>CAWUFW010003695.1:1200000-1744201 GCA_963921515.1 Calotriton arnoldi
CCTCACCAATGAACAATCCTTTGTTCCCCGTATCAAAACCTGACAACACATATCGTCTAGTTTTAGATTACAGACATTTAAACACCTGCACAAAGACATTTTCAGTTCAAAATGCACACAGTGCCGCATTAATGAATAAAATTGTGCGACAAAAATACAAAACTATACTTGATATCTCAAATGGATTTTTCTGCCAAAATATAGCGCCTGAAAGCAGGTATTTGACCGCATTCTCAGCGCTAGGGTCACAATGGCAATTTTGTCGACTCCCCCAAGGGTATGAGAATAGCCCAGGGTTGTTTTCAGCAAGGATAACAGAGTTGCTCCAAAATTTGGATGAAGAAGCATTGTCCTATGTGGATGATATTTATCTGATGGACGATGACTTACCGAGGCACTTGACCAGGGTGAGCACCATTATTATGGGATTCGCCTCAGAGGGCTATAAATTTAATTTAAAAAAATCAAAAATTGCCCATCTCAATGTCCTGTTTTTAGGGTATGAGCTGTCAAGTGAAGGAAAAAGCCTAGCAGCTAACTTTTTTAGAAAAGTGTGCGCTGCTCCAACCTCCAAAATCAATTTACAATCAATTCTGGGATTGCTAAATTTTGGTCGAACATACATTTTGGATTACGTAGAAAGAGTAAAACCTTTCTATGACTTAATAAAACCTGTGTTTTCAGTCAGACAATGGACACAGGAACATACAAATATCCTACGTTCACTACAGGAAGACATGATAGCTTCAAAACATTTACAGACACGCGTAAACATACGCAACTTAGTGATCCGAGTAATAGCGGGTCAATGCGGGTACACTTATTTAACTTTCAATGAAGGCAAAATGGTACCAATCGCATACAAATCACACCTGTACACAAACGCAGAGATGCATTTCACTTCAACAGAAAAAATCCTGACAGCAGTGCAGACCGTTGTAGCAAGAGAAAGAGCTCTGGCTCAGGGAAAGCGCATAATAGTCGTGACCCCGGTACCAGCCTTAGAGGCTGTTACAAAGGCTAGCATTCCAAATGCGAAAGCTTTACATCCAGGATGGATACAATGGGCTAATTCTCTTACTGCAACGGATGTTGAATACAGATTTGATCCAAGTTTAAAAACACAAGCATTTCTGCAATACGAACAAAAATATCCTCTACCAAATGAGATTTTGCCTCTAGATCAGTATGAATACATTATTTACACTGACGGATCTGCTCAACCAGCCATAGGGAGTAAGCAAGCTTACAGCGCAGCGTGTGCAATCGTTAAAGGTCGCATGCACGATGGAAAGTTCCATCCAAGTTGCACTAAAACGCAATCTCTAGGAGACTGCACGGCTCAGTTGGCAGAATTAAAAGCACTCATACTGGCACTAGTAAATACGGAACACAAATTCCCCACACTAATTGTGTGTGATTCCTTTTACTGTGTACAGTCGTACAATGAATATTTACATCATTGGGAACAAAACGGGTTTAAAGACGCAAAAGGTGGCACAATTAAGCATGAAATGCTATGGGAACATGTAGTGGAGTTGATAAACGAACTACCAAGGGCTCACGTGATACATACACTGAGTCATCAGCGTGATGGCATTTACGTTGAAGGAAATTCATTGGCTGATGAAGCCGCAAAGGGGGCTGTACGCACAGCATCCGTAGCTGCAATCACTCATTCAAAAACGAGAATAGACAGCGAGCTTTTGGTAGCTGTCAATGCTTCACGCAAAGGCAGCACAGCAGTACCTAAAAAATTTCCACTCAAGTACTCCTACAAGTTAGATGCACAAAACATTCCATATGCTCAGATTCCTGGAGTGGGGGATAGAATAATACCAAATATGGATCGTAGGCAAGGCTTAATTCTAGCAGCACACGAGGGTTTGGGTTCTGCACATACAGGCGTTACAGCGACTATTTCTTTACTGAAACAGCGCTACTGGTGGCCAGGGTTAACAAAGTAGACCAAAGACTACGTCTTAAAGTGCGACATCTGCCAGCAGATGAAAGGCTCCACCGTAGCACACCCAGCGCAGACACCATTGTTAAAATCAGAAAACCTCTCGCATGTGTGTATTTGGGCCACTGCGGACCCCTACAATCTGATGGGGCCAAGAAGTATATCATGGTTGCAGTGGATTCCTGCTCTAGATTCCTATGGGTTTGGCCACAGCGCTCGGCTGACACTCGAACTGTTATAAAAGATTTGTGAGTCTTAATCGGCACATACGCAGTTGGCACGTTACATTCTGACCGTGGCCTGCCGTTTAGCTCTCGGGCTTACAAAGTGGCCATGGAAGGAATGGGCGTAGAATTGCGGTACTCCTCTCCGTACCATCCTGAGGGAAATTCGGTCGTGGAGAGGAAAACCATGACTTAAAGCAATCTTTAACAGCTAGGGTATTAGGCAAGGGCGGTAGTTGGATCAGTCACCTTTATGAGGTCCAAAGAGCAATAAACAACCAGCCAAGATCTCTCTAGGGGGTGTCACTCCTTATGAGGTCCTATTTGGGACAAGAATGTGTGTACCTGATCTTGATTGTGGAGGCACAGTGGCGGATGAAAAACCATTTGATATCCATGAACGCTTGGCTGTTTTACAGGATCTAAATGAAACAGGACACAACAAAGCAACGTCCACTTAAAACAGACCGCCACTGAGGAAGTCAAGGCAGTAACGGCAAGACCTGTCTGGATCCCAAAAGTTGGGGATCTGATCAGAGAGAAGATTGCAGACAAGAAAGAATTCGGACCATCCTACAGAACAGCTGTACCGGTCCTAGCAATCCAAGGCACAAGAACTGTACTTCTGCCACCTCTTGCCGGGAAAAAGGAGAAAAGATTTGTCTCAATCGACTTAATCAAACCACACTATGTGGCCGATACTAAACAGTAGGCCTCGTGGACTCCACAGTAGCCGACGCCCTCCTCTCGCTACAATCCAAGAAGTCCAAACAGAAAGACTCATCATGTTTGATGAGCCACCTGCACGGAATGAAGGACTAAACAACAATGCTATGGAACTCATTCCACTTCAACAAGAAGTTCAACTTCAAGAAGAAAATCAACTTAACAACCAAGTTGCAATCAGACTGAATACAGACGTCTATGTCAACATGCCTCGTCAAGAGCAAAATCCAATTTCAACAAATCCCGATGCAAATCCAACAATTGATCGAACTGCTTCTGGCTATTTCATGAACTTTGATACGTTTTCACTGGATCCAAGCGAGCCGGAAACAACGCCAGCCAAAAAATCACACAAACAGAAACTCATTGACTTTTTGAACTTTTTTTTAGAAAGAATTACCTGGTGTCACCTTGGATACAACTATGGTATATCACTGGGATTCTATTTTTCCTTTTCTGGCTAGGTTTAACAATAACTTTTAGTATGCTTATTAATGGACGATATCTCCAGCAGAGCTCCACAGCCGAAAGAGTCAATTTGATTTTATAGCCACACCAGTCTTCACATCGTGAACCAAGAGACTTGTCTTCAGTGAACATCAGCAGTTCCTATACCGGACGGTATAGTATGGGACAAGATGGATTTTGATATATTTGGTCCGACTGAACTTTTAAAGCTTAAACATGTATTTAAAATTTCTTTAAGTGATATCATTACCTCCAGTACATTTTCTGATGATTGGGACACTGAAACTGTAAATAATGTGATGTCTGATTTAGAAAAAACTGCCGGATTTCCGAACAATGAAATGTTAGAAGGTACTTCAGACTATGATACATTGTACTGTTAGCAACACTATGGTCATCATTTCTTGCACAAATCCATAACACCTAGAAATGTATTTGAATACCACCAGTGGGAACACTGCCCAACACCTCTAAAAGGTAGTTCGCAAACTTTTGCACAGAAATTCACATACTTTTCAGGGTTTAATACATCTGATGCCAAGTAATTTTATTACAAAGTGGCAACAACATCAGCACAGGAAATTATGTTGACTACCACCAAACAGATTTACTCTGCTTCCTTTATGGCCCAGTTGTCTACACAGGGTTTCGACCTATGGAGGGACACTATAGATTTAAAATCAATCTGGGGTTCTAGGGACTAGCAAGTCCAGGGAACAGAAGCACTTTTTAGACCATGCCTCATTCCACAGCAGATGATATTTCTAAATGAAACTGTGCAACAGACATCCTGTCTTGGACTAGCCAAGAACAAGGACATGAATACACCTGGGTTTCCAGCACCATCACAGATGGGTGGGGGGCAGAATTCAACTACACAGGGGGTAGGATTAGATGACATTCTCCAGTACAACAGGTCAGATCCCAATTGGACAGAATGGCTGATTTGGCCCGTTGACACGAAAACATGTCAACAGAGATTCCTAGGTATAACCGAGGGGTTTAGTATCAGTAGGCCAGATACACGCTATGTACAAAGACAACACCCAGGGGTAGTGATATCCTATAGTGTTGGGAAGTTGTGCCTTGATTGGCTAGAGACCTCAACACTCACAGAAGTAAAACATCACTTGACCTTACTCACACCTGATGTGGACCTTAGGGATTTCTTGTCAGGCCCAAGAAAAACACGTCAGAAACGTTTCATATATGCTGGCATTTATGCCTACTATAATGAAAACTGGAAAATATCCCAACAGGAGGCCGCAGAAAGAATATGGGAAATAGACCGTATTAACTTAGAAAAAGCATTAGCTGTAGTGGATAATGGGTTAACAACTTTGACCTCCAGTATTTATTACTTAGGCAACATTGTGTCTTCGGCAATCGACATATTAGAACAAGATCTGGCCTTGTTACAACAAGGGCAATCCCAATTACGTTCTATTATGATGTTGAGCTGAACGCTGCATTCTTTGCGTGCAGGCTATGTGCCCTGGCGGTTTATAAACACCACGTCTCTGTTTTCAGAATACAATCTAACTGATAAACAGACAGAAATGACACAAAGGGGAGCCAAATATACAATGCTGCGTATTGAGAAACTGGAAAGGTTACCATTCACTGTAGCTGAATTACCATCAACTGAATGGCTAATTCATGGCCAAATCACTCTGCCGGTCACTATGTTTCAGTTTCAATATTGCCTTGAGCAGAAGCAGGCAGGCAAATATGAAAAAATGGGTAAGGGTTACATTAAGGAAACTTGGGAGTTACCATATAGATATCGATGCCGGAATGGGGATCGAGAAATGTTTCTGAGTGGTACAAACTGCAAGAACGCTTTAAGCGGTTCTCTCGTGTGTCAGGATCTTTCTCTGCATGGAGCATGTAGTGGTTCAGTAGCAAACTTATCTTGTCACATGTCAGGGACCCCAGTGGCCATGATCACGCCGGTTTTCCAGGTGCTCTCAAATGGGAGTTACTTGATGCTAAACGATCAAGGTTGCTGTGGGATGCTTCCAGGCGTCGCCTATCTGGTCACTGTTAACTCCAGGGTTACTTGCTGTATGCAAGTATTGTTTCCGCCACTGAACACAGTCAGGGAGGCGCCGTTATGGCCTTCGTTGAATGTTTCCTTTATACAATTTGATACTTTGAGCAGACTGAAAGCCATGCTTTTACAGCAACCCGTGCCCTTAACCTCCGCTCGAGAAACCTTTGAACTTCAAGTTGCAAGGACCTCGACTGAGATACAGGCGCTTATATGTACGAACTGCCCCTTTCATTTCGCAGAAATGGTGGGTCGTATCTTTAACATATCTGATACGAGCGGTATTGTACACCTATTTAAGACCATAGGGTCAGGACTATTAAGCACTTTTCAGACAGTCCTCGGAGTAATCCCAAATTTTATACACTCCGTATTGGGGAGCGTCTTTGGAGGTCTCCCGCTTATCCTGTTCCTAATTGCAGGAGTCCTGATTGTAATATTACTGCTACGCAATGGACGGCCCAAGTTCCGAGGAAATGGCGAACATACTCATGTAGCGGAAATGCCGTGAACGCATGGTGCAGCTTCTGGGTATCCCTTGCCTAAGGGAACTGAACGCCTCTTGGTTTCTATCATTTAGACCAGTCTGGGTGGACTGCATCATTACCTGTTCTTCGATGCCTGTTTTGCGGAGAAGAATGCACGTTGGATCTCTGTCTAACGTTTCCATCAGATATGCCTCCGGACATGGATGCTATGCTGGACCCCCTAAAGGCCCATGCTCTGCGTTGTCCCCAGCGTCTTCCAATTCTGATGAACGCATTCCTGGAGAATCCACAGGTGCCGTTTGCTCCTGCTGGGTTAGGTGGCTCCTCCACAGGCACTCAGGTAACAACTGCTGCACAAGCTGCCGCAGCACCGACTGTTGACAGTGCTGAGTTCCATCTATGTGCGATTGACGTTCTCTGTGAGGCGTTGGATTTGTCGTCTGCAGAAGCTAACACTGATAATGCTGTATCTCCAAGCCAGGACACTTAATCTTGAATTGGCTCATCGCGTCCTGGGAAAGAATTCGGCTTCTCCACTTTGTTTCGTAAATAAACGAACTAAACTTTGGAACTTTCCTTAAATTTGTAACTCTCACTTGAGAAAGAATGGCTTTCCTCTGCTTGTAGTAATGCAACTTCTATAAGTGAGACAGAATTGACTTTTTCAAGTGGCAAGAAAAGAATAGCTGATTTTTTAAACATTTTTTAAACATTTTTTAAGTGTCTTTTTAAAACCATGTTTTTTAAGATTTTTTTTTAAATTGTCCAGATTTTAACTATAGTCATTGTCATCTAATTCGAAAGTGGAGTGGGTGTTACATTTCGTATAGAGGCCCTAATATAGACGCGTTTATATATGCCGTATATGGTCATAATCGTATATGCCCTATTATGGTCATACTCGTATATGCCCTATTATGGTCATAATCGTCTATGCCCTATAATAGTCATGATCTCCTATGCTCTAATATAGGCATGATCTTTCACCTACATTCGTTTCCTACAGTACACAACGAACTCTGAGGGTTGAACGTTATCTAGTCTGTGGTTAGAACACTGCAAGCTCTTTCCCGAACACAGGCCTACAATGAACTCATAAATTATGCATGAGCATTCACCAGCTACATCTCCCGCATAATATGTATGTACAAAGTTCACCCCTGACATCTTCCTCATGTCTAACAAAGACCAATACAAACCATACTGAGGGACGAGACACTTTAGGGTATAAATACACCACATCTTGCCATGGTAAGACAGAGGGAACCGAGACCTCCATGCTGACACACTGACCAGAGACGCTGAGGCTCCTGCATGCAGTCGCTCTAGCTGACAGCGGTCTAACACAGCCCTTGCGGGGTGTCCAACTCGAGACCAGGACGGGGTCCCACCCTCTCTATTCAGGTAATGGGGTTTAACTAAATCCTAGAAGGATTCTTGGCTCTTAGGCTTTTAGACCTACACACATGCTAGGTACACTTAGGTACATCTAGTTAGGCATCGTAGGAGCACGCGCACTTTTGGGTGACATTCTATTACGCATTTTATATTCATGTATGTATTCATGATTATTACAATATGGTAGAACTGTACTATCCTTTCACCTTGATCGTACTGCTGATAATATATCTCTGCTATTGTCTGCTGGTTGCTGCAACACATATATTTTACACTAGAATAACAACTGTTCAATAAATACTTATTGAAACGCCCAGACTGTATATTCTGTGTAACTCTCTGAGACAAACTGAGTAAATAAGCACAAGTGACTGAGCGAAAAGTAGTACATTGTTTCCACGATTCTGAGGGATCAGGGTTGTCATGATCTAAGGTTGCGGAAACTAATCTCTCCCGATAAGAGGAGATTCTAGTGGCACTGTGAGCTAGCTAATGCAAATCCGGCTAACATATGCGGTGGGGTGCACAGAGTCAGTCTAACACCAAGCCCACAGTTTATGTTATCCAAACGCGCAGGTCCTGCAGGGTACTATAGGAACTACACGACAGCGTAGATAGGGAGTCTTCAGGAGGAAGAGAATAGAACATTTCTAAAATGGTCTCCATCAGTAAAAGAAATTTGTGCAAAAACGAACGAGGACATTGAAAAGTGGTTTGAAACTGGGGAAAGGAACAGGGAGAAATACCATCAAAGATATCTTGAATCCAGATGATACCCTTAGATCTCTAAGAACTCCAAAATAAGGGTCTGTTGTTGATGGTAAGAAGGCGATTGTGCCGAAGAGGAGAATGTAAAAATGTATTCCTGGAGATTGACTTTGGTTGACAATGAGGTCTTAGTATTGAACAAGTGTGTTTACATAGCGGGAGAGATGTGAGGCTAGTCTTGGCGGTAAAAGCGAGGATCTCTGAGAAAGAGAAAGGGGAGAAAAGGCAGTGTTCAATATTGACCCATAAAGGAGTAAGAGAGGAAATATCTGTATGAAGCCAGTAAGAAGCCTGTTTGAGGCAAAAGGCCTTATGATATAGTCTAACATTTGGGAAATTCACACCTCCAATAGATTTTAACTTCCTGATGAGATAGAGAGATTCTAGATTCTTTACTATTCCATAAGAATTTTGAAAGAATAGAATCTAGTTATTTTAAATAAACAGAAGGGATATGAACTGGGAGCATTGAAAGAACATATAACACTATAGGAGTGACCATCATCCTAATGGAATCAAGACGTCCCCACCAGGAAAGAAAAAGAGGGTTCCAGGAGGAGAGTAGTTTGGAAATCCAATCCAGAATTTCTTTTATATTTATTGTGATCAAGTCCGCAATGGAATTGGTAAACCATACACCAAGATACCTAATTTTTGAAGTATTCCAGCGAAATCCCGTTAGGTCAAAATGATGTTTAGAGCAATATTTGGTTATAGGAAGAATTTCTGTTTTGTCAGAATTAATTTTGTAACCTGATACCGCCGAAAAATTTGAGATTTCTTATAATAGAGGGGGGAGAGAAGATTCCGGATTGGATATAAAAAGTAAGATATCATCTGCATACACAGAAAGTTTTAAATGTCGATTTCCATATAGAAATCCAGAGATGGAAGTATTATGATGAATGTGAGACAGAAAGGGTTCCAGAGATAAGATAAAAAGAAGCGGAGATAAGGGGCAACCCTGTTGAACGCCATGATGGAGGGAAAAACGGTTTGAAATAAGACCATTAACAATAGTAGAAGCAGTAGGTGTGGTGTAAAGTAATGAAACAAGGAAATGAATTTAGGCCCAAAACCATGCCAACGGAGTGATTTAAATAAAAAAGACCAATCAACTCTTTCAAAAGCCTTTTCCGCGTCAATAGATATTGCAGCCAAGGGATAGGGTAGAGTAGATGCTTTGTTTAGAACATTAAAGAATAGCCGGGAATTATCAGATGTTAGTCTGCCCTTAATGAAACCACATTGTTCTGGACCAATTAAATGAGGTAAGAGTGATTCAAGGCGTAGTGCTAATATTTTAGTGAAAACTTTATAGTCCACATTTATCAAAGAAATAGGACAATACTTTTTGCAGAATTTCGGATCTTTACCCTCTTTATGGATAAGACATATAGAAGCCTCCAAGAAGGTACCACTTGCTGCACCAGTAGTGCAAAAGTATTGAAAGAGATTAAAGAGTTTTGGGAGTAAGATACTAGAAAAATGTGAGTAAAATTCAACAGAAAAACAATCAGGGCCAGGGGATTTGTTTTTCTTTAGTCAACCTAGGGATTTAGTAATCTCCTGAATCGATATATCAGAATCGAGGGAGTCGAAATCAAGACCTGAAGATGAAGAGGGAGAAACATTGCTGAGATATGAGTCAATGAGAGGGGACGATGCTGGAGACTCCGGAGTATATAAGGTTTCGTAAAAGGAGGCAAATTCATCTAAAATGGCCTCGTCTTTAAAAAGAAGTGTCCCATCTTCTGACTGAATAGAATATATCAAAGTTCTTTCCTTTCTGGATTTGAGGTAATTGGCTAAAAGAGAATCCACCTTATTACGACCTCCATAGTATCGGGCGCTACTACGAAGAAGAATAGAAGAGGCGTTGTCTGTAGAAATCTTATTAAAGTCCAGCTTTGCACGAACAAGCTCCTGCAAAGTAGAATCTGATGAGGAAGTATAACATTGATGCTCCAGGCGTTTGATGTTATCGAGTAGAACTTTATGTTGAGAAAGGGCATGTTTCTTTCTTAGAAACAAAGTCAATGATGAAACCGCGGGCAGTAGCTTTAAAAGCATCCCAAACCAAGGCAGAAGAAATAGATGGACCTTCATTGAGAGAGAAGAATTCCTAAACAAAAGAGATGAAGGAGGAAGAAAAAACTGAATCTTGTAGAAGGGAGTTGTTAAACCTCCACCTGGAGGATTTGGGTTGCGGAGGGAGCAAATCAAAATCAGCAATCACTGGGGCATGATCAGAAATCAAAATAGGTTCAATTGAGGATGAAATGAGATTTTGAGCTAGAAGTTTAGACAGAAAAGGTAGTCTAATCTGGTTAAGGAACCATGTGGAGGGGAGAAAAAGAAAATTCTGTTTGGTCTGGGTTACATAATCTCCAAGCATCCACGAGATGTGTCTGTGCAATGGTACTATGAAATTGTTTGTGAGCTTTGTGAGGGGTAAATCGTACCTCAGACTTACGGTCAATAAAGGGGTCCATGATCTGATTGCAATCGCCCCCTAGGATAAAAAATTTATCTTTGTGTTGCAAGCATTTGTTTGTAACAGTAGGCCAGAAGGAATAATCTGGTTGAGTTGGACCATAAATATTAAAGACAGTTAAAGAAACATTTTCATTAATAAGTAATTTAACTAAAATCCACCTACCATCTGCGTCAATTTCTTGTGATACAACAGAACAATTCAACTTTTTATGGCATAAAATAATAACACCATTTTTCTTTGTAGTGGTAGGAGAAACAAGAACTGAACCAACCCAGTTGCATTTGAGTTTAAGAGCCTCAGCCTCTGACAAATGAGTTTCTTGTAATAAAGCTAAATCAGGATTATAGGAAGCTAAATGAGAGATAATTCTCTGCCTTTTTATAGGGTTAATAAATCCTTTTACATTCCAAGTAACAACTCTAAATGTGAGAGAATAAGCAATATATACAGAACAAGAGAACCAACAACAACGCTACATTGATAAGTATATTGAATAACACAATCAACCATAAAAGCCATAGGTAAAAGAAACAGTAGAGAAAAGGAGAGAGTTGGGGAGAAGAAGGGGAGAAAGAGAAAAGAAGGGAAAAGGAGGTGAGTAATAGGAAAATAGTAAGAGAAGACAGTACATGACATCCAATAGTACCAAATAGGAATGTAAATGAGGAAATAAAAGGATTGACGACTGTAATGCATACCTTCTGAGGGAAGACAAGAGAAAAATACGAGGAGTGGCGACACAAGGGAGAAGACGGCACAACCAACCGGGGAGGAAGCATCGCAGCGGGGATCGTATGAGATAAATAGGAAACGGATAAAGAGATAAGTCAAAGAAGATAAATACCTGCAGAGATATAGAGGGGGAGAAGATAAAAATGAGAAGTAAGAATGGCATGTTACATAACACTTGTTAACAATGACCTGCAAAGAAAGAAAGCATTAGGTAAGGCAAAGCGAACCAAATCCTGTAATGAAAAAGAAGAAAGTCAAGGTATGAAGGACGTAGAAGAAAGAGGACCAGAGATTTCCATCGACGTCGCGGAGTGCGAATGAATGAATTTCCTCAGTTCTGCCGGATCATCAAAAGTAGAAGTATTGTTCTGGAAAGTAACCTTGAATAAACACGGGTGAAATAATCCATATCGTGCTCCAAGTGTACGTAAAGCTGGCCGGAGATCAAGGAATTCTTTCCGTCGTTTAGCTGTTGATGAAGAAACATCTTGGGAGATAAATAATTTAGAGCCTCACCAGACAAGCTGTTTTTTATGTTTAGCTGCATTTAAAACTAGTAGCAAGTCTGTAAATTTCAAAAATAGAAAAATCACACCCCGTGGTTTGGAGGGAGCAGATGACGAAGACAAGCGGGGGCCCTGCCTGTGAGCTCGTTGGATATTCAGATTTATAGATGCAGGAAGGTCAAGAAGCTTTGTAAGAAAGTTGTTGAAAAAGTGGACGGGATCGTCACCCTCCAAACCCTCAGGAAGACCATACAAGCGAAGATTATTGCGCCTATTTCGATTTTCAAGGTCCTCCGCTGATTTCCTTAATGAAAGGACCTCCCTCTCTAAGGCAACCAATTTGGTGGATACGTTTTGTAGGTCATCAACTTGTTGCTCCACTATGGTAATACGAGATTCCATAGATGACCATTTGGTATCCATAGCTTGCAAGCTGGAATTCGTTTCTTCAATAAATGGGCGCAGAGCGCAAATTTCCTCTAAGACAATGTCCAGAGACACTGGAAAAACAGACTTTGGCGGAGAGGGAGGGTCCTGTTTGAGATGCTTGTTGGCAGAGGTTGGAGTCTGTGTTTTGGTTGAGGATGATGGCGAGACCATCGACCTTGAAGATCTGGATTGCGCCATAATACTATTTTCTTGAAGCGCAGATTCAATAGGTAGAGAGTCAGACACAGGAGTATGAGCAGTGAATCTCTTATTAGTAAGTAATAGCTTCTTACTCCTACCCATAAAGCAAAGGGAGGAGAAATTGCGTTGGAGTAAGAGAAAACCCTAGCAAATACCAGCAAATACCCCACAGCGTATGAAGAGAGACTCCAGATAGTTAATCCTCCTTTAAGCCAGAAAAAGACTGGTCAGGCATGAAATAGCAGGCACTGTAGAATATTGTGGCGAAACTCAAGAGAAAAGCATTGTACCTGAGGAGAAGTGAAGAGATAACCTCTCAGATAAAAACAAAATGGCGGCCGTAAAAGAGCTGCAGCAGTTTTGTGCTGTTTTCACCTATAAAGTTGAAGAAAAGCCATAATATGTGAAGAATGCCGCTCAGGGACACCTCCGACGCAGGAAACACTCCGTTTCGATGATAAAAAAGATAATGAAGCCACAAAAATCACCGTGGCATTCCTGCCGAGATGCGGAGCTCCGGGTCTAGGCGGCCATCTTGTTTGGCGCCGCGCGCGCTCCCCAGCTTGATTGTTTCCTGACTGATATGATAAAGAAAAACCCTTTCTTGGTTCTTCTTGGGAAACTTCATTTGATTTGTTCGCCTTCACCACCCTACTTAGATTCCACCATTCATGCCCTTTTATCCTGATTGCATTTCCCTTGACTGCATCTACTGGTCAGAGAAGAAATCAGTCTTTTTGTAGCTCTTGGTAGACCAATGCTGTAACAGTGTATCATTATGCCCCCAGTTGTTGTGGTGTTTTGACCCCAGAGACATAGGTAGGGCCATCATCAAGACAGAAAACAAGTTGTAGAGCATAGGTAGATCCTATCTTGCTTGGAAAAAGTACCCTAAAAGGGAGCCCGTCAACATTTGTGGCCTGGAACAAGCCATAACAGAAAAATGAAAGACTAGAATGTGGTAAATAGATACGAATAGGCACCATATTGCCGAAATCTATCACAAAGTGTGTCCAGTGAGTATGGGGCCCACATGGATGGCAAGTTTAGTTTGCAAGTGTGTCCCGAAGTGTCCCGAAGTTTGCAAGTGTGTCTGATGAGATCCCTCGCAGCATGAGCCCTGTCAGGCACACATATGTTAGCGCCAGGATGCCTGTTGGGTGACAGTGCGCTTTATAAGTGTCGAAATAATAATAATAATAACACTGACAGGCATCTACGGTGTCAGAAAACCGGGATTGCATGTGAGTCAGTGTTGAGGAGAGAATTAATCTCCAAGCCAGCACGGAGCTCTATTGCATACATACAAAGGATCAGAACAGGAAGAACAAACCAGCAGTCCTTTGCTGACATGAACTTCATGGACTTTCTAAAGGGAGTCCTGTCCTCATCTTCCTCACCTCAGTGTACGTCTCTAGCCTCCAGCCACAAGAATGCAGGCAATACACTGCCTCAAGAAGCTATTGTCATCCTCCATCTGGTACTATGCCAAACCAGGGGCATTTAAAAGGGATCTTTTAGACCTGTCAGCTCTAATGTGGTCTTCCCCCAACCTTTTGACTCCACCTCCTTTTTTCTGAACTTGCCTTAGGACTGCAAAATTTACTATTGCTAACCAGTGCTAAAGTGCATGTGCTCACATGGTAACACTGACTATCCCCAATCGGCACATTTGATTTAGATGCAATGTACAGTGGCACTACATCTGCCCAAGGCATGTAAATTAAATGCTACTAGTGGGCCTGCAATACTGATTGGGCCACCTACATTAGTAACCCTTTAAACATGTTGCAGGCCTGCCATTGCAGTCTGTGTATGTTCAGTTTTAAAATGCCATTTTGACTTGGCAAAATAAACATTTTGCCAGGCGCCAAACCTTCCACTTTGATACATCTAAGTCACCCGCAGGGTAGGCTCTGGACAGTACAAAAGGCAGGGTGCAATGTATTTAAAAAGTAGGACGTGTACTTTTAAGTTACACATGTCCTAGTGGTTAGAAACTCTTAAATTCTTATTCAACTACTGTTTGGCCTGTCTCTCCCATAGGATAATATTGGAGTTGCCTTATTACAGTTTATAAGTGTGCATTCCAAATGAGAAGAGAAGGACTATTTCATGTTTGGTGTCTCGGGTATCACAATTTTAAAATCCTAACTTATGCTGAAGTCAAATTTTCAATAGCAATTCTAAAACTGCCACTTTTAGAAAGTTAGCAAAACAAAAAGATGATGGACAGAATGCTGAACTTTGTCAAACATTCACCCCTAGTCACAGTCCTGGGTTAACTCCATCGTTATTTTGCTCACCATGCCACCCCAGTTTGGACCCAGCCTAATGGGAACAGTGCAGTCCGAAATGCCAGGCCAGGTCCTCCCTGGACTGGAAAGTAGGCATTCTGGGACCGGATTGGGATATTTCCGCTCATCAGCCAGACTAGCTTAAATCCAGTGGCATAGCAAGCACGGGGCCCACGTCTGGGCATACCCTTTCCACTTAAGACAAATATAGCAGCACAAAAAGATGATGGACAGAATACTGAATGCCAAACACCCCGAAACTGGTCCCAGGATGCTTATTTTCCAGTCCAGGGAGGACCTGGCTTGGCAGTTTGGTATGCACTGTGCCCATGGGGAGCACGGTCAAGACTGATTTGCATATGGCTGAGTCCAAACTGGGGTGGTATCGTGAGCAATAAAACAATGGATTGCATCCAGATCTGTGACTGGGGGAGAATGTTTGACAATGCTCAGCATTCAGTCCATCTTCTTTTTGTTTTATTTTTAGAAAGTTTGCATTTCGTTGCCTTATCCATTTAGTGTCTGTAGTCTGTCTCTGGTTACATGACTGGGTGTAGCTGACAGTTAGGCTTTGTGTATTCCTCCTAGATAGCAACACACAATAGGGAGCTTAGGTGTGCCTAAATGGCTTATCAATGGCAGGACAGGAATGGGAAGGAGGAGCTGGGCACAGCCCCACTTACACCTTAATAGGCTGTGTCCTGTCTCCACACAAACGGCTACATAACCCATATAGTTAGTCTGGAGCCAGGACAGGAAAGTCAGGATGCCTGGTGTCTACACTGGGAAATCTCTAGAAGCTTCTCCACCACTTCAAAGACACAACTGGGTATAAATAGTAGACCTCAGTCACCACCACTTCAGTACTCTTCTGAACCTCTGGATACTGTGCCAGGAAGAAGGAATGCTGTGCTGCTGATGGGTTGTCAATCTACCAGGCTGTACTCTACTGGGATACTGCCTAGCTAACCTGCTGCTTTACTCTGCTGACCTGCTGCTTGCTGCCTTCCTGCCTGGGTGAGAATGACTAGACCAGTATCTCTTGAACCCTGAGTGACTCCAAGGGCTAGTTGGCTGGCCTCTTGATCTGAAGCCTCAGGGACATAACAGGCTTCCAACAACCTTGCACCTGGACTCTACCACCTGTGAGTCTACCCTGCCAAGTGGTGTCACCCCAGTCCTGAACCCTTGGAAGTGGGCTTAAGGTGCGGAACCCCGAGCAACATTGACGCATTGCCACTGCTGCATGGATTGGACCTGTCGCAAATACCCGCATCGCATTACATCCCTTCAGAACCGCTGCATCACCCTGACTGCATGGCACATTCTCAGCACATGCCCCTGCATCCCTCGTCCATGGCAGCCTCAAAGACAACACTGAACTCCACATCACAGCCGCACAGCTCTTTGGAACGGACATTATCCCAACTGCACACTGTATCTTCGATGCCAGAGTTTGCATCACAAGCCCTGTTGACAGGATCCCTGACATTGAAGCAGACCCTCGCATTGCAGCCTCCCTAAGTCTCGGAGCGATCTTCGGCTGCACATGGCATCTTCGTTGCTGATCCTTGCAATGCCCCATAAACCAGTCCGTAAGGTAATTTGTTCAGTTGGCCTAATTGGGTCCCTGTATCTGGCCCACAACACTCCATTATGGTTGGCCTGAACTTGGCACTTTGTCCCTGTACAGCCTTTTGGCACTATTTTTGCTAAAACCTTTCAAATTGAATATCTCCGGTTCTACTGAATGAATTTTTGTCATTCTAGTCTTGTTTATTTATAAAAATGTACTTTATTTTTCTAACACTGTTGTGGGTAGGCCCGGGCGGAGTTTGTGGAGTACTACTCTATGGAACCGTTGCATCACTTTTGTGATGTAGCAGCGTTGTAAACAATGCACCATGTTGCGACACATTTACAACAAGACGCATCTAGGGAGATGCGTCACGTTGTAAATCCCTACGTCACATTATACCTGCGTCAGGTATAATGTATGCAGGGAGGGCGTTCCCATGCAGGAAAGCCTTGTAAAAGTGACGCAGTGAAATCTACAAGATTTCACTGCGTCACTTCTACGACGCCACTGCGTCAAAACCTTACACCTGCTTGAAGCATGCGTAAGGAGTGACGCAGCATAATAGAAATAGGCATTTCTGAGCATTGCTGGAGTTGCGTCATGCTTGAGACACGACTCCAGAAGTGCGTTACCTTTACGCCAACAGATGCGTGACGCATCTGTCAATACTTGCGCCATGGTGCGCCGCATTGTAAATGCGACGCATCCATGGTGACGCTAGGGTTTTTTAGCATGACGCCATTGATCTGATGCATCTCTGCTAATATGCAGAGATGCGTCAGCTCTTGTAAATCTGCCCCACTGATTTTAAGCACTAGGCGTTTATCCTGCACTGTAATACCACTGCGAATGGCACGCCTGTTTGTGCCAGATGGCGCTGCTGCTTTCTGCCACTTGGGTAGACATTCTACTCAAGCGGCAGCTTCCTGATTGTGATCGGCATATTTCTCAATGCAAGCGGTCGCGCCCTGCGGCGACCGCCCGTGTTGAGAAATCTTGCTGTGAGGAGATCTAGCACACAATTATTTCTCACAAGCGTTTGTCAATTTAACGTTGACCAGCCATGCAAGAGAAAGAACTGTGCTCCGCGTCATTTGTGGAGTTTTGCGGAACTCCATGCTCCACGCAGGGTGTGGGCAAAATTCCATGAACTCCGTCGGTGGAGCGGGATTCTTTGCCTACCCCAAGTCATGGGCTCATTTTGTGGTGTGTTTTCACTGTGTTACTGTTTGTAGTGTTGCACTAATACTTTGTATATTGCCTCTGAGTTAACCCTGACTGCTCTGTGCCAAACTACCCGAGGTTGGAGAACACGTGTCAGTTTAAGACTTTAGCAAAGAAGTGTCACAATGTTAAGTAGGAGAGTGTGCACAAATGTATTCTTCTCTTCTTGTTGTTTAAATACTCCAAAGTTCAGTTTATAAATGCAAGATAGTCATAATTAAATACAGTCTATTTAAGATTTGAAGAAGTTAAAGAATTCTCTGAAGGCTATAATTCGCTCTAATTGGTAAAAACAGTCCAAAGAAAATAAAGTCCTTTTTATGGAATCTTCTTTCTTTCTGTCTTCTAGTCAATTCCTCTCCATCCCCACCGGAACCCTCGGAAAGAAAAACCAAAGGTAAGTAAATGGTTTTCTGTCAAGGAAACTTGCTCTTTACTTGCTTTATGTCGATACTCTTCTGTTCTTACAAGGATTTTGTCATTATAGACTTTACTCTTTTTCTACGTTCAGTTCAATCTTGAGTTTAGGCTGTTTTTCTTCTTGTGCTTATTTCTATCTTTCTTTGATAGATGGGGATACAAAAGAAAAACAAACTATTTCTGTTTTCTGCCTCTCCCTCTCGATAGTTTATATTCACAAACACTTTTAAAAAAGAAAAATCCTCAGTATAAGTTAAAATGCAATACAATATGTAGAGTTAGAGATAAGGGTAAACAACCATTAATGTTGTGCTCAACTCAATGCCTTCGCTACACTTTACATGTATAACTGCCTTATGGGCATCCTTTTCACCTTTCTCAGTTAAGACCTCCCTCTTCCCCTCCAGCCCCACTCCGAGCATGCAATTGGAGCAGCCATGTTCCTCCTGGAGTGGAGTGGGTTCTGTAGCTTCGCTGATGGAGCCTGTCTCCTGCGGTAAGAGTTGGGCAGACAGCATCTTGGGAAGCACTCACACTGCCACTGTCTATGAAGAGTCAGCGTCTTATCTTCTTGGAAAGTTTGCACTTCTTGGGGAGCAGGCCATCTCTCCGTCCTTCATCCCTCCAGTCATTGCTGGTTCTTCCTCTATTCTGCATTCCTTGCGTTCCACGGCTTCCTCCCGTTTTCCACACTTTGGGCTCCTTTCTATTTCCATCTGGCCACACCTCCTCTCTACCAGTGGCAGCTCCTCCGATAAGGCATGGCAGCTCCTCCGCTAAGGCGGAGGAGCGTCGCCCCACTGCTATTGCAGCAGTGAAAAAAAAGAAAAAGAAAATTATAATAACAAGACGTTATTATAATTTTCTTTTTCTTTTGGTAGTCGGGGTGGAACTGCCTACCTGAGGTCAGAGCAGGGAAGGAGTGGTTTGCAGTCCTCTAAGTGCGCATGGCAGTCATGCGCACTTGGCATGTTCTCCATGGGGCTGTGTAATACAGCCCCATGGCGAATATGCCCAGCCTCCCCTGAGCGCCAAACAGGATGCTCAGGCCAAACACGACGCTGCTCCTGCAGCGTCATGATTGACTGGGAGAGCCCTGAAGCCTGAGTGCTTACGGTGTTTCCAGCAGACGAGGAGAGGCATGTAGCGGTGGGAGAGGTGTGCGGTGGAGAAGGTAAGTTTTTTATTTTTTATTTTTGTTTAATACCCCCGCACTACCCCCACTCACCACCCCCGTTATGAGTGAGCCGCCACTGCTCTCTACCTCTTCCTCTTAAATGTTTTTTTTGTCCAGCTTCTCTTTCATGGGCATCTTCTGGCTCCTGCAAAATAAAAAATGCTCTTTGTTTGTTTTTACATTTGTCGTAGGGAATTGTTTAAACTATTCCTTTGTTTTTTTTCAGCTGCAGAGGATGTCAGCGACCAGGAAGGAACCTCAGGTAAGTCGTACAGTTCGGGGTCCCCGGGGGGACATTGTGGGTTGTGACTTATCTCCTACCTCAGATTTTCCCCGATTGGGGAAAAGGGGGAATCTGGAAAGTACATCAGCATTACCCTGTTCCTGCCCCTTACAATGTTGTATTTCAAATTGGAAAGGCTGAAGGGACAAGAACCACCTGAGAACTGTTGGGTTATTCCCTTTATTTCTTGTTAACCAGGTCAGTGTAGCATAGACAGCATACAGAATGAAGGGTCGTCCTTCTGAATAATATTATGATTTCTCAATTGCCCACTTAACTGCCAGACATTCCATTTCTATAATGGGATAAGACATCTCCCTCTGAAATAGTTTACGACAAATTAATAGTAAGGGTCCTTCCTCACCTTCTTTGGTTTCTTGGGACAGTACAGCCCCCAATGCCGATAGATATCTGTCTCATCAGGCTGTAGAAGAAAGGAGTTGTTGAAATTAGGTGACTGTAAGACTTGTTGAGGGGAAATAGAATGCTTAAGTTGTTCGAAGGCCTCTAAGCCCTTTCAGATGGATGTTGATATTTCTTGGCTATTCGAATGTTTACTAAGAAAATCAGTTAAAGGTCCTGCTCAGTGGACATAATGTAGGATAAAACTGCAATAGTATCCTAGGAGACCTAGGAAGGCTCTCATTTATCTCTTTTTTGTAGGGAAACGGGTCTCTGTGATGTCCTTAACCTTCTCCACTTGTGGTTCTATTACACCCTCTCCTAATACTTAACCTAAATATTGAACTTTACTATAGGCCAAACGGGACTTCTTGGTGTTTATGTATAACCCTACCCCCTTCAATTCGGCCAATACTGCCTGGAGGTGGTTAAGATGCTCCTCCCATGTGGTACTAAAGATATATATATATATCATCAAGATAGGCTGAGGCATATAGATGGTGTCGCCTCAAGAGGTGATCCACGAAGCCGGGGCTCCACGAATACCAACACATATTTATACCCCTTTGAGGAGCGGGGTAGAGGTCCTATGAGGTCCATATCCACCCATTCAAAAGGTTTAACTATAATGGGCATGGGAGTCATTGACGTGGGCAACCCTAAAATTGCGATCCAAAGCCCAAGGTTCCTGAGTAACTTGGGCATTCTGTGCCTCTCCTTTTAAGGTTTCTTGTAACAGGTTAAGAAATTGGAGATTATCAGTGCCTAGGATTACATCTTCGGGCTGTTTCCTAAGCACTCCCACCTCAAATATAGGGGCATATTAGCAAGACCCACGTTAAAATTATCGCCGTTTTAGCGGCAGGAAACTGCCGCTAAAACGGCGATAATGGGCTTGCTAATATGCGTTATAGAATTCCAATAGAAGCCCAGGTTAGATGTGCAGGACATCTAACCTGGGCTTCTATTGGAATTCTATAACCCATATTAGCAAGCCCATTATCGCCGTTTTAGCGGCAGTTTCCTGCCGCTAAAACGGCAATAATTTTAACGTGGGTCTTGCTAATATGCCCCATAGTTTCATGGCCTTTTACATCCCTTACTTTTATTTCAGCTACTGGGTATGTCTTTACATCTCCATGTATGCTCCTAATTCAAACTTGCTTATTTGGTACTATTTGGTGAAGAAAGACTAAATCATCTTTATTTACAGATTGTCTGCAACCCGAATCTAAAAAAGCAGTCACCCATTTTTGATTGACTTGTAAACTCACATAGTAGCTGGGCCCCATCTCCTGTGTGAAATGTATAGAGTGGGGTACATAGTTAACTTCCATAGGTCTCTCTGAACCTTTTTTACTCCTGCAGAACCTTGCAAAAAGGCACCATTTTCCACATTCATAACATTGTGGACCATTGGTAGAGGCTTTCTCAACTTTTGGCGGTCGTTGTTTAGTCTGCTCTGAGAGAATCTTAGGATTTTTCTTATCATTTCGATTATGGAGGGAGAGGTGTGTCGGACGTAACACTATTTCCCCCTCCAAAGGCTTTTGTTAAGGTTGGGTCCTCGCAAAGGTAGTAGCTATTTCAACTGCTTGTTCTAAGGTCAGGCCTTGATGCTGCTGCAGCCATCTCTAGGCATTCAGGAGTAATGCGTCTAAGTACTGTTCTAAATATATTTTTGTCATTATTTCCTCTTTGGTGGAATCTTGCGTGTTAAGCCACTGATCCGCAGCATCTTTCATTTTCAAGAATAATGTCCTCAGCATATCACTGGGTACCCCTTACTCGATAAGTCTCTTCATCCACTCATAGTTAGTCGAGTATACTTTTTTTTATGTCATTTATGGATTATCACCAGTAACATTCACTGTCTGATAGGCAACTTAGACTTCCCCAGTCAATAAAGGGGCTAAATAAAATGGCCATATTTCCACAGGGCATGAACTGGCTCAAGCTTCTCAGAGTTTAATGGAAATGCTTCTGTTTCCCCCCGGGTACATACTTCTGTAGAGATTCCGTAGGTCCTACTGGCACTACTCCTTTACTCTGTGTGATTCAGGATGCTAATTGGAACTGACTTTCAGAAACCTTGGTCAGCTATTCAGCCTGGATTTCAAATGTATCCCAGAAGACACTACATTTGGTTTCTACAATGGTCATATAGCTCTCCAATTCCCTTTTTAGCTTACTTTGGCTATCAGTCAATTGTTGAATTAGGTTCTCCAAATGGTATAATACAGATATATCTCAGCAGCGACTCCACGTGTCAGTTTAAGACTGTAACAAAGAAGTGGCATGATGCCACGTAAGAGAGTTTGCACAAATGCATTCTTATCTTCTTCTTGTTAAATACTTCTCTTCTTGTTGTTTAAATACTCCACAGTTCAGTTTATATAAGCAAGATGGTCAAAATTAAACACAGTCTATTTGAGGTCTGAAGAAGTTAAATAATTCTCTGAAGGTTATAGACCACTCTTATAGGTGAAAAGTCCAACGAAAATAAAGCTCTTTTTATAGCCTTTTCTTTCTTTCTATCTCTTAGGCAGTTCCTCTCCTTCCACGACGGAACCCTCAGAAATAAAGAACAAAGGTAAGTAAATGGTGTCCATTCTAGGAAACCTCCTCTTTTCTTCCTTTATGTCTATCCACTCCTGTTCTTACAAGTGTTTTCTCATTATAGACTTTCCTGTGTTTGTCTATGTTCAATGTAATCTTGAGTTTAGGCTCTTCTTCCTCTTGTGGTAATTTCTAACTTTCTTCAATAGATGGGGATACAAAAAAAACAAATTCTTCTGGGATCAGCTTCTCCCTCTTGATAGTTTGCATTCAGAGACACTTTTTAAAAAAAAAGTTTCCTCACTTCTAAAGTCAAAATTAAATACAATATGTAAAGTTAGAGCTAAGGGAAAACAACCTTTAATGTTGTGCACAACTCAGTGCCTTCGCTTCACTTTACTCATATAACTGCCTTATGGGTATCCATTCCACCTTTCTCAGTTAAGGCCTCCCTCTTCCTCTTCCTCTCCAACCCCACACCCAAGCATGCACCTGGTGCTGCCACACTCCTCCTGTAACATGGCAGGTTCTGCAGCTTCTCCAGCGGGCCTGTCTCTGGCTGTAGGAGATAGGTGGACGGCGTCTTTGGAAGTGCTCTCGCTGCTGTTATTGACGTAGAGTCAGGCAGATGGTGTATTCTCTTCTGGGAAGGTTTGCACTTGGGAAAAGGCCATCTCTCTGTTCTCAGTCCCTCCACAGTTTTTGCTAGTTCTTCCTCTATTCTACGTTCTTTGCATTCCGCATCTTCCTCCGGCTTGCCACACTTTGGGCTTCTTTTTCTGTCAGTCTGCCCAGACCTCCTCTCTACCTCTTCCTCTTTAAGATCTTCTCTTTCGTGGGTTTCTTCTAGTTCCTGCAAAATGAAAAGTCCTTCTTTTGTTTTCATGTATGTTTTAGGGCGTTGTTTAACATTTTCCTTTCGTTTTTTTCCAGCTGCAGAGGATGTCGGCAACGAGGAAGTGTCAGGCCAAGAAACTCCACTAACCTGAAGAGCCAGAATCCACAGCAGCGAAGATAGACCCCCAATCTCCCAGAAGGCAGTGCCCCTATGAGGATATAGGATAACCCAATTGCAGGCTACTCTCTTCTGGGAGATAGGAGAGATATTCATGTGAAGGACCACCAGAAAGGAAGACGAGACTACATAAACCCACTGAAAGCTCTCATGTAGGGACAAAACTCTGCATAAAGAAAAAACAATAAAAGAAAAAAAAGAACAAGAAAACAACTTTTAGTTTGCTACTGACTTCATGGATGTTTCACTGTTTCTTTCATCCTCCCCCTCTTTCCCTATACGTTCTCTGTGTAGGACCAAATACTCGCTTACCATGAACTCTCCCAAATGACCAGTGAGATAGATAAAGGAGTTAATCTCACTCCTGAAAGAGGTTCTTCATAGCACTCTTATTTTCAGAAATGCCAGGATTGATATTCTCAACTGTGTATAAGTTCAACATAAGTATACTGATAAAGCAAAAGGTTTTCTTCGTCAGTGTCTCTCCAGCTCCAAGAGGCGCAGACGTTCGTTCAGTCACAGCCGTGGCTAAACTCTTCTCTAAGAACCCCTGGCAAGCAGTAATTCGGGGAAACTGATGAGATGAGCGTGGGCAGCTCTTCCCGCCGTGAGAGTCTTACGGGGAAAGAGACGCTGAGTCAGCCGACTCAAACGCATTGCACGAAGACACTAGGGTGGAGCCGGGAACGTCCCACCACGAGAGAGTTGCGGGGAAGGAGACGCAGAGTCTACCAACTCAAATGCGTAGCCTGAGGATCACGCAAGGAGGCGGAAAGCAGGGAAAACAACAACTAGACCATAGCAGAGATTTCCGGAAGCAAGAGACGTAACACAATGTCTTCGTGAGGAAGGGCGTGGTCCCAATCTAAAACACGAAATGTAAGCCAAGCACTGTTGCTGGGCTAAGACATCCTTTATATATGACTCCCAATAGGCAAAAATGTCATTTTCCAGTCACCGGAGTGGTAAGATTCTGGTCAAAACACAAATAAGGCACTCTACTTTCTAGAATGAGCTAAAGTGTGCCTAACAGAGGAACTAAATATATTACAAATGTGTATATCGGCCGTAACCGAACATGCTGCTCGAGGTGTTACAGGAAGGAACCTCAAGTGAGTCATCCAGTTCAGGATCCTTGGGTGCATGTTGTGGGTTGTGACAGCAGGTTAATTTAGTGTTTACTGTGACTTCACTCTGAGAATAATTCTGGTTGCTCCTTGAGAAGGGTTGTTCAGCAGTGAGGATTAAACTTGTGTTTGTGCGGTGCCTTACAGTAATCTTGTGTAACACTATCACCCCACATAAATAATCTAAGATCAATTCATGTTTAAATTCTCCTTGACTGGCTTCTTTTAGGTTTAATTTTTTCTCCAAATTCTTCCCCTGACTTTTGTGCCTGAAACCACACCTGCAAGGATGGAATTTGAGCTGGCCAACATGGATGTCTACACAGTGGCCTAGCTCAAAGAGTTCTTCAAGGAGAGGGGACTTCCTACCAGGAGCACCATCAGGAAGGTGGAGTTGCAAAAGGCGCTGAGGGCCTGGGCAGAAACCCATTAATCTCTGGTTGAAGCCACAGAAGGGGTTGATGTGATGGAAGGACAAGGAGAGGACTTCCCTGAAATGCAGCCTTCAACAGAGGAGGATGACTTAGCCCCTGAAGTGAAGTCCCCTGCCAGGACAGGGAGCAGTGTATCTTCCCATGGCCTATTCCCAGAGAAGCTGGTGGAAAGGAGGGAGGAGAGGGAGTACAATCTGGAAATGGGCAGGCTCAGGTTGGAAGAAAAAAGGCTGAGAGGGCCTTAGAGGAGAAATGTCATTACTGGGCATGAACTGAGGTTGAAAGAGCTGGATCTCAAGGCCAGGCAGGCAGAGTCCAGCAGTGTTGGTGGCAGCAATTCTACAGTGTGTGACGGAGACAAAATGGTCTGCATCCCCAAGGATCTGGTGCCCAGCTGTGTGGTAGGGGATGACATTGAAAAATGGTTTTCTGCATAAAACATCCCAGAAGAGCACTGAGGGGGGTGGAGTTTGTGGAAACACATACCTACATTGGGGCAGGACAACCATCTTACTGTAGAGATTGGGGACCAAACCAAGTTCTCCTCTATGAAAGCCATCTTAATAGCTAAGTTTGGAATGACCCCTTAAAAGTACTGCTAGAGGTTCAGGGACAGTCAGGAGCTCCCCCTAACCTGTCCTGGGTTGATTCTGTGGAATACTCTTGCAGGGCACTGAACGGTTGGGTGCAGGGCAGCAAACTTAATAACTACAGTAGGTTGTACAATCTAATTCTGAGAAAGCGCATGTTCATTATTTGTTTTCCAGAGCTGTACCAGCATCTAGTTGACAGTAAGCTAACTGACTCCTTGCTGAGGAGGAAGACCTCTGGGCCAGCACCAGAGTGTCAAGAATGGTAAAGGGTAGGTACTACAACAAGGGTGGTCAGAGGTCCCACGAGAAAAAGAGGGGGGGGGACTTAAAAATAAGGAGTTCTCAGAAGGCCCCTAAAATAATTCCCAAGGGAACATGCCACCAGTTCCAGTCTGAGCCTGAAAAGAAGGGGTTCTTTGGTAAGCAGCCAGGGAGGTTAGTACCCCAATGCACAGAGTGCTAAACACCCATTTGCCTGCTAACACTTCGAAGTACAGGCAATGGGTCACAATCAATGGGCAACGGGTGGAAGCTCTGAGAGACACAGGTGCCAGCATGACCACTGTGAGGTGTCAGCTGGTGTCCTCAGAGCAGGTCCTCTCTAACACACTCCCCAAAGTCATAGTAGCCAACAGCTGTGAGAGTCACCTACTGGTGGCTCTGGTTCCCTTTGAGTGGGGGGTCACATGTTCCCTAAAAGTAGCTTTAAGCCCTGCCAGGCCTGTAGATTGTCTGTTGGGCAACAACCTTGAGCACACTGGAGAAAGGTATAGCTCAGGTCAAACTTAGAGATTTGGGGATTTGCCTGAATGGGCCTGTATGACCACAAGTGCCATGGCTACTCGTGAAGGGAGTCAAGGGTGCCTGGAGCCTGGAACAATGACCCAGGTAGCTACCACCAAGTGTGGGAACAACAGTCATCGAAACCAGCCCCTGAAGTTCCCCCAGTTCAGGTTGACAGGCCACCAGAGGAAGATACCCCTGAGCCAGTGGGGAGAACATTGCTGCCCTGTGTGACCTGCCTGAGTTTGCTGGTTGGCAAAGTTGAAGGTGGGCCCACCACGGAGGAATTCTGCAAGGCGCAGAAAGAGTGCCCCACTCTAGAGGGCTTGAGGTGTCAAGCTGAGGCACAGGCAGCTGGTGACACCTCTGGAGATCATCTGATCTATTTGGAGAATGACCTCCTATATAGTGAGCCTAAGGTTCCTAGACATGGGGTAGCGTATGTTCTGGTGGTCCCCCAGTGTTACAGGACCTTCCTACTGAGTTTGGCTCATGACATACCCCTGGCAGGCCATCTGGGACAAGACAAGTCCTTCACCAGGCTTGTTGACCACTTCTATTGGCCCCAGATGAAGATGGCCTCAGATGAATTCTGTAGGTCCTGTCCCACCTGCCAGGCCAGTGGGAAATCAGGAAATAAGCTTAATGCTCCCCTGACCCCATTACCTGTTGTTGACACTCCTTTTGAGAGGGTAGGCATCACATTGATGAGTAGGTCCAGGTTGGCAATCTGAGAGTTACTGTGTGTTATGGTGAATTTTAAAATATTGCAGTGGGCGTTTAACCAGTCATGGAGCATGATCAAGGTAGTTTCAGAGCCTTGCCAAATCAAGAACAAACGTCGATATATCTTTTCCACAGTACAATATTCGACAAGAAGGGGTTGGTTTCAGATAGGATTCTGTTAGTTTCCAACCAGTCCATATGAATGTATTTACATGGCTTCCCTATACAGGCCGAGGGCTTCATTATATTTATGTATTTGTGAAATGTGGGTTCGCTTTGTAATTTGCCTCACATTATTCGTTCTTACCGAAAACCTAAAGATCTTGCAGTACCCTATTGATTTAGTAAGTATTGCTCATTAATTGACCTCGCTACATGGCACTTTTCACATTATCTTCATATTTCTATGCAATTGGGAATTTGGTTCCAATACCTGTTTGCCGCCTAATTTTGATGTAATTTTGCTCAGTTGGTCAATTGCGTACTGTCATGTTCAATTTGGAAAATTGTTATATGCCTCACTTGCGGCTGTTGTTTGCCCCTCTGGCCCTTTCATGATGGACTCTTATTGCTGCCTCCTTTCCTTATCTATCACTAAGAACTTGCCCACATCTCACTCCCTTTTCCCTCTTATTAAACACTAGATCGTCTATCATGGCGCTTACTCCTTTCCCCCGATCCTCTTGTTGACTCTGCATACTAGCCTTCCTTTGTGCACCATCACGCATGCGTAGGTGTCAGGTGCTGCATTAATTTGCGCGTCCTGAGTTTCTTCTCCGTATCGGCACCTCCCGGACACCGTTGGGTTCCACCGATTCCGCCATCGTGCATCGCAGGGTGTGTTTTGACCACGTCTTTCAGGAGTGGTGCCTCCCGTTGTATCCCGTCACAATTTAATCTTTAATTCAACCTTATTTTTCTGCAGCTCTGCCCTTATGTTGTTCCCGCATCAGGGCTCCAATGCAGGGAGTTCATTTTTGCAGCCGCCTTGGAGCGAATCTTGTTGTTCACAGTAAGTGGGACCCAAGCATGACACTTATAGCATCATTGGTCATACATCAGTCACGTCACTCGCGTGACCCCTTTTTATTCTCCCCAGGTGACCTACTCTACCCCGAGCATTGTTACGAACACTGAACCTCCCCCGAGGGCTTTGACCCTTGGTTTGCTGACAGGTCAGCTTACTTGCATGCCATACAATTATCTCTGCATTCTACTTCACCCAACATGCACGTTTTCTCTACATACACTTCAACTCCCTCGATCCTGGTCGGTTTCTTGAGGTACATAGTGGCACGTAGCGATTTCATGCCTCACTCACGTCTTGAGTGTTTTATGCGCTACTCACTGATTGCATGTTCCATTGTTCTTATTCGGAACCATCGTAACCTCTCTCTCTTCTCTCTGTTTCTGTTCCTTTCTCCTTCTTTCCATTTCTCACCTTTACCCCCCTCCCTTCCTTTCTTCTGCCTCATACAGGATACCTCTCAGGCATATACCCGTGCGTCCTGATGATGATCACCCTATTTTAGCTAGGCTCATAACGCCGTCGACTTGCACATCTTGACTCCAAACTGGATCACTTGAATTTTTGTGGAGCATAAGATGTTTGTCTTACCGTGACTGTTCTGAATTTGTATTCTCTGATAAAGTCACTTTATGTATGAGTGCCTGAGGTTAGGAAATCTGTTGACTTCCAACTTTTTTACCCACGTGATTTTGTATATATTTTTTCCTTATGTTTTTTGATTTGGTGTTTAATAAATACATTGTCTCTCCATTAGGAGGTTCTGTGTACCATTGTCCTTAAGCTCTTTTGTAGGGACCTTTGTCTCTCATTATACATTCTCTACCCAGAGGCCATTCTTCTGAGGTCAGTGACTGCACCTGCGGTAGGCAGGGCCGTGATGGGTATTTTTACCCATTTGGAGGTCCCTAAAGAGGTATTGCCTGCCAGAGGCCCTAACTTTATGTCCATGCACATGAAATCTATGTTGGATGAGTATGGGGTAACTTATAAGTTCTCCACACCCTATCACCCCCAAAACCAACAGTCTTGTGAAGAGATTCAGCAAGACTCTGAAGGGCATAATGATGGGCCTACCGGACCCCATGAGTGGGATGTCCGCTTGCCATGCCTTCTCTTTGCCTACAGTGAGGTGCCCCAGAAAGGAGCTGGGTTTAGTCCATTTGAACTCTTCTATAGCCATCCTGTTAGGATAACTCTTAGCCTTGTCAAGGAGGGGTGGGAGCAAGTTCCAAGGAAAACCCCTCAGGATGTGGTCAGCGACATGCTGGCCCTCCGTAACCAGAATAATCACTTCTGGAAATAGGCAAACATCAATCTTGAAGCCAGTCAAAAGTGAAACACTGGTATGCCCCGAGGCCACTCTGGTAGAGTTTCAACGTGGCCAAAAGATGTGCGTTATGGAGCCTGTGGAGCCCAGAGCTCTGTAGGATTGCTAGACAGGCTCATGTGAGGTGAAGGAGTAGAAAAGGTAGTCCACCTACGTGGTGGATTTCAAGACATTAGCTATTCCGTAAGGGTGCTCCACATGAACTACCTCAATCTGCACTGAGAGGTCGAAGTGAGCATGCTCCTGGTGATGGACGAGGGAGTGGAGTAGGAGAACAAGCCTCTCCCTGACCTCCTGTCTTTCCAGGAACCTGATGGGTCAGTGGAGGGTGTCAACCTCTCCCCCACACTGACCCCAGAACAGCAGAGTGACTGTCACCAACTGCTGGGGCAGTTTTCATCTCTGTTCTTCCACACCCCTGCTCTCTCACACTTGTGCATCCACGACATTGACACTGGAGACAAGCCACCTGTTAAAATAAAATTTACAGGTTAGCAGACAAGGTGAGGGCCAGCATCAAGGAGGCGGTCTCCAAGATGCTGGTGTTCGGGGTGATTGAGCCCTCCAACAGTCCCTGGTCAGCCCAATGCTGCTGGTACCCAAGGCTGCCCTACCAGGCGCCACTCCAGAACTTAGGTTCTGTGTGGACTACTGGGTCCTCAATTCCATCGCGAATACTGATGCACACCCCATCCCAAACATTATGAGCTCATCAACAGGCTGGTAGCTGCCAAGATCCTGAGTACTTTTGATCTTACATCAGGATACTGGCAGATTGCCCGGACTGAGGGGGCAAAATAGATATCAGTATTCTCTACGGCAGAAGGCTACTTTAAATTCAGGGTGATGTCCATTGGATTAAAGATGCCCCTGCTGCCATCCAGAGGTTGATAAACAGGGTCCTGGCTGGGAAGGAGGCATTCTGTTCCACCTACCTGCATGACATAGCTGTCTAAAGTGCCAGCTGCAAGGAACACCTGTACCACCTCCAAGAGGGGCTTCAGGCTCGCAGTAGGTGGACCTGACTATCAAGCCAGTAAGTGCCGGATAGGGCAGGGTTCTGAGGTGTATCCGGACCACATATTGGGTAGGGGCAAGGTGCAGCTCCTTATTCCAAGATTAAAACTATCCTGGCCTGGCAGCCGCCTAAAACACAGACTGAGGTGAGGGCCTTCCTGGGCCTCACAGGATACTACAGGAGGTTTGCTAAGGGATATGGCACCATTGTTACCCTTTTAACAGAGCTGACTTCAAAGAAGCAGCCAGACAGGTGATCTTGACAGAGGCCTGCCAGAAAGCCTTTGACACCCTCAAGGAAGCCATGTGTGCAGCACCCATACTCAAGGCTCCTGAATTCTCTAAGGAGTTCATAGTGCAGACCAATGCTTTAGAAAATGGTATGGGGGCTGTCTCAACACAGATAAATGAAGAGGACCTAGACCAACTGGTAGAGTTTATTAGAAGAAGGTTACTTCCACAGGAACAGAGGTGGAGTGCGATTGAAAGGGAGGCCTTTGCTGTGTTCTGGCTACTGAAGAAGCTGAGACCATAACTTTTTGGGACTCACTTATGTGTTCAGACAGACCCTGGACCCCTCAGATGGCTCATACAGATGAGGGGTCAAATCCCAAGCTGTTGAGGTGGTCCATCTAAATACAAGGAATGGACTTTATGGTGTAACACCGCCCTGAGTCAGACTATGCCAATGCTGATGATTTATCCAGGTTCTTCTGCCTTAGTGATGAGAGCTGCCAAGGGGTTGAGTAGTTCTCCCCATTTGCAGCTGGGAGTGACACATGTTAGACCTGTCAGCCTTAGGGTGGTCTTCCCCACAAATGTTTGCCTTCCTTCTCCATTTTTCTGATCTTGTTTTGCTGACCTTAGGACTCTGCGCACTTCGCCACTACTAAGCATTGCTACAGTGCATGTGCTCACTCCTTAAAACATGGTAACCTTAGCCATCCCCAATTGGCGCATTTGATTTTCTGGTAATTCCCTAGTAAAGTGGCACAACATGTGCCCAGGCCTGTAAATTAAATGCTATTAGTGTGTCTACAGCACTGATTGTGCCACCAACATAAGTAGCCACTTAAACACACACAGGCCTTGCATTGCAGCCTGTGTGTGTGCAGTTTTAAACTGCTATTTTGACCTGACAAAATAAACCTTTTTCCAGGCCCAAACTGCCCTTTCTAATACATCTAAGTCACACCTAGGTTAGACCCTGACCAGCCATGGGACAAGGCGCAATATATTTTGAAAAGTAGGACATGTACTTTTAAGGTTTACATGTCCTGGTAGTGAAAACGAAGCCTGGGCGGAGTCACATAGCGGCGCTTCACGGAACTCCGCAAAGATGAAAAAACCTCTGCCACGCTACACGGAGTTCCGCGAGTGGGCGGAGTTGCTTGTCCCGCCCGTTCGCGTAACGTTCCCGCCGTACGTCAACGCAGATTGCGTTTTTGGGTGGAAAAATCGCATGAACTTCACCACGCAGTCGCGGCCATCTTGTTTCTTACTCTGTTTATAGTGCTGGGGCCTACTTTTCCATCCTTATTCAATCTTTGCAATCCTTGCTTTCTAAAACATTTTTTTCAATCTTTTTTATTTATTATCTTACCCTTTGTCTTTCTTAGTGTGTATTTGTATTTTTTTCTACTTTACTGTGTGTTTTTGGTGAGTTCTGTACTTTTTTATTTTTTAGCTTTCCTACTTCCTTATTACCCAGTCCTTCCTTCTTTTTCCCCGTTTCTTTTTTTTCTCTCTTTCCCCAGCCTCATGGCAGGTAAGGGTGCACCATTGCGTGCAAGTAGCAGCCGCCTTCCTTGGGGCAGGTAGCGCCAGGGAGGGGTGCAGCCCCGTGCCTTGTTTTCAGAGGTGGAGGTGGCAGCGCTGGTTTTTTATATCCAGCACCACCTTCCCTCCACCCTGGCAGCTGGCGGCAGGCCAGGGTCTGGGTATGGGATGCAGGTGCACCAACAGTCCTGGGCGAGGGTGCACTTGGCAGTTTCCCGCTGCTCTGGGATCTGGCGCACACATCAGCAGTTGCCGCACCCCTGGTCTGGCATCCTGGACCAAGAGCAGGACCTGCTGGACCTGCTAGGAGTTGAGGTTGTGGGGCTAGGTGATTAACTATTAAAATTATTCATTTTATTATTACTTGTGGGTTCTATGCTATAGCTAATAATTTTTTTACAAATAATAGCCAGCATGCTGATCACATGCAGGGAAGCTAAGTTTTCAAATGTTATGTAATAGTCTGTTATTCTAGACAGGTGCTTCACTTACTTGGCGCTACCCACCTAACCTAGTTATCGAATCGTACATGTTACCGCTCGTTTGGGCTGATGTGATTAGTGATGATTATGTAAGAGGTTCTGTAATTAGTTATTTGTAATTTCGTAACCACATGGTGCATGCCACACAAATGGTGCAGGGATGTTTGTGAACAAAAACATAATTTTTTCAATGGAAGCTTGTGCTGCAGGCTTTTTTCGCCTGCCACACAAGCTTCCATTGACAAATGGAGGTTTGCGACCTGCCTATGGGTGATCGCATCGATTTGTAATAGACTAGTGCGGTCGTCGTGACCGTGGCGCCAACCTAAAGTCAGGTGGTTCCAGAACCGCGATGGCGTCCACCCGACATCGTTGTAATCATTATAATAAGGCCCTTAGTGATTAGTGTAGTGGCCCATCAAAGGTGAATGACTTGAGACTGAGAGATTGCGAATGAGATTTGAGAAGAAGCAAACATCATTTGTTGCAATTTATTATTAGTAATTCCAAAATGCAGTTTACTAAATTTGGAGTAGGAGTGGACTAGGTAGGTAGATTTGGGAGATTTTGAATAGGATAGGACGGTCCGTGATATATCACTACTAATTGATCTGATTTAGAAAAGTTCAATGTTACTGCGACTGCCTTTGCCTGTCAAAATATATTTTGGGGAGATATTATTTATTACCACTAATCTTTTTTTGTCTTTATGTTTTACATCAGCATCAAGGGGCAAGAAGATGGCTGAGGCGTGTGAGGGTCCGGGAGCTGGCGCTGGAGGTGCCTCCCCGAGTTCCTCGGCCGATGGCTCTCCTGGCCCCAGTAAGTCCTCCTGGTGTTAATATTAATATATTGTTAGACCTGGCACCATTGGCGTGGGTCTCCCTTCCCTCTTTCTCTTTTTGTCTCCTCTGTTTGCTGTTGTTAGATGCTCTGGGCGCTGTGTCACTGCCATTCAGTGCTACAGCGCGAATGCTCCCTATTATAAATTGACTGGATGAATTGGTATTCCCATAATTGGCTCATTTGATTTACCTGTTAGTCCCTAGTATAGTGCACCGTGCGTGCCAAGGGCTGGTAGACCGAATGCTGCTGGTGGGCCTGCAGCGCTGATTGCGCCACCCACGTAAACAGCGCTTAAAGTGTGTCTCAGACCTGCCATCGCAGAGTCTGTGCGCAGTCCAGAACTGCCATTCTTTGACTGTGAAGTGAACCCACTTCCCAGTCCCTCAACCTTCCCTTGGCATCATGTAAGTCATCCCTATGGCAGGGTGCGTTGTATGTGAAAGGTAGGACCTGCCTTGGTCTGTGTGGCATGTCCTAATAGTGAATTACACTCCATTTCTTTTTTCACTATTGCAAGGCTATGTGTTCCCTTAGGCCAGAATGGGCAGCTTTGATTATTACTTCCTATAATCCTAGCTGACCCAAGGAACATGTTTGGAAAGTCGAATTTAGTATGCCTGAGCTCAGAATATTAAAGTACACCTTTTCGTGAGGATTAATTTTATATTCTGTGTTTGAAAATACCACTTCTAGGAAGTAGGTATTTTCTTGCCTAAGTCATCCAGTGTGCTCTGCTGTTATGTGTATTGGATGTCTGGTCTTGGAGGGTCAGGGCAGGCAGAGCCCGACCTGGGTCGAATAGCGGGATCTGCAGCTGGAATATGGGGAGGGGTGACCCTTTGATCTGAGCAGGGCTGGGCCTGGCAAGGTGAATGATGGCTCCAGCCCCCACTGTGCGTCTGATGGCAGACCCCCTCTTCCTCAAAGGCAAGATGCAGCCTCGTAAATAAAGTGCTTCAGGTCCACTCCGAACTGGTTCTGGCTAGGTTCAGTGACTTGTGACTTTTGAGAACAAAGACCTGTGGGGTATAAAGAGCTGCACCGAAACCCCTACAGGGGGTGTTACTTCTGGATGTCAAAACGAACCTCTGTCCGTGTAACGAGAGGGAAAGGACTTTGAAACTTTCATCCATCTTGCTGAAGCAACTACCCAAGGGCCTGATTCGAGCTTGCCTCCTGCTGAAGTCTCAGGGACATTAGACTTCACCCATCAGCCTTCTGAATTCCTATTGAGAGAGGTTCTACTCGTAGGTGAGGCCTCTGTCGAGAATTCCAGAGCCTCTGGGTCTACTGCGGGGAACGCGGGCTGAGAATCATCGATATCGGTATTGTGGGCTGCCGCAGCTGAGGAACTGTTGCCGCTCAGAGCCTGGATCTGTCTGTGCTACGAGAATCATCGTTATCGCTATTGTGGGCCACTGCAGCTGAGGAGCTGTTGCCGCTGAGAGCCCGCATTTGTCTGTGCTACGAGAATCATCGCTATCGCTATTGTGGGCCGCTGCAGCTGAGGAGCTGTTGCCGCTGAGAGCCCGCATTTGTCTGTGCTACGAGAAGCATCGCTATCGCTATTGTGGGCCGCTGCAGCTGAGGAGCTGTTACCGCTGAGGGCCCGCATTTGTCTGTGTTACGAGAATCATCGCTATCGCTATTGTGGGCTGCGGCGGCAGAGGAGCTGTTGCCGCTGTGAGCCCGCCTTAATCACCATCTCAGGATCAGCGTGAGTGCACGCCGCGGACCGCTGCAGCTGGGAGCTGTGGCCGCTGCGAGTCCGCCTGTCATCATCGCGGCTTCCTCCCGAAGCTGCGTGCCGTGCCCCCTTTAAACCTCAGGTACATTGTGCATCACTGGGTCGCGTAGACCCCGGTCTCGAACTAAGTTCGTTTCACCCGCTTTTGAGTGTTTCTATTGCTTTTTAGTGAAACTACATTGACGTGCATTGTGGCTTTTTGATCGTATTTGAGCCTTGTGTTAAGCTTATATAAAGATACTTATTTTTCTATAGCTACTTGTGTGGTGTCCCTTTGTGGTGTCTTCACTGCGTTATTGTGTATGGTCATAAGTGCTTCACACACTGCCTCTGAGATAGGCCTGTCTGCTCGTGCTACGTTACCACAGGGTTGAGCAGGGGTTATCAAAGGGTGTAGCCCCCTTACTCTGACTTAGGAAGAAGGGTCCCTTCTTGGACATAGGCGCCAGCCATTGCCAACCAGGGATCCCAATTTCTAACATATATTTATTCCCCTACTTTTTCTGCTCCTTTTAGAATAATGTGGCGTCTACCCATTTTATATTATTTTTCCAAATCTTTTTGATCTATCCATTTCTAAATTCTTGTTATCCCTGCATTATCCTATTTACTTATGTTCTATATTTCAAGTTTTTCTACTTTACGTCAAACTGTCTCTAGTTACTAGTCTGTCTGAAGCTTCCTTTCTTCTGCTTTTTCAGTCAGCTGTCTGTAGCTTCCTTTCTCCTGCTTTTTCAGTCAGCTTTCCCTGTCCCTTTTTGTGGACTGCCTAGTGGTGGTACTATAAGACTCAGAGAACCCATTGGTCACATACTACTACTACTACTACTACTACTACTACTACTACTACTACTCCTCCTCTGCCATTCAGATTGCATGCCCATTGCCCAAGTAAGGTATTCTACGCATGTATGTTGAGATGAGATGGCTCAATCACTAAAACAAGAGAGTGGCAAAGGTCACGTTGGACACCCCAGAGTTGTGTCTTATTAGCTAGGCTTAGTATTATTAGCAGCAGTTGGTGAACTGATGACTGTGCGCCATGTCTGGGAGAAGGTAGGAGGAGGACGGCCCCATTGCATATGCCAACCAAGGCAATATGCTATTTTTTTCTCAAAACATCAGATTCATCAATCAATAGCTCCAGCCACTCCTTAACAGCTTGTCTCTTGTCTTGACTGCAGGCTTTTTTTTAAATTGCCACCAACAAAATGCCCAACCTGATATTTGATAGAAGATGCTGTCTGTAATGTATCCAAATTGTAGTGAATAATGTGTGTGGTGTTTTTTTATTTTGCTATAAAACAATTAATAGGGGGAGGTGTATCTGGCATCTAAGAAATGTTTAATCTTCTTTTTTCTAGCTGCACCGATCACCAGTGCCGGGGCCAGCAGTGACGGCGCCAGCCAGTCTGCAGATGCGGCAGCAGAAGGGGGTGAGCCAGCGGCAGTGGCGGGCGGTGGTAACTCATATTGCTTGCTTATTGACAATTAATTATAATTATAAACTCACTTTAAAGGTGTAGTCTTGTTGACTTGTGAACAACAGGTGAACACAGCAGGAGTTGAACTGAGTAACTAATGGTCACTCCTATCTTCAACTCGGCAGAGAACGTTTCATGAACAAGACCTTTAACTATGGCTTGATAGAAAAGGGAAGGATGGAAGGGGAAAGGATGGATGAAATGTAATATACATGACTGAAAGAGAAGGATGCCTGGGTGAAAGCGCCGGATGCATAAATAGTACTATAGGTGGCTGATAGCTAGGATGCATGGGTGGATGAAGGATGGATGAAAGGTTGGTATACGGGTAGGAAGCTTGCCTGGGTGGGTGAAAGTGTATGTGTGAAAGGATGGCTTCCTGGGTGGGTGATTGGAATCCTTTGGTGGTTTCTTTTGATTGAAATAAACTTAAAGATGCATGGGTGGGTAAATGTCAAATGACAAATGTATGTTGCTGAGAGAATGTAAAACAAATGGTGGTGAGTAACAAAGCCATGGGAGAAGAATAAAAAATAAAATACTCGAAGAACAATGCAATGATGAATGGAAAACTCATTGGGAAGGAGAATAAGGGACAAGGGTGCTCCTCTGTAGTGGTGTTCTTCTCATCTTTACTTGCCTGGAATGGCTTTTTCCAAGTTTTGTTTTATTCAAAGGGTTGAGTAGGTGGCATTTCAGACTCCTCCCTGGACTCACAGTAGTTTTCAAGTGCAACATTACGTATCCTTCCTACCCACCCATCATCAATCACCTCCCTCCATACCCAAGGCGTAATTTTCTATGTGTTATGCTATGAGCATTGTTTACAATTTGTCTTTTTTCTTTCTTGATATGTAGCTACTCCTGCTGCTCCAAAAATACAGAGCAGGAAGGAGATTGCAGCCCGGACCCGGCAGCAGAAACTGGAGGCCATCAGGGCCAAGTACCAGGGGCTGATGGCCTTGGAGGATGAGGCAGAAGCTGCTGCAGATGCCCCAGGCCTCAGCCAGGCCACAACCACCACACCATCACCGTGGTCCAATGGGCACCCGCCAGCACCTCCATCATTCCACCAGCACTGCTGCTCCACCTTATTTCTGCCGGTTTGAGCGCTGCATCATGCAAAGGCTGGCGATTATTGAAGCCAGGCAGGTACAGATGGACAGGCAACTCGAGAAGCTCCTAACCCACCATTAGTGCTCTCTTCAGCCCCTTTTTTAATCTGTTTTTAGGGGGGTGGGTGAGAATTGGGGTATTGTTTTTTTATTTATTAATGGATATTTCTTGGACACTACTTGGACATTGGTTGGGTTTAGGGAGAGGGGTGGACCAGTTGAGGGTTTGTTTTATATTTGTTCAGGGAATAACGTTTTCATACTTTTACATTTTATGATTATGAATGATTTAAAAAACAAATTGGTGGAGTTACTGATTGTTTAACTTCGCACTGCTGCCTTTGAAGCAGCCAGTTTTAAAAATCTGCTCATAGTGTAAACAAAATAGTGATGCGGTACCCTCCCTTGTCCTACTACTCTCTCCTCCTAGTCTCTGCAGTCTACTCTGCTACAATATATTATTATTAACCCCTAAGGACTTGGAGGGAGTGGGGGGTGAATTACCATTGTATTGAATGATTGTCGTTCAACAATGATCACTCAACCACAGTTCATTTCTCTTACCTGATTAGATGAAGCGAGGGCTCTATGGTTACCCAATTTGCCACATGGTGGTGGAAGTAGTAGCAGCATGCATTGCTTGTGTTTCTTTTGATATTGAAGGCAAACTCGTCAGAATTAAAGCGATATCCCACTCCCTCCCAGGCGAACTAGAACTGTAGGATAATGACTCATAGAGTGGGGACTATTCATCGAAAGGGAAGTTAACAAATTGAAATAAAAAACAACTAGGTTAATGCTGTTAGTTATTACATGCAAGCTTGATGACCGTCACCAGAGACTAGACTACTAGAACAGACTCAGTCTCAGACACAAGAAGAGAGTATTAGTGATAAGCAATGAAAAAATGAATTATTAAGAACAATGTTGAGCTACTGTGAACTGTACGAATTGGACAAGTTTAACCTTAGACGCAAATTAGTGCCTAAATAATGATGCTGGCAATGAAATGTTCCTCTGAAAAAAAATATCTTACACTGTGCTGGGGTTGACAATATAATATATACTGCCAGTGTGGGCGATATGAGCTTAAGAATAAGATCCTCCTCACCCTGCACTTGCTTTCACCACATCCGCCCCACCAAGTGTGTGATCATTTAATGGTGTAAATTGTTAAGTCACACCTCAATAAATCACACAGCCTGGGGGAAGAGGGTTAGGGGTTTGATGAATGGTTGGGAAGGGGGATTTGAGGGAAAGCTTTGACAAAGTCAAACACTACACATGGACAACACTCATCTTGGCAGCCGACCACCATAAATCTCTTACGGGAGGAAAAGGAAATGCATGCATGATGATTAGTACTAGACTAGTACAGGGCAGTATATTAATTATGCAATTGTCTGTCTGCCCCCAGAGAGACCCAAGTTACATACATTATATTTATGTTCTGTTGTACAGGGATTACAAAGATAGCAAATACAATTAAACTATCTGTAGGAGTAAAATCAGCAAACATAAACAAACATAAACAACACACACAGTCATAATGATTGAAGAGAAAAAGAAATACTGTATAAATTGGGATTCGCATCTCCGCATTCCTCTTGCACTGTCCGCCTGTCAATTTTGGGTGCCTGGCGGAAGCGGTTTGGTAAGGTAAGTGTGAGTTGTTTTTCCAGTATGGCGCAGGGTAAAGGGCCTATAGATGGAAAAACAAAAAGAATATTGAAAAATCAAGGAGAAAGCAAAAAGTTAAACTGCATAAGGAGTGCAACAAGAAGACTTTCAGAGGCAGCGTGGCTAAATCAGACTCTGTTTCCGGAAGTTACCTCCAACAACAGGCCACCCCCACCCAAACTCCACTTAGCTTCGGATATGAGCCAGACAGCACTGAGCACACATACATACACACAGCAACATAGCATTTTCTAAATGAAGTAAAAAAATCAATGCCCCGCTGTCAGTCACACCACACTCGCCACCCACCACCACTACACAGACATTTAGGTCTGGTCTGTGTTGTTGTTTACCTGTAGGCCACTTCAAAGTCATCATCAATCATCCAAATCGGTTGGTTTCAGTGAATTTGAAAACTTCCATCGTTTTCTGGTGGTATTTCTCTAAGTAGTCACGCTCATGCCCTGAGTTATTCCATCAATCATCTCTGATTCTCCTGACCTGACTCTGACTGCGAGTATGGTGTCCAACTCTGAGTCCATACCAACAGTGTCCGACTTCCGAGTGAGTCCTCCAGACACGTCCCGACTCAAAATGTAATGGATCGGCCTGTAGTAGTACAATTTTGTTATTGAACAACAAGAAGGGAAAGATTGACTTGAGTCACTTTGTAGACAAACAACAATCACTCAGTGTGCAATGCATGCCATCATTTACCTGTTCTTCTCTAGGTTAGGAAAGGATAGATAGATAGCCAGGGCCCAGGGTGGGTGGCAGGCACACATTTGTTTGAATTCTCCATCCAATGTCTGTCTTGAGGGAAATGGCTTTTGGGTGAGTCAGGAGTGGAGTTTACTTCTTCACTGACTGCACACAGTTGCAACTCTGATCCGGCAATAAAAGAGTAAGACGGTGGGGATGGATTTGTGAACCAGAAAGACAGTGACACACACAAATAATAAAGTCAATAATGTCTCTTTACTATATATTTTTTTATTTTTATTTTTTTGCGTCAAAGAAAGTTACTGGAAAATGAAAAAGCCTAGTTGTCAGGGAAGTAGAGCTCGTCCTCAAACTCTGGTGGTTCTCCCAGAAGTAGGTCACCTAATACACTACTTCCATGACCTGAGTCACCAGCATCATCTTCCTGCTGTGCTACTTCAGTTATGGTGTAATCCGGTGGTATATAGTGTTGATTCATTTTTGTCATGGTTAACCTCTCCACGTTTTGGGGCAAGAGACTGGTACTTCTCACTGTCAGAACAGCACCAGCAGCACTGAAAACACGATCAACACAGACACTTGCTACGGGCCAAGCCAGATAGTTTTTCGCCAACTTGTTGAACACTGGCATTGGCGCCTTTTCCCACACCAATACAGCAATGGGTTTTGATCAAAGTAGACCTTTGTTGGGTCATCCAGATAGGCCTGGACCATCTGCTCAATGGTCATGGGTACTCCGCTTTGCTCTGCCTCTTTTGCCTTTGCCTCAGCACTGGACTTAAGCCCTGCCTGTAGAAACCATTCCTGTGCTGATTTTGGGGCTGATGCTCCTGTTCTTGTTGTACTTGGTGTTGTTGGTGGTTTTGGGTGCTGTGAGCCAACCACACTGCCCTCAGGCTCTGAAGTTGAACTTGAAGGCTGCCCTGCAGTACTTGCTGTGACCCTGGAGGAGCGGGCCTCTAATTTGCGGCCTTTCTTTTTCTAGCTGACTGGCTCGCACAGCTATCCAAGTTTTGTAGCTGGCAACATCCCCGTCTGAAAAAGGAATGAAAGTGTGCAGTAATGGTTTGTATGGTGGATCAAGAATTGTGGCACAAATGTAATGGTTGGATGACACAATGCCTCTTTGCACCCTTCTATTTTCAGATAAGCTAAGGGTCAACCTCTCCACCAACTCATATGCTTCTTTTTTTTCCTCCACACCTGCGTACATTGCAGCCCCCCCCTTTAGCTGTTCCTGTAGCAAGTGCAACAATGCAATAGCTTGGCCCGTGGTACAGTCCTCCTTGCTGACTTCATGTGTGATAACCTTGAAAGGAAGCAGCATCTCTGTCAGGCATTTAACTAGGCCCCATTGGTCCATCTCAATGGTCATGCCTTTCACAGTAGCATCCCCTCTTTGCATGACATATTCATTGATTGGTCTGTACTGCTCAAACAGACGTTCAAGCATGTAATAAGTTGAGTTCCAAAGTATTGGCACCTCCTGGATGAGTGCTTTAACTGGCATTCTATTATCACATTGAATGATCCTCAGCTGCTTCAAGGCTTTAAAAGAATGGCTGAAATGTGTGCAGATTATTCTGCAGGTGGTCAGTAAGTTGCTGACTTGGTCTTCTTTTTTCAGAAAGTCTTGAACAATGATGTTAATGCAGTGCACCAAACACAGGATCCTGAAAAAGCCACCATCGGCCATGGCCTTAACTATATTACTGACATTGTCCGTGGCAACAAAACCAATGTTAAGCCCTCTTGGTCGCAGCCATTCAAAAACATTGTTGTCAAAGTCTTCCAAAATGTTTGCAGCAGTATGAGATTTCTCCATGGTGAACATGGCTACTGTTGCATGTTTCCAAGCGGCATTAAAAATATCAGCAGTGTTAACACCTGCAGATATCTTTTCTCTAACCCCCACAAAAGAGATCCAGTGTGCAGTGATGCACATGTGATCAGTGGCTTGGCAACTGGTCCACATGTCTGTTGTCATGTGGATACTGTGAACAGCACTCTGCTGCAAAGCTTGTTGTGGTGTCCTGCTGATCTCGTGTGGAACTGTAACACGCAGCGTGCTCCAGATTCCACAAGGAGACGATTTGGCCCAGGCTTGTGAAAGGAGCTGATCTGTTTATCTCCTCATCAAATAAACCTACCTTATCTTCACTGCTGCATCCTGTCATCTTTACCCAAGAACATTATACTGGCGATGAGTGGAAAACGAACAAACAAGCCTGGAGTCCTGCGACTAGCAGATCGTGAGTGCGTTGACCGTCAGAAGTGGGTGAGCGTCTCCGGGACCCGTTTGTTCAAGTCCTTGGTGACGATTGTTGATCTTCCTGAAAACCTCATCCAAAAGGAAAGTTGTGGTGAGATTTTAATTATTTATTTGTACTTTGGCCGTTTTGCGCTATCTTTCGCGCACGGAGCCTGCATGCGCTGTTCCTCGCGCATTCTTCTCAAAGCCTGCATGCGCTGTTCTGCACTCTTCTACCGAACACGCTATCACCGCGGGCACCTCGGAATTGTTACAAACCTGAATTATTCGGAAGTCTTTGTTGAGGCCAGTGCGCATGTCCGTGTATTATGATGAAGACTAGAGCGCTGCTTTCGGTCTATTGTGAATACCATTCCGACTACGAACCAGCGTGTTGTCCACTGTTTCGGTGACACGCACACCTACAATTCCTGGAATGCCAATTTTAAACACTCACAACCAGCGTGGTGCCATTTCTGCATTTCGGCGACACGCACGCCCATTAATTTCAAAAAGACATCTTACAATTTCAATGCTGTGTGTCCACATTTGAATACTACGGCGGCACGCACGCCAGTGACTCTTTTAGTTGACACAGCATCTCAGGGGTTCGCATACTTCCCAGTATTATGGAGGGTTTTGGGGCACCTGCTCCATTTTTAATCTCTCCTGGTGAACCTATCCTAGAGTGGAAACAATGGAAAGAAGGCTTAGAAGCCTACATCGAAGCCATTGGTGGTGATGAATATACGGACAAGAGGAAGCTTGCTATCTTAAAACATTGTCTAGGTGCAGAAGGCAGGCGCATTTTAGGTCATTTCTGCAAATCGGGGGTCCAAAGTTCTTCGGGGTCCGGTTAGAGAGGTTCCTCTCATGTTCCAAACGGGTGCCTGGCGGACAGGGCGGTGTGCCAAAGCGCCATCACCCCCCTCCCGAGACCTATGGTGCACTGAGTGCTAGTACCTTTTAATAAACTCGGTTCCTCTCTAAATTGAGGGAATCTTTCTAGTGTTCTGATTATTTTTACACTAGCAACCCCTGGTTAGGGTGGGCCTTAGCGCGCCCATACCGCCGGGGTTCATCACCACACACACTGGTCCTGACGAATGCCTGACGAATTTTTCACCTAAAGGCAGAAACATGTTGACCTACACCTGGGGATAAAAACGGACTTTTAATTTGGTCGTTTATCCTACACCTGTTTTTAATTATGTCTAATTGGCAAAACAAATAAAAGATTTTTTTGACACAATTTGGACTTTTTAAAATTCACTCATCCCACTCTTCACTAATCACTTAACCTGCTCCGCAGTAAACTGGCGTTGCAGCACACTAGGGTGGCATTCGGCCACTCCTGGTGGGGCCCGATGATGAAGCATGTCACCAACTAGGTTGGTGAGTGAGGGCCTTCTGAAAAACCTAAAGTGGTTTTATTCACAAGTAAACATTACAGTGAATAAGACTCAGGTGCTAGACACACTCTCATTGCGGATGAGTGGCTAAAAGAATTTCCCAATGTACAGTTATCTCCTCCTGACATCAAACTTGTGGGATACGGGAGGAAGCCCATAGATGTGTTAGGATGTTTCACAACCACTCTTAGTTTTAAAGGCAAGTCTTTATCTGCCAAGGTATACGTGGCAAGAGATGGTTCATGTCTTCTAGGGTGGTCTCAGCAAAGAGACCTTATGATCACTCTCGATCCCAACCATCCCAATCAGGTTCTTGGGTTCTCTGATTTGATCCTCCAAGTTGGGATTGATCCTGCATCCGAGTGGGAGAAGCTGTTTCCCAGTGTGTTCTCTTCTCAGTTGGGTCTGCTTAAAAATGTTGTCCACAAAATTATTTTGAAACACGATGCCTTACCCAGAGTGCACAAAGTCAGAAATGTCCCATTGCATTTAAGGGATGCTGTTAAAAAAGAGTTAGAGAGGTTGTGTCATCTTGATGTCACTGAGGAGATTGAATATTCAGAGTGGTTGTCACCCGTTGTTGTCGCACACAAACCTAATGGAAAAGTTAGGTTATGTGTGGACTTAAGAGACCTCAATAACAATGTGTGGGTAGACAGACATCCTTTGCCCAATATTGGCGAGATGTTTGCCAAACTCAAAGGGGCATCAATATTCTCGACCCTTGATTTGTCTAACGCTTATCACCAAATAGCCCTTCATGAGGATAGCAAACATCTCACCTCATTTAATATGTCTGAGGGTGCTTTCAGGTATAAGAGAATGCCTTTTGGATTAATATCAGCGTTGTCTGCCTTCCAAAGGCTAATGCATAAGTTATTTAAAGACATCAAAAATTTATTATATTTTCAAGATGACATTCTGGTTTTGCATACAATCCACAAGAACATACTGACACACTTCACAAAGTTTTGTGCATTTTACAAGACAATGGTTTGACCTTAACAAAGGAGAAATGTAAGTTTGGTGTAACGTCAGTAGATTATTTGGGTCACTCCATCAACAAGAATGGTATTTCCGTTCGAGCAAGTTCCAGAACCTCAAAATAAGGACCAGCTTAGATCCTTTTTAGGTCTTGCTGAATATTATGCAAAATGTATTCCTGTGTTTGCTGACAAAACTGTACACATGAGAAACTTGATGAAAAAGAACCAAGCATTTTCTTGGGATGACAACTGTGCCAGTGAATTTGAACATTTGAAAAAATGCATTTCTTCTCTACCTGCTTTGGCCACCTTTAACACTGCTTGTGAGTCTGTAATTGTCTCTGATGCCAGTAATGTTGGTATTGGTGGCGTCCTCATGCAAAATCATAATGGTCATTTAGTCACATTTGCCTTTGCATCCAGACCATTAAAAGGTGCTGAATGCAAATATTCTACTCAAGAAAAAGAAACCCTTGAGTGTTGGTGGGGCATTGAATATTTTCGAAAATATATTTATGGCACAGTTTTTAAGGTGAGGACTCACCATCGTCCCCTTGTAGATTTATTTACAACCAAGGGTTGTGGAAAAGCTACTTCCATGATTGCCAGATGGCAATACAAGTTACAAGACTTTCATTTCAAAGTTTAATACATCCCTGGGGAAAAGAACATTCTTGCTGACTGTCTTTCAAGGTTACCTGTAGCTGATGACAATGTGGTTGAGGATGATGACGATCTAGAGAAAGTTATCTCGATATGTGAAGTATCCAAAGGCTGTATCCAAGAAGATCAATGGAGGTTAGCATGTGACAATGATGTTGTCCTCAGAGAGGTTGTTTGTTATGTCAAATCTACATGGCCTAAGAAGGTTGACATTCCACAAAGTCTCCTTCCCTTCTTTCAGATAGCTCATGAGTTATCTTTGCAAAATGGTGTTTTAATGAGAGTTTTGCAGCTCGTGGTGCCTGTTGATCTCCTTCAAACTGTCCTAGACATGGCGATGATGGTCACCCCGGTATGACCAGTATGAAAAGAAGAATTAGGAGTGAGTTCTGGTGGCCCGCAATAGATAAATGTATAGAACGCAAGGTCAGATGTTGTGTTGAATGTTGCATCAGTGACAAATCCCCAAAAACTGTTGCCTATGAACGTCTTCCCGTTTCTAGACCGTCATGAGTTTGGGAGTGTGTATCCTTTGACATTGCTGGTCCAATGAGTTTTGGCCATAATCCTATGTATGCCATGGTTCTTATTGACCAGTTATCTCAGTGGCCTGATGTCAGATTGGTTTCTCATATCACCTCGAAAGTTGTGATTCAATTTTTAAATAATGTCTTTGAAAGAGAGGGCTTTCCCGAATCGTTACTCACTGATAATGGGGTGCAGTTAACATCCATTGAGATTAAAGAATTTCTTGATAGTCATGGGATTGTTCACAAACGTTCATCTGTTTATTATCCCCAGGGCAATGGTATTGTGGAGAGGTGGATTACAGCTAGCGATCAGTAATGGGATAAACTGTAATCAAGCCATCAAAGAGATACTTTGGAGTTACAGCAACACTCCTAGGAGCAATGGTGATCTGTCTCCATTTGAAAAAATGAGGGGAAGGAAGTGTGTGTGTAATATGAGTCAGGGATGGATGAAAAATGTGTTGTCTGTAAAGTATGACAAGTGCAAGTCGAGCAAGTCGAGTCAGGACCATCTTGCTAGTAATGAAGTTCTCCCCGTGAAAATCAATGATTGGGTGTGTGTGAGGAAAGATAGAATGGTGAAATCTGGTGAGTCTAAGTTTTCATCTCCCATGAAAGTTGTCAGAGTTGGAAGGCAAGTTGTGGAGCTTTCTGTTGGGAATGTTTGGAGTTTGTCCAAAGTTGTGAAAGTTCCTCAATGGTTGTGGCCATGTGAAAAGAATGTTGATTCCACAGTTGTGTTGGGTCCCAAGCTCTCCTGTGACAGAGGAAACTGGGGGAAATCTGTTCCTCACCAATCCTGTGTTCCGCACGGACGCCAGGTGCCAAGACAATGTCATCGTCCAGTTTGGTGTGAGGATTATTATTTGGATAAATGAAATCTTATGTTTCTTATGTTTCCTTTTTATGGATATATATACCTGTTGTTTTAGTTAAAATGACTTTCTCCTTTTATGTACCTGTTCTTATTCCTCCTTTTCATTTTTCTACTGTGTTTTGTTATCCTGTTAGCGATGGGGGATGTGTGGTGTCCTGCTGATCTCGTGTGGAATCTGGAACATGCAGCATGCTCCAGATTCCACAAGGAGACGGTTTGGCCCAGGCTTGTGAAAGGAGCTGATCTGTTTATCTCCTCATCAAATAAACCTACCTTATCTTCACTGCTGCATCCTGTCATCTTTACCCAAGAACATTATACTTGTCCAAGCAATTCCAGCACGTCGTGATGTAGTGCTGGAACAGCAACTTTGGCGAAATAGGACCGGCTGGGAACCTTTCATTTCGGGCAGATGGCTGCCACAAATTCAAGAAAACCCACCCCTTCTGCTAAAGAAAAAGGGAGGAGGTCCAGCGCTAACATTTTAGCCAGATCCGCATTGTACAAACGTGCCATTGGGTGGTTGCGTTCATACTGCCCCTCTGACCTCAACATGCTGAGAATGATAGTCTGCTTTTTTTTCTTTTCTGGTGGCACTGATGCAGGTGACTTCTTGACACCAGATGTTAGGCTCAATGCAGGTTTTTTCTTTGTGGTACTCTCTTGCCTTGAACCCCTTGGTGTCTCAGCCTGACTCTTGTGCCATAGCGATGTTGCTGATGATGATGTGGGCGGTACCACCGCACTGCTGGGGACAGGGCTGCTTTGTGTACCAGAGAAAATGTCTCCCTCTTGTTCACCTTCCACCGTGATCGAATCTTCTTCAGCCCCTCCACCAACAACACTTGCAGTTTTTTGGCCGCTAAGGTGCGCCTCCCACTGGATCAAGTGGTGTTTTCTCAGATGGGTTGTTTGGCCTCCAGTACCATAGTTTGTACCAAGCTTACCCCAACTAACACCTACTCAACAAATGGACCATATAGCAATGTTCACCTCCTTCCTGCTAACCGAAAAGAAGTCCCAAACTGGGGAGGTCAACTTGCTCACACTGCTGGTGCCACTTGCAATGTCGGATGAACTGGGAGGTGGGCGTGACGTTTAACTCTCTGCAGTACCTACTTCTACTGAGGTGGTTGTGGTAGATGTAGGTCGCTGCCAGGACTTTGTAAATTTGGCAGCTGGAGGTGGTTTTGGTGGGATCTGTGTTGGTGGTATCAGTGCCACATCCCTCACAGCAATTTGGGATGGGGTAATGTCGGTCTCCACTGGGGCGGGGCTAATGTCCATAATGACTGGCTCATCATAATCCTCCTCTTCTACATCTACCTCCATAACTCTAAGGCTTTCTGGAACCTTCCTTTTCCCTAGCCTTGTATCGTGGTGTGTCTCACTCTTAGACTGAGGTGGGATCCAAATGGCGACTAGATCTTCAGAAGGGGGGCTGGGAGAAGAAGTTTATGGACTTACCCTCCTTTTCCTTGCTGGGGATCTGGAAGACAGTGGATCTTCTGAAAGAGTGGCTTGCTCTTCTTCTTCCTCAGCAGGAAGCTTGATCTCCTAAACTGCCCCTACTTCGGGAGGAACAACTACTATTGGGGGTGGTTGCAGCTTGTGTTGCCCACTTATCTGAGTTTCCTGCATTGATTGGGTACTACTTTGCGATAATGATAAGTCAATTTCAACATCACTGCTTGTCGGCGTTGTCGTGATTAGACTGGCTGCCTCTCCGACAGACATGGGCTTGGGCCTAGGTTGGTGGGGTGGGTCCACTGATGAGGGGGTACTGCTCCCAGCTTGCTCCCTGGAAACTGCTGCTGCAGTAGCAATTTTTGGTTTCCCAAAAAAGGTCTTGGGCGACATACCCGCGGTGGTAAGTGGAAGTACCTTCTTCTCACTGGCATCTTTCTTGGTACTGGACCTGGTACCTTTCTTTGGGGCCATCTTGAATATGTCAGTTAGCATGCAGTGGCACAAGTTGAAGAGTTGTCTGTCTGTGGTCACACGACATGTGACGTCATGCGCAGGGTGCAGGCCTTCTGTCTGGCAGTACAATGGGTGATGTTGTCTCCTCCTCTTTTGTGTACCTAAAAGCAAAGAAGCAAGAAGAACATCAGTGAAACGTGGCATTGTTGTGGTTCAATTACTAGCACAAACAAATACAATATAATTTATTATGTGTGGTCACACTTAGTGTTATTACCTCAGTTATTAAAACAATTAACAATACAGTGTAGCCATTTGTGAGACTTTGACAACAAGGGCTTTCATGGTGTACTGTGTACACTACAGTAGTACACTCCGAAAGGATAGGAAAGAAAAAGAACAGCAATAAAAATACAAATGTAATGGTTTGGCATTGTGCATCACGTAGGAGGCAGCACTCAGGGAGCTGCAGCTAACAAAAGACAATGGAAGCGATAAGCTAAGGGGAACAAAGGCAAGACAGACATGCAGTCCTTAATAGCAAAAGCACACTAACTGCCTCCACAAAATGGCCACCAGCCACATGGTCACAACACAACAACAACAAGCAGGAGGCCTGGAAAACAATGAACTCAAGCAGGCCTATATGTATGGACACAGACTTTACAAAATGGCCCCAGGCAACATGGGGAGGCTCAGCTAAGGCAAATGATGACCCACTGTTACAAACACACTGACAGACTGGCCAGACAAAGGAGGCATGCTAAACAACACATCTTTAATGCAACAATGCCAAAACCAAAGATCCACAGGGCTAAAAGAAGTTTGCAAGTTACAACCACACACATCCAACAAAGGCATTTAACACATATGAAAAAAAAGTGAAATACCCCCAAAAAACACATTTTGCATTTTAATCCACTGCCATCCATTACATAAATGATGTTTAAATTCAACAGCTACCACAGAAACAGTTGTTTCATGCACCCATGAGTAGCTCTGGGCCTATTGGTTGGAAAACTTATTGGCAGACTAGGCCACATAGTGAATCAATTCAAATCAATAATATGGCAAATTTATTAAAAACATGGAGAAAATGTAGTGAACTGTGCTTGCTGAATAAAAGAAGAACAAATTGCATGCAAAACAACAACCAGCAAGAAGACATGGCCACCACAAAGAAGCCATTCAGGCCTATGGCAGAAGCACACTGGCTGCCTTCACAAAATGGCCGCCAGCCACATGGCCAGGCCACAACAACAAGCAATAATAAGCCTACAAAGGGAAGACAATGCAGGCCCATGGCAAAAGCACACTGGCTGCCTTCACAAACTGGCCGCCAGCCACATGGCCAGGCCACAACAACAAGCAATAAGCCTACAAAGGGAAGACAATGCAGGCCTATGGCAAAAGCACACTTGCTGCCTCTACAAAATGGCTGCTAGCCACATGGCCAGGCCACAACAACAAGCAATAAGCCCACAAAGGGAAGACAGACAATGCAGGCCTTTGGCAAAAGCACACTGGCTGCCTTCACTTTACGACTTTCGGTATTCACAAAAGGCATTTAGTAGTAGTAAAGTTAGAAGTCCTAACTTTACTACTACTAAATGCCTTCTTTGAATACCAAAAGTAGTAAGTTTAGGATTTTATCTCAGTTTAGTAGTAGTAAAGTTAGGAATCCTAACTTTACTACTACTAAATGCCTTCTGTGAATACCAAAAGTAGTAAGTTTAGGATTTTATCTCAGTTTAGTGGTAGTAAAGTTAGGAGTCCTAACTTTACTACTACTTAATGCCTTCTGTGAATACCAAAAGTAGTAAGTTTAGGATTTTATCTCAGATTAGTTCTGTGAATCGGCCCCCAAATTCATACAGGTACACATATAAATAATTTGAACCAAATTCATTGATTTACATATAAATGGGTTGTACCAACAATTAATTACACCAGTTTCTTTTAAGAGAGGGGGAAAAAAAATTACAGCAGGTAGCATTTGCTTGATATTGTAAATCTCATATGAATTCAAAATTGGAGCTACGAGATATACCATTTCCTAACATTCCCCTCCTAAGAGTCATATACAGACCAGTCCCTATTGCCCTGATCTTTGGTAAACAGTTCAGTCAGGGGGCCCCAGATCTTTTGGCCCCTTTTCTTAGGGTGCCTCCCCTTACAATTATATAGGGCTATTTCTTGGTTGTATATGCCAAGAAGACGGCCCAGACAAGTTTGATATGTGGGGGGCTCAAGATCCTTCAATCTAGTTGCTATAAGGAGCCGAGCTACTGCAGCCGAGATGAAAACGTAGTTAATCTGGGCCATGTCCAATGACGCTTCATTTTCATAGCCCAAAAGCATCATAAGTCGTGTAATAAAAACCTGCCTTCCTAGTACTCCTTGCAGGAATCCCTCAATCCCTTGTATTAAAGTTTGCAGTTTTGCTTAGCTAAAAACATGTGTATCATATCAGCTGGGCCTTGCGTGCACATAAGGGCATTTATCATCTTTCCTTTTGCCCCAGCCTAATAGCTTTGCTGGAGTAAAGTAAAAACTGAAGATCGTTTTATAGTGATGGGCTTTCAAGCTAGCTGACAAAAAGATTTCCTTTCCTAGTGGAATTGACCGATACATATCTGTGTCTCCATCGCCCAGCTTCCTAGCCCAATTTTCTTCAACCTTCTCTAAATCATCTGGCATAGAATCTACTAAGATTTTATAAAAATGCTTTATTCGGCACTCCGGGTGGTTAACCGCTTCCAAAAGGGAGATATTACCTAAGGAGAATGATTTGGCACCAATTTGATCTACAAATGTCTTGTTCTTAATATATTTAAAACCAGAGCCAGCACTTAATCCATACTCTTGCTGTAGATCTAAAAACGAGTGTCGTTATTCGGCCTAATACATATCTCCTATCTTGGTAGTTCCAGACTGCTCCCATTGTCTACTCATTGTGTCATATGAAATTGAGGGAAACAGGGGAGACCGCCATAGTGGAGTATACCGATTATATCTTGGTACCTGCAGCAGTGTTGCCGCTTTGCCCCAAACCTTCCATGCTGCTATTAAAAACTTAAATTGCGTTTTTTTATAATAGCTGGCCTCCACCTGTCTAAGCAAGGCCCTTCCTATGGTTAGTTCATAAATAGTGGGAACGGGAACCCCAAATTCCTGATTCCCCGTATTTAAGTTTGTTTTTACGGGTATAAACACATTTTACATCTGCTACAAAAAGGCAGAAGAGTTATAAAATCCTAAATTGGGGGCCGCCCACCCCCAATCGTTCCTGCTGTAAAGATAGATATTTTAGAGATAGTCGGATTTTTTTATTGTGCCAAATAAAATGAATAAAGATAGAATCTAGTTTCTTGAGCATATTACCAGACACCACAGAAACAGTTGTTTCATGCACCCATGAGTAGCTCTGGGCCTACTGGCTGAAAGGCCTGTTGGCAGACTACTGGGGTACATAGTGAATTAAATAAATATTGCAAATTGATTTCAAAAGTTGGAGAAAATGTAGTGAACTGTGCAGAATGTTCCCTTTAAAAAAGAAGAAAAATTACTTACAGAGAAACAACAAGGCCCCTAATGAAACTACAGGCCACCCACCACAATACATTTGAAAAAAACAATGAAAAGTACAAATAAATCTATGTGCATGGACCCAATCAAACAAACAACACCAATTTTCTAACTTATTTGTGAAATCTCAAATTCAAAAGTCCTCAATTCCAATGATATCTGATGCATCAGACACAAAGAGTGATCCTTCCAGCTCCAAATCCAAATGAAAAGGGGCCAGGAGATGGACAAAGCACTGGGAGGAGCCTGCTGGACAGGAACAGGAAGTTGGAGACTCTGGGGCACTTCTTTCCTCTTAAAAAAAAAAGTCAAGAAAGAAAAAGGACTCCTTGCACAAAAAATACAGCCAAATGTATATTTGAGGAGTTTTTTTTAACCCAAATCATCATTTCAAGAAGGTTTTGATGCTGCTCGGGGAGAGAAACTTCTCCAAATTGTAGTTGCGATAGATTCTGCGCGTTCGGGTTCAGTTCTTCACAAAACTTCCGCCGGAAGTCTAATGGCACGCCAGAATGAAGTGTTCATGATCGCAAACTCCCGCGGGACCATGCGGCCGCCTAGCAAATCTTGCGGTGCTTGTGAACGGCTCAAGAAATCTCGTCTCTGATCGCAGGCACCTGGTAAGTCACTCCCACACGTACCAAAACGCATTCTGGGTGAGTGAACACAAAAAAACTCCGCTCCATTGCGGAGTGCGGCTTTTTTTGACGCCTCTGCGTTCTACACAGAGTTGACAAAACTCCACAAACTCCGCAAGCAGAGTGGAGTTTTACGCCTAGAGTTAGTGAAAGCCTCCTAAATTAGTTTTTCACTATAGCAAGGCCTACCTCTCCCATTAGATATCATTGGCGTTGCCTTATTACAGTTTATAAGTGTCATTTTAAAATGGGAAGAGATAACCAGTTCATGTTTGGTGTCTCTGGAATCACAATTTAAAATCCTAACTTATGGTGAAGTCAGATTTTATGTTGCAATTCTGAAAATGCCCCTATTAGAAAGTTTGCATTTTCCTGACTTATCCATGTATTGCCTGTAACATATTCCTGGTCACATGACTGGGTGTAGCTGACAGTTGGGCTTTGTGCATTCCTTCTAGACTGCCACACATTCAATAGGGAGCTTAGGTGTGCCTGGATGGGCCATCACTGCCACGATGGGGATGGAGCTGGACACAGCCCAACTTACACCTGAATATGCTGTGTCCTGCCTCCACATAAACGGCTGCATACCACCTGTAGTTAGTCTGGAGCCAGGAGAGGGAACGTAGAGTGCCTGCAGACTTCAAAGGGAAACCTCTAGAAGCATCTCCCCACTTCAAAGACACACCTGGGTATGAATTCCAGACCTCAGACACCACCACTTCAGTACACTTCTGGACCTGTGGATAGTCTGCCAGGGAGAAGGACTGCTGTGCTGCTGAAGGACTGCCAGTTTACCAGCCTGCACTCGGCTGGATTACTGCCTTTCTGTGCTGCTGCTTTGCTGTGCTGACCGCTGCCTGCTGCCCTCCTGCCTGGGTGAGAAGGACTGGACCAGCATCTCTTGAACCGAGAACCTAAAGTGTCTCCATGGGCTAGTTGACTTGCCTCCTGATCTGAAGCCTTAAGGACATTCCAGGCTTCCAACAAACTTTTATCTGCACCTGGACTCTGTCATCTGTGAGCTACCCTGCCCTGTGGAGTCACCCCAGTCCTGGACCCTTGAAAGTGGGCTTAAAGTGCTTACTAGCCTCTTTGGTTCCAGTGGACCTAATGCAACTCCTCTGCTACACTGTACAAACATGAACAGACGCATCTCCACTTCTGCGTTCATTGAACACATGGCAAAGACCCTCATACCATTGCAGTCCTCAGAACTGCTGCATTACCCCGACTGCAGTGCATCCTTGGCACAGGCCATCACATCCCTCATAGACATCAGCCTCAACAATGATGCCAGACTCCTCATCGCAACCTCACACCTCTTTGGAAATGACACATCACCTGAACTGTGCGCCGTATCCTCGATGCTGGACTTCGCATTGCAAGTCTCATCAATGGGATCCTCAACGATGATGCAGGCCCTCACATCGCAGCCTCGTTGTCTCTACAAACCAACGCATTGCTTTGGCTGCAGGACGCATCATTGCCCCGTATCCTGGCAATGCCCCACAAACCAAGATTTAAGGTACTTTGTTCAGTGGGCCAAACTGGGTGCCTGTAGCCAGCCTGCGCTTCATTGCGGTTGGCCTGAACTTGTGACTTTGTCCCGGTCCAGCGTGACCAGATATCCACAGTTGGTGCTTTATGCTTTTTGGTGCTATTTTTTACTGATTGGATTTTTCTTGTTCTGGTCTTGTTTCCTCTATTTTTCGAACGTTGTTGTGGGCTTCTTTTGTGGTGTGTTTTCACTGTTTTATTGTGTGTAGTGCTGCACAAATACTTTACACATTGCCTCTAAGTTTATCCTGACTGCTCTGTGCCAATCTACCCAAGGGTCGAGCGCAGGTTAATTTAGAGTTTGCTTTGACTTCACTCAGAAGATTCATGGTTGCTGCCTGAGAAGGGAACCCCCCTCAACCCCCACATCACTCGACATGCAAACTGGATGTCAGCCCATGATGTTAGGTTTCAAATAACAGCGGAACTTTACACAAGCATGATCAGCAGACCTTCTTATTAGTTTGTTTCATTGTCATTCTCCTCTGCTTCCTTTTTCAAGAAGACTACTCACCATGCTTGCTGTTCAACACAATTTTTGTAAGACTTCCATGAATGAAAAAACGTTTTGCCTGGTGGTGTGGCATTGAAATCAGACCAGACCAGACGTGGTGGGCAAAGCATCCGGTGATATGGTAACGCCACATGGTGAGGAGTACACATACATTGGCCAGCAATTAGAACCAATGTGCATTTGGAGTGCAGGCTTACAATGCAAAAATGATGGTTGCCTACTATAGAAGAGCATGAGGTCATCAGGTCATCTGTAACATATGCAGCATATCATGAAATACTGGGATATGAAACATTAGCGTATATAAAAACAGTATGCATGGTCAGGGGGTACCAATGTCATATTTCAGAGATATGAGATGAAAGGTCATGAGTGAAACCACAAGGATCCTCAACTGGGATATACAGACCTGTGGCAGTGTAAGGGGATTCTGACTTCTAGACAGGTATCCTTTCAAAATGTCATAATTCAGCTAGCCATTTGTCTTCACTGGCAAATTGATGATTAAATACTGTTTCTTGTTACGTCCTTTTAAATGTTATTTGTTTAAACTATGTCATTTTTCTCTATTATGGAGCTCCAGTGTGTTATTGTAATGTTTTCATCCTTGGTCACCCTGACCTCCATAAATGTTCGAGGGTTGTTATTAAGGATTCTAGAGAAGGAGGTACTAAAGTCCTGGCGTTTTGTCAAAGGGAATGCCGGTGAGGTAAAGTCTACATTGATGTTGTTTGCATTTGAAAGTGAGCAGGACACCCACAATTAAGCTATTTGCCCCCTTCTTTCTGATAGTGAAGTCCTGCCAGAAATATGATTTGAGTAGGAACGTAGGAGCACAAGTTCATTTATAAAATGAAAAAGCTCAAAAACGTTCCACCAGTTCCAGTTCTCATCATCTCTACCCTATATCTTCTGGTGGCAAGTCTAGTTTGTATATAATTCTCTGGCAGAATGTCACTGAGGGCTCAGCTCTTTGTTTTCTTAAGGTGTTAGTTGATGTCCCATAAACTCAAAAACAGACTTGTTGTTGATAGTATCAAAGTCTGGAGAAACCTGGTGGGAGCTTGTGATTCAAGATTCAAGGACCAGGATGGCTTAGCGGCAATCACTGGTATAGCAAGCATCGGCAGTGCCAATAGGTTTGGCTTAGAAAATGCCATATCAATCCGGAGCTGAAAATCTATATATGTTTGTGACTGCCCGCTGCAGATCTGTGTTGTTGCTGGGAGAAAAACGCTATAAATTATCTAGTTATGGAAGACACTTTAGTAGCATTACAATGGCATGCCTGTGCCTTTTAAACTTTAAGCTTTATAGCTAGATAAATAAAATGGATAAATGAAATGATAATAGCTGTGTGGAGGGCAAGCACCTTTTTTGTGGAAAATCTGCCCAATCAAAACATGTACTCCTGGCTCCCAACATGTGGGCGGAGCCAAAGCCCCTCTCCTGGTGAATCTCACATAATTGCCTGGGGACAGCTGTGTTGTCAAGTCAGACCATAACAACAGTTGACAGGATTTGGTCCAAAGGACTTCTACCCACACACACAGGCATTCGCAAGCACGCAATTTAAAATCTTGAATAAATGGGGTTGAACCACCACTCAGGACAGAATTGAATTCACTGCCAGAAATTCATAATGCTGCATTGATTTATTTAGACAGAAAGACGGCCTTATTTGCACTTGTAAATTAGCAGCGAGCGCACTGCCTGCCAGCACTCTTGTACATGCCCAGTTACTTAGGGGCATATTATCAAGAACGGCGTTAAAATTATCGCCGCTTTAGCGGCAGAAAACTGCAGCTAAAGCGGCGATAATGGGCTTGATAATATGCCCTTGAGAATTCCAATAGAAGCCCATGTTGACACCAGAACATGGGCTTCTATTGGAATTCTCAAGGGCATATTATCAAGCCCATTATCGCCGCTTTAGCGGCAAGCGGCGATAATTTTAACGCCGTTTCTTGATAATATGCCCCTTAATTTCTTGCTGCAGAGCTGCAAGGCTGTTCTTTTCCGCCTGACAGTGCGAAATCACAACTTCACTTACACTGGTTATGCTGTTACAGGTGATAAAGGCGCATCTGAACCTTATGCACATTACAATTGTTAAACAGCTGAATGATTTCTCTAATTAGGTACATTTGTCTTGCAGAAGATGAGTTTGTTTTTTTCTGATGGAGCCTTGGACAGATTCATTTGAATCCTGCAGCATATGTTCGTCAGGCAGGAACATTTCTTGCCACCAGTGATGTTACTCGCTTAGAGTCACCCTATCTTGCCTGTAAGCTTCCTCATTTTATCTCAGTGGGAGAGGGGTAATAAAAGTTGTTGAACTTAATTTATCTGTTAGTGGCTACTTTGTATGCAGGCATCGGACGTGGAAATGGTTTCCCTGTTTAAATTAAATGAAGTGTAGCCGAGCGGTAGAGAAAATGGTACATAATAACCTTGCTCTGCACATCTTTAAGCCAATCTCAGGGCCACAGTCCAACGTGCCTTCAGACATTAAACTCAATAATCATAACATTTGAAACATGCAGTTTTACGTTCATTTGTATTCTGGACGGGGAAGTGGTTGGTGGATGGAGAAAATCAGAGCAGCAGTTGGACTGTGCTCATCATGAGTTTTCTTGCACTACTGTACACTGTGTGGTTTTTATTTTATGAGATGGAAAATGCAATAGTGTTTGTGAGTCACTAGAAGAATGGACTAGTTGCTTGAAATGCAATTGGAAAATAAAGAATCAACATACTGACTGGTACTTTCATAATAGAGTTTAAAATCTATAAAAGGAATGCTTACACAATTTGATAAAAAGAGTAAGGCTTTAACCGCGTCTTCTCTATGTTACCTTTTGTATTGCTTCGTTATTTTTGCAGTTTTATATAGGGCGAACGTGGCCTCGGGGATTAGAACGCTTTACACGAGAACCAGTTGTTACATTTTTTTAAAGTATGTAGAAGTTAAGTGTTGTGCCACGAATCTAATGATGTTGAGCCGAGGCAGGGATTGGAACGTGGGTCCCCAGGTCTAGAGCATGCTGTACATTCGCCTTGAAAATTATAAAATGTTGCAGTCGTTGAAAGATGCACCAGACGTGGAATTGTGCCTATATGCATCACTGCTGTCAACTAGATAATGGCCCATGTTGATTGTCATTAAATCGTGGTATTTATTGGTCTTACTCTAGTACTGTTTAATATGAAAAACAGTTGCACAGCTTGCATTATTTGAAAAGTAAAGAGAGTTGTAGGTTGCGTTTCTTAAGTGAACTGTGAAGGGACTTTAATCCACACACATCTGACGATACATCCATAATCACTGTTTCTCAAGGATATCCCACTAGAAAACTTTCTCACAAAATGGAAGGGAGGTTGACGCCTAGAAGAGAGTACGGCAACTGGGGTGAACCATGTGGATTGACAACAGGATACACCTACACTCAAACACCGCTGTACAAGACATCTGATACAGAACGATGTCATCATTTGAAGTGGCCTTCAGGAACGTCTCAAGAAGTTAGTGGGCCCTAAGTCACAGTCTTAGAGAGTGTCAACTTACAGCATTTGATCTCACCCATAACTTCAGCAAAAATGATGTAATACGACAATTATACTGAACTCTGAAACTAAATGACATATATTAATCACCTTACAGTTACTTAAAGGCTTCCAGGGAGCGCTGGACGTTTGGGTGTCACTCCCATTATCGTTGTCAGAGAGAATAGCTATGTCAAATATGATAGTACTACCCAGATGGTTAAAATGGATATTTTGATATTTAGCTATTAGGAGTGAGGACTCTACTTGTCCCTAACATGGAAGCGTACTATCTGGCGGCCCAGCTGGAGTCTGCGGCAGGTTGATTAGTCCAAGTAACTTGCACGGAAAATACTGACTGAGTGGGCTACTAAAGGTAGTTGAGTTGGTCGGAAGTTTGTTTCTAAGTGCCAGTGTGCCCCAAGGAGCCCCCTGCTTAGTGAAAGACATTCTATTAATCTGCAAAAGACACCTTCTGATTTGGTAGTATAGAAAACAGATGGTCCTAGACTTATTTACTACGCAATAAAGTCAAAAATATTTTCAATTTGAGATTCAATTCAGGCATGCATACGATCAGCCTAAGGTATCAAATACAAAACAAATGTTTCAAATGTGCACCTGGCATTAAAAACAACAATGGCACCTAATAGCTTTTTAAGAAGATATCTGTTTCTATTCACAGACACATATTAAACCAGTAAGCAAATTACCATGCTCAGTAATAGTTAAGAGGTTGCTCCAAAGAAAGGGGCATGAAAAAGTAGTGCTCATGTGTGCAATAGATAAGGTGAAAAAAGTGGGAAAAATTGTAAAGTAAAAGTAGTTCAAAATACAGAATAATTACAATTTATTACAAGCAAAAACTGGTATCAAAAACCAGTTAATAATGGCCTGTCCACCATCAAACGTTTTTCATATATAGTCGTTTTTGATCATTTCCAAGAAGACAGAGAGATATCATCTGTAACTTGGACAGGATAATGGTGGCATGTGATACAGGCCCACTTGGGGATGAGTGTCGACGTTTCGACCCGACTTAAAAGCATGAAGGGTAACTACATCCTCAGCTCGCGGGTCTTCCTCAGGACAGGGGAGGTAGGAGACAACCTAGTCGTAGGTGCCAATGGGTGAGTAATTCTGGTCACAGCTCCCGGGGATGGGAAGTCCGACCTGCTGTTGCGGTGTAAATTATTTCATGGTAAGGGTATCAATGACCCTGTTATCGTCAGCCAAAATGAATTAATGGCGGGAGTAAACAAGACGAGCGAGGTGTCGAGCCTCTCCCGGGCAGTTTCATTCTTCTAAGAGATTACTTTGGGGCGATCAGTTCACCCGTGATGGAGCACAAAAAAGAAGTAATGTCTGGTCTCCTCCATCCTCTTGTCACGTAACTCAGTTTGAGAGCATGGAAGATGGTGTCACAGATGTCCCAACAGCCTTAGTAAAAGAGAAAGTCTCTGCCAGCATGGAATGTTCTCCCAGGTCAGTTGCAGGTCTTCAGAGAAAACCTACAACTCAGAGAAGAAATAACATTTGGAAATTTCAGAACAACGCTTGCTTTTTGGGCCTTCCTTGGGTGACCAAGTTAGGATGGAGAAGGTGGGAAAGAAAGTGGGACATCGTTCCACCATCTCATGTGGTTCCCTGGTGACCTAGGAAAGCTAGTGAGCCATTGTCTGCCAAAGCACCAACTTCATTACCTGGTTTGTCTCTGCTCTGGTATTACAGCATCGAATAACAGGGTTGTACATCTAATGCTCTGGAAAATGCCTTCTAATGAAAGGAATAAAAAGCATTTATGATCATGAAACCATGGTGAAGTAGCATTCTTTTTTTCAGTACACCATAAAATACATATCAATGGTAGAGTTTACAATTGGTTGAGGTTCAGGTAGGCAAAATACAAATTACCATCATCAAGTAAAATCAGAAGGTTGCCTGAGAAATGTAATTGGATAAACTGTCTTTACGTGACATAAAACAAATTCTAATAAGCTGAAAAAAACAGAATAAAACAGATAACCTAAAAAAAATTATTAGCTGCAATTGGTAAGTCTTACAAAATTGACGGAAAACTAATCTGATGCAACTGATATGAGTCCTTTCTTTGAGAAGCAGGACACATATTAGTCCATATTAGTACATGAAAGGTATTTGATCATTATGCACAGTTTTTCTCCTTCTGCTTATCACCACCAATGGACTGGGACAGAAAATAGGCCCAGGTATCAAAATAAAAGTGGCTCCATTAGGAAATCAGAATGCGAAAATAGTGGCCCACATTTGTAAATTAGGGCATTTTTGAACTTGTAAAGACGAGCTGTATAGATGTTTTGCAAGGTATGTGCAACTACATGCGATTGTGCTTGCTGCAGGCAATATTTGTGGTATAATCAGGGAACTCAGATGTAAAAACCATTCCACCAGACCATAAACAAGCCCACAAACAGTCAGAAAAATGGCCCACACAATGACCTGGAAGACCATTTCTTGGGGCAAATTGCCCTATACACCAGTCCGCCCAGGTGATCGCAACATATCCTTTGCTCCTGTTTGAGGAGGACTGCCCTAGCAAGATCTACTAGTTCTCGTTTTTGTTGGCCCTAGGACTCTGTGCACTGCTCACCAGTGGTTAAGTGCTTGTGATCACTCCCCTAAGCATGGTAAATTTGGTTTATACCTCATTGGCATATTTAATTTAAATACAAGTCCCTTTCAGGGTGGTATTCATATACCCAGGGCCTGTAACTAAATGCTACTATTGGGCCTGCAGCACTTATTATCACACCTCCTTAAGTAGCCCCTTAAAACATGTCCCAGGCTTGCCATTGCAGCCTGAATGCAGTTTTACACTGCTAATTCGACTTGCCATTTTGACCCGCTTGCCAAGCCTTAAACTCGCCTTTTATTACTTATATCACCTAGGTAGCCCACATGGCTGGGTGCATTTTAATTTAAAGGTTGGACACGCATGTTTAAGTTTGACATGTTCTGGTAGTGAAAAACTCCTAACTTCATTTTTCACTACTGTGAGGCCTACCTTTCCCAGAGAATAAGACATAGTTGGATTGTTACATTTAATAAGTGCTAACTTTTGATTGGGGACAGATAAGAATTTCATGTTTTGTATCTATGAAATTGCAATTAAAAATCCCTTTAATGGTGAAGTCGGATTTTAAATTACAATTTTGAAAATGCCACTTTTAGAAAACTGGCTTTTCCTGCTCTTTGCCATTTTGTGCCTGTAGCCTACCCTAGGTCACATGACTGAGTATAGTTGTCAGCTAAACTTTGTGAATTCCTCCCAGTCACATTAAAAAGGGATAAGGTGTGTCTGAATTGTCCATCTGCTGCCAAGATGTGGGGGGGCCGAGCTGGGCCAGCCCCACATGCAGAATAGGCTGTGCTTGACCTTAACACAAAGGGCTTCTCACGACAGGATTGTCCCTGCAGCCACCTTGGAGCCAGGGCAGGAAAGTCAGGAAATTACGAGCACTTTTAAAAGAAACTTCTATACACTTCTCCTACTTCAAAGAAGGCACCAGATATATAAATAGGACCCTTAGACACACTCCTCAGTTCACTTTCTGGACCTGTGCATGGACACTCAGAGTTCTGCCTGCTGCTGTGGGTTGCTGTTTACTCCATAAACTGCTTTGCTGCCTGGAACCTGCCTTGAACCCTCTTAGGCCTACCTTTCTACTTGAGCCCTGCTTCTTCACCTGAATCCAGGACTACTAGAGTGACTGGGAGGGCTAGTTGGCTGGCCTCCTGTTCAGAGCCACAGGGACATAACAGGCTTCCACCGTCTTTAACTCGCACCTGGTCCAAGCCTGAATGAGTCCTAACACTGTAAGTGGTGCCCCTCCAGTCCTGGACCCTTGGTGTTGGTGCTTGTTAGAAATGGGGGTCTCTAGTTGGCAGAGGTAGGTACCTTTGTCCAAATAGGGACCCTTGCTTCTAGTCAGGGTAAGGGGGATACACACTTTAGATAACCCCTGCTCACCCCCTTGGTAGCTTGGCATGAGCAGACAGGCTTATCCCAAAGGCAATGTGTAAAGTATTTGTACCAACACTCACAGTACCACAGTGAAAACACCACAAAAGGACACCACACCAGTTTAGAAAAATAAAATACCTTTATGTAAACTAAACAAGACCAAAATGACAAAAATCCAACATACACAGTTAAAAATATGACTTTCAAAAGGTTTCAAGAATTTGTACCACAGAAAACTATGGATGCGTGACTTTTCACCAAAGTACCTGATGCATCGGAAAAACAGCCGCAAGAAGAGCGATGCGTCGATTTCTGTAGTTCTCTGACTTTCTTCTCTCTTCCAGCTCCGAGACAGCAGCAACAACCTCCAGAGGCCCAAAACTGGCACAGGCATCTCAAGGCAGGTCAGAACTCACAACAACAGAGTTCAGGGGAGTTGGGGGTGAAGTCTTTGTGTCCCTGAGACTTCTGAACAGGAGGCCAGCTCACTTCAGGCCCTTTGAGATCTCCTTCAAGCAGGGGACACAGCACACAGCTAAGTCCTTCTCCTTTCCTTGGAAGAAACAGCAACGACAGGCCAACCCCAGACACACAGCAAGGGCAGTACTTCTCCTTAGTCTCTTCAGCTCTTCTCCTTGGCAAAGACTCCTCTTGAATTTCAGGAATGATCTGAAGTCTGGGGTTTTGGGACTGATACTTATACCCCAAAATGTTTTTGTTCCCTTTGTGCAAGGGGCTCTGAGCCCAGTTCAAACCAGTTCTGGGGGGCACTATGCAAGTGCACAACAACATCCAGTGTCAGTGTGAGCCTTGGCTCGAGACACACCAAAGGGGGCGGAGCCAGCATTGTGGAAGACAGGCACAGCTCTATTCAGGTACAGGTGCTACTCCTCCCACCACTCCAAATGCAGATCAGGCCGATTCAGCCTAGTGCTGACTCATCCAGACTCCTGGAGCCACTGCACCTCCCCAGCCCCTGTCACTCCAAAGCCAGACAGTCAATCCACAAACAGGCATAGGCACACAGGATGGTTGAACAAGAAAATATCCACTTTCTAAAAGTGGTATTTTCAAACACACAATTTAAAAACCATCTTTACTAAAAGATGTGTTATTAAATTCTGACTTCAGGGATACCAAACTCCATTTTTCTATCTTATCCCTATGGGAATATATGCTTGTAAAATGTTACAAAGCATTCCCCATTTCTGTCCTATGGGGCAAGATAGCCTTTCAATAGTGAAAAACGCAATTGGCAGTATTTCACTATCAGGACATGTTACACACACCAGTACATATCCTACCTTTCACATACACTGCACCCTGCCCAGGGGGGGTACCTTGGGCCTACCATAGGGGTGTCTTATTTATTTATTTTAAAGATTTATAAAGCGCGCAACTACCCAACAGGGTAAGAAAAGTGAAGGGTAGGGCCTGGCAAGTGGGTGCGCTTGCCAAGTCGACATGGCAGTTAACAAACTGCGCACAGGCACTGTGGTGGCAGGCCTGAGACCTCTTTTCAGGACAACTCATGTGGGTGGCACAATCAGTGCTGCAAGCCCACTAGTAGCATTTGATTTACCAGCCCTGGCACACTCAGTGCACTTTACTAGGGACCTACTGGTAAAACAAATATGCCAATCAGGAAGAACCAATCACAATAACAATTTACACAGAAAGCATATGCACTTTAGCACTGATCAGCAGTGGTAAAGTGCCCAGAGTCCTATAGCCAACAAACACAGGTCAGGAAAAAATAGGAGGAAGAAGCAAAACGTTTGGGGATAACCCTGCAAAAAGGGCCATTTCCAACAGTGCTGTATGTGTCCAGATAGCCACAATTAAAAACTTGGGACTTAGAACATGTTGGGCTAAATATTTCTCTGAAAACAAAGAGAAGACAGGGACAAATCTACTTGTCTATCTGTCAAAGGTTCATCGCTGGTCAGGCTTCTGCCTCATACCGCTGGAGATTTTTGACTTAAAAAAACGTTCAACCATAGAAATCTTCATCGTGACCTTGTCTAGTGGATTCCGGAGATAACGCTTCCTCCTCAGATACCACCTGCAGCTTTGCCCCACTGAAATTTACCTTCTTAGAACTTTTTCTCCAGAATTTCTTCTATGACCCAAGGTAAGTGGAAACTGGGCCAAATCCACTTTATGTAGCCAACCCGTGCTCCATCTCGGTTGGCCATATTTTTCTACTTTGTCTTGTCTCGCATGGCTAGATTTCCATGGTTGGCATATTTTAGGTGCTAGTTTTTACTAAAAACTTAAAAGATGTAGTTCTACTCATTTGATTTTTGTCGTTTTGCTGTCAAATCATTTATTACATTTTAATCTATTTTTCTAAAGTGGTGTGGGATTTTTCTTGTGTTGTGTTTTAATTTTTTTACTGTTTGAATGCTGCAGAAATACTTTGCACATTGCCTCCAATTTAAGCCTGACTGCTTTTGCGCTACGCTACCAAAGGGTAAATCACAGGTTATTTAGTGAATTTTAGTGTGTGATCCTTTGTGCCTACACCATACCTTCTAAAGAACATAATCAAAAAGGGAACATGGACAAAATAACTTCTCCTCATGTTCTACCCCATATGAGTTTATCCTGAAATGCAGAGAGTTTGGAAGATTTCACACTGACTACTCTGTCCCATTGGGAATCCATGTTTTACAATAAGCAGTAGGACCAGAGATCTCCTGCTACTGCCATTGACCAGATTGGCTCACTGAAGGAGTGTTCTCTGTAGGCGATGAGAAAGACAGTTATTCATATAGGCAATCAAGTCGAGGGCATGGAGGAGGATTCTAGTAGAATACCAAATTATTCTCTGGACAACCATGTAGATAACACTTGGCCTCCACGACCTTTATAGATCAGTGGCGGCCAGCACAGATAACGGGGTGGGGAGAGTAGAGGGGGTAGTAAAAAAAATAATTAACTTACATCCTTGCTGCCAAGTCTCTTCTCGTCATCCCTCCTCGTCCTTACTCTGCTCAGGCCAGAAGCAGGAAGCACCCTGGCTTCCTGTGCTTGGTCTGAGCTCCGTGGTTTGCCAGTCAGCCAGGGACTGGGAGCCAGGGCATGTTCTCCAACCAGGCTGTAATGCAGCCTGAGTGGAGATCATGCAAAGTACGCATGATGGTTTGGCCGGCATGAGACAGCCGGCCAAACTGTCATGTGCACTGCTAACAGTGCATCACACTCCATGTGGTGCCTGTTATCCCCCGGACCCTGCGGCCAAGACTCTAGGGCACAAAATAAAATGATAATAAACCATGGTTTGTTATCGTTTCATTTTTCTTGTCTTTCAGCTGCTGGAAGGGGAGGCGACGCTCCTCCGCCATAGCGGAGGAGCAGCTGCTGTTATAGATTACGTTTGAAGTTGTAAGACAGAGATACCAGACAAGCACATCACTGGCTCTTATCCTGATGTGTGTCACAGGGTATGTCATTAGGAATACGGCAACAGACCTGCCAAAAGTTTGGAAGGGATTTATATAGGAATCTCTCAGAAGGTGCCACAAGTAAGAATACAAGCTATACATTCATTATGTTTATTTTACATTATCCTAGCATATGGCAACACCAATAACGAATATAGCTTTGATTCAGAGACATCATAGGCATACATGAAAACTAAATAAAGAGTACCTATTTTCTGGAAGATCAGCCTCACCAAAACCACATTCTGTTAGGCTGTAGCGAGGAAAATATCCCAAAGAATTCCACATCTTCGTCTTACGCAGTTTGTAGTCGAAGGTGCAGGGCATTACCTCATTTGCTTTTCGTAGGCATTCCCTACATAAATATCTCTCAAATGTGGAGTTTTTGTGTTGTTGCAAAATAGAAAGAAACGTGAGTAAGACTAGTCAATGATTTCCAAGATGTTGTCGAGAATTCATAGTGCAAATTACACATGCATGAGAAATATATACATGAAAATATAATGAAAATGCTGAGAAATCCGTCTCTCGAGAGCTGTGTACATAATAGTATTACACAAGCCTATATAAATGAACACGTGCACCCAGAAAAATCACAAATTAGTGAAAATCCCATATAACCAGGCTATACTTTGTTGCGCTACTGTGCTCTTGCTGCAAAGACAAAAAGGTAAAGTCAGATAACAAGATCCCCAAATTACAGGTTATAATAGTGAATTAATTACACAAACTGACAGGCTTGGATGTCTGGGCGGAGTTTCAAGGAGACGACAGTCATTCATTTTGAGGAGTTTAGAGACTGTGCTATCGTGTCAGTGTTACAACAATTGGCACAGGTGTAGGAAGCTATTGTTAGTGGACGATGCTGTAGGCTGGACAGTTTCTGAATTCTGGGGCTCCAGATCCTTATTGAAAGTGATTACCTGGGGGTCTTGTTAGATTTGAAAATCCCATTCTCGTTATATACTCGTTTTATGTTATATTAGGTTAGCAGTGTGCGGCTAAATGACACACCATTCGTATTCACGTTATGTAACCCACTGAGTTATCCATGCAATGTGCGAGCTTCAGTTAGCAAGTGTGACTCCATTTTGTATTTCGTAATCCCAATTAGGCTGTGTCTGTACCAGGCCTCACTATTCGTATTGCATGCCTCAGCAGAACGCTGTATTCAGTTATTATTTTCTCTTCTGCTCAAGGTTGCCTTCTGACTTACTAATGAATAGGCCCTTTTGCCCTTGCATACCTATCTTTGTGTGTAGCTTTGCTCCCACGTTAGGAGACGCCAAAACCCAGCACGGCAACCTTGAGATAGTGATAGCGTGTACACATCTGGCAGGTGGTAGCCCATCCTTCTGTGCCTCCTTTGTTCATGTTTGGCCTAAACAGGTAACTTTCCATTGTGGGCGTGGTTAGGAGGCCCTTGGGAGGAATGATTATGCGTTGCCGACTGTTGGGGGGCCAGTCCCTCGGCAGACATCTTAGGATGCAGGTCAGATTGGACTCCTCTGCAGAGTATTGGTAATAAACAATTGTTTTGTATTCTCTACTGTCTGACCGACTCTTCCTTTTGGGGAAGGCAATAAGGAGGTTGTACAAAACCCAGGCGGCCCTTTGCGGGTCACTTCCTTCAGTTGGTGCCCGAACAGGGACTCTGCAAGGTGACCCGACTCGCCCGTAATCGGGTTGTAGGGTCGGGGTGATGTCCGGTCAGTCGGGCGGATCGGGGATCCCCACACAATAAGAGCCCGGTTCTCTTGGCTGCCCCACCCGTCTGATTGGGCGACTCCTCATCTAGTGGTCACCGGCCGGAGTCCTGAGAAGGCAGAACCTTGGATTTGACCGTTTGGTCTGAAGAGTCGGCAGTGGAGAATAATATTGCTCGACCTGAGTGCACCAGGTGAGTGACTTGGATTCTTGGAAAATGTGGCGCCATGGTTGAACGGCACGAGCCTACGGGCTCTGTCTGGTACAGTCTCCGGACTGTCTTGTCTTGAACTTGGTGGGTTTGCGGACCCTTGAAAGACACAGAATGTTTGTGAACGGTCTACCAGGCCAACTGGAAATTCGGCCCATTCTTGAAAAGGTTTGGGGCTCTTTGCGAACAATCTGCCAGGCCAACTGGAAATTCAGCTTATTCTTGAAAAGGTCTGGGGCTAGAGCCTGTCTTCTTGTCTTGGTACAGTCTGCGGACTGTCTTGTGCGGTTTTGGACCGCTTCGATTTGGTTCTTGGATCATTTGTTGGTTGGTGTTCTATTTGTCCATTGGGGACAGTGTATGTGTCTTATATTAAGATGCCTTGTCTAAGTAAGTTAGGGTGTTTTGGATGTCAGTGTTGTTCCACTGAAGCTCGATTGGAAGAAAGCCAGCCGGCGCCTCCAGAGGGTACCCCAAATTTTGATGTATACGTAAAGCATGGCATTGGCCCTATTATGTTTAGCACATTGTGGAATAAATATACGAGGGACAATGTCGATCTACGGTGGCCGCTTACTGGCACATTTGATGAGCAAAAGCTGAATTATTTGCAGGACAAATTGTTCGCCAAAAAGAGCAGACAGTCGATGTTTGATTCTCTGAGAACATGGCAGAAGGAAGCGAAGCAACGACGTATGAGAGCAGAGAAGCAAGCCCGGAGGAGGCAGATGCAAACGATAACGCAGAAGGCAATAGCTTATGATATAGAAAAGATCGAGAAAGGCATAGAGTGTGCAGACAGGAAGTTTCGATTGCAGAGTGATAAGTGTTATGTGGCTAGAGAGGAAGGTGATGTTTTCGTTGAGGAGTTGTTGGATTCTCGACCCCCACCTCCCTATGCCCCCGAACGGCTATATCCCGTAATCCCGACACCTCAGTCTTCGGCCTCTGGTTCTGTTATTCCTACCCTTTCTGTTTCTAGCTCTATTGCTTCAGCCTCGGCCCCGCCTGCTTCCTCCCCACTCTCACCAGTTACAGGGGTGGGTGCAGTCTGTTCCTCTACTCTGTCTCCCGACTCTGTGTCTGTGGTCACGCCTCCTCTTACTCCTGCGGCACAGTCTTTGAGCGCGATGATACCCGTTTCTTCATCTGCTCTTTCCCCTTTGAGTGTGTTACCTCAGGCATCGCAAAGTAATGAGACGCCTGTGCGTGGAGTGCATGAAGTGAATTGGGCAGCGGCCCGTGAACGCATGGATAAAGTGTTGGTATGCTCTGCTGTGGGTGATGAGGGAAAGAGAATGGTGGCTGACCAGGCCGCACAGTGGGCCCGGAATCCGATTTATAGTGTGGAAGATGTGTGGAGCGTGATGAAAGATTATGAGCCGTTTATACAGCAACACGCTCTTAAGCATATGTCGGCCACACTGATAGGATTGTGGGAACAGTGTTTCAAGGGTATTGCACCGCAGATAATTTATGACATTCGGGACAGGGTATATACTACAGGTATGGCCCCAAATGAGGTTTTCAGTAATGTTACGACATTGGTGGGTTATCGGGGTAGATTGCTTCAGAAGGTCCCGGCAATAGTGTCACAGTTCCCCCTGAGGGAAGTTCATCCCATTTACCACCCCGAAATACCAGAGTTGCGAGATGGGAATAATATTGTTACTCGCCCACGAGTGGCGGCCCATTTCCAGGAACAGTGGATCTACACTCCTTGGAAGAGGAGTGAGGTAATATCCCTAAAAGGACAGTTGCCGGACCCTCGGAAAAATGCAACAGCATACTATAAAGAATTGATGGAGGCGTCCTCCTCCACAGTGATGACATTAGCTGATATAGAGTTGTTTTTCGGTCTTTTAGTCCCAGTAAATATATGGAGGCAGATGCATATGCAGGATCATTTGGTGGAATTGGGTGGAACATGGGATGAGATTAGGGCATGGGATAAGGAGCGCAAGCCCGGCGAGAAGCAGAAAGCGGAGCTATTAGCCTTGCCGGGACGTATTACCACTTACATGCATTCCCTTATCCCGCCAAGACGAGTGGATTGGGACAAGTTGACTGCATGTCATCAGAAGAAGGATGAAAGTGTGTCTGATTGGTTTACTAGGCTTGAAGGGATGTTTCTGGATTTCAGTGGTCAGGATCTATCGCTGGAGGGAGGTGTTCGTCTGTTTGTCAACAGGTTTGTCACTAATTTGCTTCCTGAGATTGCGACTAGGTTGCAGGCATCTGAAAGTACTTGGACCACCTCCTCACCGTTTTTTTTATAGTAATATTGAGTATGGCACAGTACTATGAGCATAGGGAGAATGAGGACAAAGAGAAGGTGGAGAAAAAGTCAAAGGAGTTGAAGACGAGGGTGTTGATGCAGCAGGTGGCAAGGGGAAACGGGAGAGGAAGGGGTTCGGGTCCCGCTCAGCGGGGATCCCGGTCTGCCCGTGGGGTACAACCAATGTGCATACTGTAAAAAGGAGGGACATTGGCGAAGTGAGTGTCTGGAGTTGCTGCAGAAGGTTGAGGCCCCAAGAGGTAGGGGTTTTAGAGGACATGGTAGAGGGGGAGGGGGCCGAAGAGAAGGACAGTTTGAGGATACATCGTATGATCAGCAGAGCAAGAACTATTTCGACGAACCCCGGGGAAGGCAGAACTATCATGATGACTATGACATAGACGAAGTGACGGGGATGTCCCACAGCTAGGACAGCCAGGGACAGGGTAAGGGACCGGTTCCAGTGCCTGTAGATCAGCAGGGACCTTATGTCACTGCGGATTTACAGGGCACGCCCAAGACGTTCTTACTTGACACAGGTGCTATGAATGGTAAACAGTCATTAGTACGCGACTTTTACTCCGCATACCATTACAACGCAAGCGTAACAACGCATGTGCTGTAACAACTCGTAGCCTTTACTACGCATGCTATTACATCGCATACGCTGTTACAACGCAAGCGTTGTAATGCGATCCACATCGTTGTGAGGACAACGACGTGCACCGAGCACCGCCCCTCTGACGACGCAGGAAGGAGAAGAGAGTAACCTCGAGGAGAGAGGTAAGAGGGGCTGTGTAGTTTTAAAGGGTTTAGGGTAGGGGGTGGGTTGTGCAGGGGGTAGTCTTTTAGGATTAAGGGTAGTGTTGTTGTGTTTGAGGAGTAGTGTTTTTGGGTTTAGGGTAGTGTCGTGGGTCGTGCAGGGTAGTGTTTGTGTGTAGGGACAGGAGTAGGGGTCGGGGGAGGGTTGTGCAGGGGGTAGTGTTTTAGGCATTAGGGTAGTGTTGTGGTGTTTGTGTAGTGTAGGGTAGTGTTTTAGGGTTTAGGGTAGTGTCGGTGGTGTCATGCAGGGTAGTGTTGGAGTGTAGGGATAGGACTGGGGGATGGGGGAAGGTCGTGCAGGGGGTAGTGTTTTAGGGTTTAGGGTAGTGTTGTGGTGTTTGTGTAGTGTAGGGTAGTGTTTTAGGGTTTAGGGTAGTGTTGTGCTGTTTGTGTAGTGTAGGGTAGTGTTTTAGGGTTTAGGGTAGTGTCGGGGGTGTCATGCAGGGTAGTGTTAGAGTGTAGGGATAGGACTGGGGGGTGGGGGAAGGTTGTGCAGGGGGTAGTGTTTTAGGGTTTAGGGAAGTGTTGTGGTGTTTGTGTACTGTAGGGTAGTGTTTTAGGGTTTAGGGTAGTGTCAGGTGGGTCGTGAAGGTAGTGTTAGAGTGTAGGGACAGGACTGGGGGGTGGGGGAAGGTCATGCACAGGGTAGTGTTTTAGTGTTTAGGGTAGTGTAGTGGTGTTTGAGTAGTGTAGGGTATTGATTTAGGGTTTATGGTAGTGTCGGGGGGTTCGTGCAGGGTAGTGTTTGCGTGTAGGGACATGTCTGGGGAAAGGGGTAGTGTCGTGTGGGGGTAGTGTGTTGTGTAGGGTAGTGTATTTGGATGTAGAATTTAGCGTAGTGTAGGGGTGTTTTTTACTACAACAAATGCGTGGAAAAAGTATGCGGGGTAAAGGGATCCGTTGTAATGACATTTTAAAAGCATTTCCAGGAACTTGCTATTTCATGGTATGCGTTGAAAAAAATTGCGTTGTAATGGTACTTGCGAACTAATAACTTTGTGGTAAAAGTATGCGTTGTTTTGCATTGCGGTGTATCGACATATATTCGCTATGAATAGCTCTGTTTCTCATTCGCTGGTCCCAGGGGCAGCTCTGTCTTGCCAAAATAATGTTTCGGTAGGTTTTTCAGGCATGCTGGTTGTTATCCCCATTTCCAAACCTCTTGCTTTGACTATTGGTCCCTTTACGGTGGACTCGCTGTTCCTGTTTACGACAAATTGTGGGGAGAATTTGATGGGATTGGATTTGTTGAACAGATTACATGCCACCATCTTTTGTTCTCCAGACGGTGTTTACATGACCGTTGGGCCACAAGTGGCTCGCGCAAAACACTGCTTTGCAAAAGACGCACCCCTCCCCGCAGAGTTCAAGGAGGTGCCCCGTAGTTTATGGGCAGCAGGAGACACGGATGTGGGGTTACTCCAGATCCAGCCGGTCTCTATTATGATTAAGGACAATGCGGTATTGCCACGTATTCCCCAGTATAAGATTTCACAAGCAGGAGAAAGGGCCTTGTTGCAAATAATACAGGATTTGATTAAGTCTGGTGTGGTTGAGGAGACAGTGGCGAATGTGTGTAATAGCCCTATCCTTCCGATTCTCAAGAAGGCACCCTTGGACTCTTCTGATGCTCACCCTGATGTTTATCGCTTTGTAATTGACCTCAGGGAGGTCAATAAAATTGTTGTGCCCCAATATCCTGTAGTCCCAGACATTACCACGATATTGACAATGATTCCTCCGACAGCAAAGTTATTTTCCGTCATTGATTTGAAGACTGCTTTCTTTAGCATTCCAATTCATACAAATAGCAGATATCTGTTTGGATTTGCCTTAGCCGGCAGGAGTTTTATATTCTGTCGTGCTCCTCAAGGCTATATAGAAAGTCCTAGTATCTATAGTCAAGCTTTAAAAAGTCAATTAGATTCTTTGGTGCTTCCCACTGGTAATGTGCTATTGCAGTACATTGACGACCTCCTTGTGGCCTCTGATACTGAGGATGGTTGTAAAGATGCCACTGTCAAATTGTCGTTACATTTGGTGTGCCATGGCCATAAGGTGTCCCTTTCCAAATTTCAATATTGTCGACAGGAGGTCACCTACTTAGGTCACCTACTGTCGAAGGAGGGTCGCAGACTAACACCTGAACGTATAGCTTCTATTACTAATATGTCTGTTCCTAAAACCCAACGTGAAGTACGTGCATTTATTGGTATTACCTCGCATTGTCGACACTGGATCCCCAATTATTCCTTACAAACAAAACCCGTCCTTTACCTGACCACCAAAGAAGTGCATGAACCCCTGCCTTGGACATCTGCATGCCAGCAAGCTTTTGAGCAATTAAAGACTGCACTTTGCTCTGCTCCTGTGCTTGGTACTCCTGATTACCAGAAGCCTTTTGTGCTTTACGTACATGAGGCGGACGGTTGCGCGCTTTCTGTTTTAACACAGGGTTTTGGTGGTAAGCAAAGGCCCAGCGCTTATTTTTCTGCGATGCTGGATAACGTAGCCAGAGCGCTCCCGAGCTGTGTGAGAGCTGCCGCGGCAGTGACAGTTTCTATCAGACAATCGGCGGGCTCATTCTTGATACTGACCTCACAGTAATGGTACCTCATGCTGTGGATACGCTTTTGAATAAAACAAAGACACAGCACCTTACTAGTGCACGTCTGACTGCATATGAACTAACCTTCTTTGCTCCGCACATTACCATCAAAAGATGTGCCACTCTGAACCCAGCCACGCTACTACCCCTCCCTTCGATGGGCAATGACACAGATGCACATGATTGTGTGTACAGAACGGAAGAGGAGACGAAAGGACGGGTAGACCTGACTGATTTTCCCCTATCTGAACCCCAAGGGGAACTATATGTCGATGGCTCTTGCTTCAAACTACCAGATGGCACCACCACTGCAGCATATGCAATTACAACGTTACACACTATAGTTGAGACATCCCGTGTTCCATACCAATGAGCCCAAGCTGCGGAGCTGGTTGCTCTTCTTAGGGCTTGGGAGTTGAGTGAGGGACTGACTGTCAATATTTATACTGACAGCCAGTACGCCTTTGGGGTCGCCCATAATTTTGGACGCCTCTGGGCGGAGAGAGGGTTCTTAACATCACATGGATTACGAATACAGAATGGCCCATTGATACATAGACTCTTGTTAGCTCTAACACTTCCCAAAAGCTTAGCGATAATAAAATGTAGTGCCCACAAAGCAATAACAGATGATGTTGGTAGAGGGAATGCGTTTGCAGATCAAACAGCTAAAGAGACAGCGAGATCAAAGATGAAAAAGATGTTTGTGGCAGGTCCGGCTAGGTGGGTTTCAGTAGAAAGTGTCAAGGAGATACAAAGCGAGGCAGCCCTAGACGAATTGGCAATATGGCAGGAGAGTACGGGGCGTCTGGATGAGGATGGGTGCTGGACTGATAAGTCCGAGAAACAGCGATGGATGTTACCTAATGCCTATGTACTTCCTGTGGTTACCATGGCCCATGGCCCAGCCCACATTTGCGCCAAGGGAATATGTAAGTTGTTGGACCCAGTGTGGCAGAACGACAATATTTCCAAAAGTAGCCACTCATTTAGTGAAACACTGTATGATTTGTATGACACATAATCCTGGGAAAGGTACTCCTACACCCTCTGGTAATTTTGTACCGCCTTCCTCCCCTTTCAAGGTTCTCCAGATGGATTTCATCGAAATGGAACAAGTCAACAATTTGAAATATGTGCTGGTAGTGATTTGTGCATTCAGTAAATGGATTGAAGCTTACCCCACTAAAGAGAATACAGCTATGGCGACGGCGAAGGCACTCCTAAAAGAGTTCTTCCCGCGCTTCGGATTGCCACGATTGATTTGGAGTGACAATGGAAGTCACTTCAATTCCAAGGTCATCCAACTGGTGTGCGAAGGTCTGCACATCAAGCAGAAGTTTCATGCAGCCAACCTCCCCCAGTCAGCAGGGCTACTCGAGAAATATAATGGCACTCTCAAGCTGAAGTTAGCAAAAATACAGGAAAGCACAGGATTGCGATGGCCGGATGCGTTGCCCCTGGCCTTGTTATCCACCAGGGCGACGGCACACTCTAGGACAGGGTTGTCACCGTATGAGGTATTGTTTGGTCGCCCTGCCAATGTCTGGGGCGTTCCAAGGCCAAAGTGCTTCTCTGAGATAGAGCACCCTTTGCTTATAGACTATCTGTATGAGTTAACTAAAGATCTTCGTTCTCTTCATCAACAGATTCAGGAGACACTGCAGCCGGTGCCAGAGGGGCCCGGGCATCAGCTACAGCCCGGAGATTATGTCCTCGTCAAGAACTTCCAGAGGAAGAGCTGCCTGGAGCCCCGCTGGAAGGGCCCCCCTGTTGGTCCTGCTTGCCACTAGAACGGCGGTGAAACTCGACGGCCAGAAAAATTGGGTGCATGGTACTCATTGCAAGAAGATTCCTCTCCCACTCCCCTACAAGTGGGTGCTCAACGGCATTGCTGACCAAGAAGCTTGAGGCGGTCCCTCCGGAGATAAGGCCAGCCCCAGTTTCTCCCCCATCTGATTCACAGACACCTGAGTCCCCCTGCCTTTCTGAGCCTGAGTTTCAACCCCTTTTTGTTGATGAAACAGTGCCTGGAGTTGACAGGTACAACCTGTGCCCACAAAAGAAGGACAGTGCGCCAGAGGGACAGTCCAGGAGTGAGGGAAGGACTTGAGATTAGGGTGTAGGTACTATGTCTGCAGTGCCTGCATCAGATTAGGGTAAATAACACTGGTGCACTGCCTGCAACACTGGACAGGATCGTTGAGGGTACTTGCCCAGGAGGGAGGGTGCCCTATCCTGCAAGAAGAAGGATTTGTTTCCAGCAAGGGCCGCAATCGCGCGACCCCCACGAGGGAGTGCTTCAGAGCACCATTGTTGATGGACGATATGAGCTTGCCAGCGAGGCTCTAAAAGGATGCTGGGTAACCTGTGCCCCTCTGGTCAGTTGTATTTTTGTGGCTCCAGTTCTTAAGGCTTTTCTCTAGTTCCTATTTGGCCATGCTGTCATGGAAGAAGAACAGCCCCTAGCGGAGTAGTCCTGTGTGGTCTAGCTGGTCTATTAAGAGTAAGATAGTGGTGGTAGTGTTCATCCTCATAGTAATGATAACACTGTTTGGAGTAGTATGGTATTTAGAAGAACAGCATCCTGTGCACACCTTGATAGGGACTACCTCGACTCCACCTGAGCATCTGTTCATTACGTTACCCCCACATAAAGAGCGACATAGACAGACATATGTTGAAAATGCCTTCCTGCAAATGCTTCACCAGGTACATAATATGACAAATGCCACGAATTGCTGGGTATGTGGATTACTCCCTCAGTTATGCACAAGAATGATTTGCTGGTATCTTTACCACTGTCCTATCTAAGTAGTTGTGAGGCATGGTTCCTGTTGCTTTCCATGGTGTATATACATTATCATACTGATGCTATGAATATGACGGAGTCTGATTATGAGGCAGTGTTGGAATACATAGTAGTACACCAAGGTTATACACCTGGGACAGGAGGAAAGGAGGGTACCTTACATCCACATGCTTGCATGAATGTTTACGAGGGAAATAAGAATGCCACATGGCTGCAAAATGAGATGTTGGATTTTCAGGGGTTCAATGTTACCGAATATTTTAAATGTTTCCATACACGAAATATCACTGAAGATAAAGCCATGCCTGTACCTGTGGTTCATACAGCAGCTAGTTTCTGTGTCGAAGGTTCTGGGAACATTCCAGTGGGACAGAGCAGTTGCAACTATACCTATCGATTTAAACACTACTAGTAGCCCACCTTTGCTCACCCCCCCTAATGTATACTTTGTTTGTGGGGAGCAGGCTTACACCTGGCTCCCTAGGGGATGGTCTGGCCGGTGTTATGTCTCTTTCCTTCTACCGCCTGTTTACATTGCACTGTCCAACTATCACAAAGACCATAGGCTACAGCGGAGAAGTGTATATTTGTCCCGAGTAAGGAGAATTAATGACACAGCAGATATCTATCAAACAGATACTACTCTACAGCAATTCATGGATGCCATGAAGGGCATTGTGCCTTTCTGGGGACCTATGTATAACAGTGTCAGCATTCGTCGCCTCACCAAGGTTGTTGAAGGGGTCATCAACACTACAGCGGGCATACTCACTAACATCACAGCTGAGCTTCAGGCTACAAGACTTGTTGCTCTTCGAAATCGTATGGTTTTAGACGTCATCCTTGCAGATAGGGGTGGAGCTTGTCGAGTCATAGGCAGCAGTTGCTGCATTTACATCCCAGACCACGCCCCTAACGTATACTCTGCTATCCAGAAGCTACACAGGCTTGCATCCGATATTCATCAGGAGAATGGTTCATGGTCCTTGACAGGGTGGTTCTGGGGTCTGATATCATCCTGGGGTTGGAAGATACTTCTTTTCCTAGTAGCTATTGCAGGTGTCATCTTCACGTGCTGCCTATGTGTCAATTGTCTTCCAGCATGCTGTACCTATTGTGTGAGTAAACTCACCCCTGCCCCTAAATTGCCAGGCCGTAATGATAAAGTCTCTAATATGATGATGCAGTTAGTACAGGATATGAAGCAGATAGATGAGGGTATTTTTGAGTACTAGAAATATCTTGCTATACGTATGTTGCTTATTTTCTTTGGATATAACAGTCCCTATGCATTTTCTATTTTCCCTGTTTAGAATTGTAAAGACCCTACCTGCTAGCGTCAATAAAGCATTTAGCCTCCCCTGCTAAAAGGAGGGTCTGTTAGATTTGAAAATCCCATTCTCGTTATATACTCGTTTTACGTTATATTAGGTTAGCAGTGTGAGGCTAAATGAGACACCATTCGTATTCACGTTATGTAACCCACTGAGTTATCCATGCAATGTGCGAGCTTCAGTTAGCCGGTGTGACTCCATTTTGTATTTCGTAATCCCAATTAGGCTGTGTCTGTACCAGGCGTCACTATTCGTATTGCTTGCCTCAGCAGAACGCAGTATTCAGTTATTATTTTCTCTTCTGCTCAAGGTTGCCTTCTGACTTACTAATGAATAGGCCATTTTGCCCTCGCATACCTATCTTTGTGTGTAGCTTTGCTCCTACGATAGGAGACGCCGAAACCCAGCACAGCAACCTTGAGATAGTGATAGCGTGTACCCATCTGGCAGGTGGTAGCCCATCCTTCTGTGCGTCCTTTGTTCATGTTCGGCCTAAGCCGGTAACTTTCCATTGTGGACATGGTTAGGAGGCCCTTGGGAGGAATGATTATGCGTTGCCGACTGTTGGGGGGCCAGTCCCTTGGCAGACATCTTAGGGTGCAGGTCAGATTGGACTCCTCTGCAGAGCATTGGTAATAAAGAATTGTTTTGTATTCTCTACTGTCTGACCGACTCTTCATTTTGGGGAAGGCAATAAGGAGGTTGTACAAAACCCGGGTGGCCCTTTGCGAGTCACTTCCTTCAGTCTCACATTACAATTTTGAGGTGGGAAGTCCGAGAAGAGGGCAGAGACTCTTTTGAAGGTGGGCAGGGTGAATCGGACCGTATCTAGAGCTCCAAGTGCAAGAATCCTGGGGGATAGAACTATTATTGTGAGCCGGGTGGACCATCTCAAGGGGAAATGATGAGAAACGTTGCTGATAACAGCCGTAAAAAAGCTTCTCACTAAAAGAACACGTGGGATTGAATACAAAATTGATCAGCAAGTTTAGTCCAACATATTAATCTTATTTCTCAAATATTGACATAGTTGAACGGTACTGCACTGAATTGCATCTTAGGAAGGGCTCGCGTGAGAGACTTTTAATTTGTGACCTTTATGTTCACCCGCAGCAGGCAATTTTACAAAATGAACTTTCAATCCGACCTCTACATTATCATGACCTGATCTTTAAAACCTGTATTCGGAGATAATGATTGAAGGCAGAGTCAATTTAAAATTAGGCCAATATATATTAATCTCGTCCTCTCTTTCAAGGGCTTCCGATTGGTTTTGGTAGAACATCTCGCACTGTAGAAATATTCACCAGAACAAAAAAACATGGAAAATTCCACCCGTTACAATGTTAAGTTTGTAACCTGAAACATTTTGTTTTATAATAATAGGTCACATCTAAGAGAAAGTGTGAAGAAGTCATTAGGAACTCACAAAAAGAGGTGACGTGAATAGCAATAGGAAAGCTGAGAACTTATATTGGGACTTGAAAACTGTCTTCAGTTGGTTGAGGTCTGAGCAGAAATGTCAAAATAGCAGCATAGAAAAAGTATGCTCATGCCACTAATATTTCTCTTACAGCTTGTGTTTTCCACCTATAACTGAAAAAGGCAGGAATAAAAGGCACACCACTGAACTTAGAATTACATGAAGTATTTTTAGGTACTTTGGTATGGTTCATTGTGTGGATATTTGAGAAGAAAAATCAATAATGTGTCAAAGAGCAGATGGATGAGTGCATGGATGAATGCACGTACGAGTGCCAGAGTGAGTGAGAACATGTATACATTTGTGAGAGCACAGTTGGATGAAAAGTGTGTTCATAGAGATGAAAGAGTTATAAGTGAGCGTGCATGCATGACTAAATATGTTAATTGATGAGCGAGACTATGGATGGTCGAAGGTGCTGTGCTGGCTTTGGTCCATCAGCATTACTAATAATGTGATGCATGCAGAGACTTGCTGTTGGTGTCTCTTTCAAAGTATGAGAGACTTTCAGACAAATGCTTAACCGGGCATTCTTACTAAAGTAAACCAGGTGAGAAGCCTTAGAAGAATAGCAGCCTTCTTGGCATGAGTTTTAATGAAAATATTAGTAAGATGTTGTGTTCTTGTAGTACTTTCCTCACATAGACAGTATATTAAGAGTCCTTCGCTAGTACTGTAAAAGATATCTCAAAGTCATCAGGGAAGTAAGACCCCAGTGATGGCAACCTGTGCTGCTTTGATCTTGTCTGAGGTGCGGAAGTGTGCAGACTTACACAAAGCACAGTCTGAAGAAGGTGACCCCTGTGTTGAGTAGTTGTGGCTGCCAGTGGCCTGAACCAGCTTAATTTGTCTGCTTTGAAGACCAGGCTACCAACTTTGATTGACTTTCGGCTGTTCAGATCCAATGATAGAAGGAAGAGCTTAAAAAGGGCACTCCCTGTCTTCCAGCAAGCAGAGAGTATATCTTTTGGCAGGGTTTTGGAATCTGGTAGCAAAACAGTAATACATAATACTGCGATTCAGTAATTGGAAGGGATGCCCTAAACAAGCCCCTTCCTAATACCGAATGGGTATTTGGTCGCAAATCCAAATTGTGATTCGATAACGTGTTACCGAATGACGATTTGGGTCTGATGCATCAGAAAAAGCTTTTTTGTGGTGGCAAACAGTTTGTGACAGCAAAAAGACTTCACAACTTGCTGACAAGGATGGTGGGTTGGATTGGCACTGGGCTGGTTGGCTGGCATGGGGATTGTATTATTGCCAATTTTAGTTCACGTTACTTGGCCAAAAGTTTGCATTTTGGGCATATGAGTACTCAGGTTGAACATAGTAATTTCGTATAATTTCCCTACAGCCAACCAGGGAGAGGGCCGCCACTAGCCACAATAAAGATAAACTTTGGATGTGCTAACTCATTTGAGATTCCTCTTATAATCGGTTCTATGTTTTAGCAGAGATAGATTGACTTAATAGGGGGAGGACAGCTCTCTATATGCAAATGCCAGTGACAATGTGAGTATGGAAGAAGCCAGCACAAAAGACGTTTCCAGGGGGGAACTGGCCCTTAAGGGGACACATAAGAATAACTTGGGAGTACTCAGCTGGATGTAGCAGGGATAAGATCTTTACTGGCAGATGATCAGGGATTTGAGTTCTGCAAGTTAGTTGGGATAATGTGCTTCCAGGAGGCCTAGGGTGTAAAGGGGAACTCTTTCATTGATGGGTTTGCTGCATTTAGGGCCAATGCAACACCCTCACTACATGGTAGAGTGAAGGGAGGTTTTGTGATATCGAATCCCCATCGCATTTTCAGATAGGGAGTTAAAACTACATTTTGACCTGGTGGAGGTCAAGGAAGGAATTGTAGGTCTTACTTCAGGAAAAGCGCTGGGCCCAAATGGTGTTCCTGGGGACCTTCTTCAATCATGTGTTGATCTATGGGCCACATTAATCACTCAACATTTAAATGCAGTAGCACGTGGCCATATTCCCATATCTTGAAAGCAATCAGTTATTGTCCAAATTTGTAAATAAGGGAACCTAGCGGACCCTGTGTTCTATCGACTAATTGTGCGGTCATATAGCAAGGAAATCATGTCAGAAATTCAATATGAATTTAGATCAGGATGAGGTACAGTGGAACAGAATTTGAATCTTTATTTATTCATCATCAAATACATGCCAGCAAGGAGGGAAAGCATTAATTTGGCCTTCATGACCTCAGCACAGCGTTTGACACAGTGGATAGATCGAAACTGCGGGCTGTGCTGATGGACATGGGGGTGGACAATGCTCTTGTAGCTTTTCTGCATGATTTTCATATGGGACTAGAAGCTAAAGTAAGATTTGTGCCAAATGGTGAATGCACTTCACACTTTTATTTAGGGAGGGGGGTCTGGCAGGGCTGTATATTGGCACCTATGCTTTTTATTCTTTACAATAACCGGCTAGAGGAGTATTTAGGAATTCATTGTAAAGACGTACTGGAGGTAGGAAATCGATTGGACCCAGCATTACTGTTCACAGACAATACCGTCCTCATAACGCGTACAGCGAATGGCTTGCAGCTTTTATTAGATCTATTTCATGATTTTATAGATAATCTGGTACTGAAAATTAATTATACTAAATCCTACGTGATGACACTAGGCCAGAGAGACGCCAAAACATATGTAATTAAAGATCATCACATTGTCAAAGTGGATACATTCCGCTACCTGGGTATTTTGTTTGACAGTAAAATTAATTGGGATCCCTTGATGAGATCACATGTCCAATCATTCAACAGGATAGCTAACAGTATCGATGCTTTCTCTAGGCACCTAGGTTGTAGCCATATTAACTCCATATTACTTCTCTGCAAAGCAAAATGTGTACCAACTGTGTCATTTGGGGTGGAGATCTCGGGATAGAAGCCACGTCCGCCAATACAAGAAGCAGAAAATAAATTCTTTAGGAGGATATTGAGGATGCCCCAGAGTGTACCCGCAGAGACTGTGCACAATTAATTGGGTGCTGGCTTTATTTTGGATCATATAGGAATCTGCCCCTTACTTTTGTGGTTTTCAGTATTGTTAAAATGTGAATTAGAGTTTAACAGGAGGATCTTAAGAGACTCTTTGAGCCTGGATCACTGTCTTCATATAGCATGGCTGAATTATATCAAAACAATTGTTGGCTGAACTGGGTAAATCGCAGCTTTTTAGTGACCCAGGCTTGATTTCTAAACCAGATATTGCATGGGTAAAGGGGTCCATTTTGGGATACATGCAAGAGAAAAGGGCCAAATGTTCACTGTCCAAAAGCCTGTGCACCCATTATGGTATGGCGAAATCTCCAATCAAGATAGGCTTGATATGCCGAATTTTCATAGAAGCCTTTTAATGTACTTTCATCTGAATCTGTTTCCACAATTATTAGTGGGATGGTATAAGTCTTCGGACCCTCCGTTATGCTCATGTGACATGGCTTCTGCCCTGGACACTTTACATATCACCTTCATTTGTCCCAAATGGGCTAGTTTAAGATACTTGTATATTCGTCCCCTTCTTCTGCCTCTGGATTTTAAACAGGCAAAACTGGACTTACTATATCTGCAATTTTTAGATAATTTTAAAATTGGCTACTATGTAAAGTGGTTTTCAGCGGGGTTCATTTTCATTCATGAAATTGTATTTTACTAATTGGAATTGATTTTAATGAAGATATTGAATTGTTTTTATTGTACATTTATGATTTGCTATGTCAAATCAAATAAAGCTATTTTGACTTGACTTGACTAATTAGATGCCCAGCATTATAGCACAACAGTATCTCCCTCACAAACTCAGCGGCAAGGTAGGAGAACAGAGAAAAATTCCCCGTGCATTGAGGAAATCAATCCGGATGTGTGGTGTCGAGGGATCTTAAAGGGGTGGGGCTCATTCCATGTGTATGGTGGGCTGTGACGCTGCTTGAATGAATAAAAGGTAAACAAAGCAAGTTATATGAGCAGTTATTAGCAATACCACATCGCAAATCCTATTGAAAGTTTCACATACAAAATATTCCACAGCTCACATCATCTGATGGAATTCAAAAACTCCCCTCAGACTTAATACACAAGCGAGAACATACTATTGTGACCACTCACTATACGCTAAATGAAATACCAACTCATTTAGCAGCGACACAATAATGAGGAAATACTTGATAGGTGACCCCAAAATGTGAATGGCACTTTTAGTAAGCAGTGGCTGAATGGGCTGCCAAAAGTGACGAATGATCAAAGTGGGTTGAACCAAATCCTACGCTATGTGCATTTTTTTCATAACATCCGAGTGACAGGCAGTTACATCTGTCTTCATTCCATTCCTTTTTATTGGTCCCCAAACAATAGCATTATGGGTACAATATTATTATTAATCACAAAATGAGTAACGATTAAGCAGTAGAACAAATATTAAATTCTATTAGGACAACCACGAATGACTACTTCCAGGCTTCAATGAGGGTGATAGAGCGCAGATAGCACTCTATTTGTATGAGTGCACTATACTCATGGTTTAAAAATGCACTCTTAAATACTCGTATTGTGTGCAGTGTTTTGATTATTAAGAAACATTTGATTGAATCATTTAATGTTGAATTAGTGAACGCATTAAGTGGACTTCTGTATGTATTATGATTCCTTCTTGCATATCGTGCAGGACCATATTATTATATATATCGCAATTGTGATTTGTCTAAGTTGGCTGAAATATAGGCCCAAAAGCTTCTCCTTGCTCTCGAGAAATAATGAATTAAATGAGTGTTGTGTTCAAGGTTAGAGTGTTCTCACCCTGTTGCAGGTGCAGAAATACACATCATTATTTTCAGAGTTAAGGAGAGATCCGGAATGCCTTTGAAGATAACTGGAAGCGAGAAGGGAGGATGCTTTGCGTATCGGGTCTGTCTGGAGGCCAAGGCCACTGGAAGAAGATACCTCTAATTAATTTTGCTTCATGAAAGAGCACCAGCTACTGTATAGAGGCTCAGTGGAAACTTTTAGAAAAGGTGACGCAATGTTGATTGAATCCCATCTTTTTGTATGATGCGCAGGGACAGAGAAACCAGACTTCAGCTAGCTTTCGGAGAAGACGGAGCATCTTAGAGCGAGCTCCATAGCCTTAAGCTAAACTACCCATTTGACGTGAGTACTTCTTAGGAAGTCACACGTGCTGACACCATTGGGGAACGATACAAGAGAAATCTCACTAAACAGAGAAGTGATACAAAAGGTAAATTACATTCCCCGTGATGAAGAACATGGAGGTGCTAGAATTCATACACCAACCAAAGTGTGGGTGGTATACCACACATCAACAGAGCAACAAACAAGAGAGAGGAAAGACAATAAGGGCCAGATGTAGGTGGCTAAATACCGGTCGGTAATGCCGAAATTCGGAGAATTTCAGCGATAGCCAACCGGTATTTAGCCATGTGCAATGTAGGAAACACCGAACGCCATCATAAATAGGGAATCAGTAAAAATAAGGGAAACCAGTTACCGATTCCTTAATTAGCGATTAGCAGACACCAAAACCCCTAAATACTGAATCGGTAAATAATAAATCCTTAAATAATCGCAAATCCAATGTACCAAAAATCGGTAATACCGAATTTCCGAAAAATCAGTATTTAGGAGTCGCTAATTACCACTGACTCAAAGCAGGTGGTAATCAGGTGCACTGCATTTAAACAGCCCCAAAATGCAACAGTGTGAACACAATGGCGGACCTCTATGTAATTGCAAGGCGGCTACGTTTGCAAGCAGCAGGACTGAGGATCTGGAGACGGGAGGAGCGCGTGTATAGACTGCGCATTACACTCTTCCAACTGACTTCACAGCCGCCACCAACGCCCACCATCAACTCATCAGAGAAACGAGGAAAAAAGCGATTGAAGACAGAATCTCCACCCACGCACACAACAGCAAGGAACTCTTCAGCATCATCAAGGAGTTCACCCAACCCACCAGCGAGTCTACCGACATCCCTCCCTCACAAGACCTCTGCGACAAACTCAGCACCTTTTTCCACCACAAAATCAAGAGCATCTACGACAACTTCAACGAAGACAACCAACACACTGAACCCTCACCAACCACCCCGACACCCGGAAACCAGCGATTGATGACTGGACAGCCCTCACCACCGAAGACACACTGAAGACAATGAAGTCAATCCACTTAGGGGCCCCCACGGACCCCTGCCCCCACCACAACTTCAACAGAGCCGCCGACACCATCGCACCCATGCTCCGCCACACCATCAACCGCTCCCTGGCGACCGCCTCGTTCACCGACGACTGGAAACACGCCGAGGTCAACCCCCTCCTAAAGAAACCCTCAGCGGACCCCACCGACCTCAAAAACTACAGACCCATCTCCCTGCTCCCGTTCCCAGCGAAAGTCATCGAGAAAGCCATCAACAGCCAACTCACCACATTCATTGAAGAACACAACATCCTCGACTCCTCCCAATCCGGCTTCAGAAAAAACCACAGTACGGAAACTGTCCTCCTCGCCGCAACAGACGACATCCGCACCCTACTGGACAAAGGAGAAACAGTAGCCCTCATCCTCCTCGACCTATCAGCGGCGTTCGACACAGTCTCCCACCGCACCCTAATACACAGACTCTACGATGCAGGAATCCAGGACAAGGCCCTCGACTGGATCTGCTCCTTCCTCTCCGGCAGGACGCAGCGGGTCAGACTCCCCCCTTTCCTCTCGGACCCCACACCTACCACCTGCGGAGTCCCCCAGGGCTCCTCCCTCAGCCCGACGCTCTTCAACGTCTACATGGCTCCACTTGCCCCCATCGTCAGAACCTACGGACTCAACATCGTGTCATACGCAGACGACACCCAGCTCATCCTCTCCCTATCTAACGAGCCCAACACCGCCACACGCTACTTTCGAGAAGGCATGGAAGCCGTCGCCAAATGGATGAAAAACAGCTGCCTACAACTAAACACCAACAAAACAGAAGTACTCATCATGGGCCCAAACCCCGATGCCTAGAGCGACACCTGGTGGCCCCCCGCCCTCGGAAACCCACCAACCCCCACAGACCACGCACCCAACCTGGGAATCATCCTGGACTCCGAGCTCAAAATGGACCGCCAGATCAACTCTGTCTCGTCTTCCTGCTTCCACACCCTCTGCCTCCTTCGTAAGACCTTCAAATGGATCCCCCTCGAACACCGAAAGACAGTCACTCACGCCCTGGTCACCAGCAGACTCGACTACGGCAACGCACTCTATGCCGGAATAAACAAAAACCTCATCCGCAAGCTACAGAACATCCAGAACGCCGCCGCAAGACTGGTCCTCAACCTGCCAAAATACTGCCACATCTCCCAGCACCTGCGCACACTCCACTGGCTCCCCGTCGAGGCGAGAATCATCTTTAAGATGCTCACCCACGCACACAAGGCCCTCCACGGCACCGGACCAGCATACCTGAACAGCCGACTCAAATTCCACGCACCCCACAGGACCCTACGATCAGCCCAGCTCTCCTACGCTGTGGTCCCCCGCACCAGAAAGACCAGATCGGGAGGCCGCTCCTTCTCCTTCCTCGCAGCCAAAGCATGGAACGCCCTTCCGCTCCACCTCAGACAGACAACATCGCTCCCCATCTTCGCAAGAAACCTCAAAACCTGGCTCTTCGACAGACCCCCTCCTTGATGGAATGGAACCTGAACCCCACCCCTAGCGCCTTGAGACCCTTACGGGTGAGTAGCCGCGCTTTAACAAACTCCTGATTGATTGATTGATTGACTGAGGCTGAAATCCATGAGAGGTACAGGCTACACCCCCAAACCATACTATACCTGATACGGGACCTGCACCCACTCCTGGAGCATCAGACACCAAGGGCGCACGCAATACCAACACATGTTCAGGTGCTCCGTAGCCTGCACCTACTTGCATCTGGAAGTTACCAGGGGGTGATAGCTGTCGCAGGTGGTGTGTCACAGAGTTGCCTGTCCCGTTTCTTCAACTCTTTCTTGGATGCCATGATGCAAAGAATGCATCACTACATACGCTTCCCCAGCACACAGGTGGAAGTGCACAAGACAAAGCTGGATTTTTACCAAAAGGCACAGTTCCCACATGTAATAGGGTGCATTGATGGGACACACATACCAATCTGCCCACCTGCAGCTACAGAGTATATATACCGCAACCGCAAATCTACGCATTCCATCAACGTGCAGGTTATATGCGATGCGGACCAGATCATCACTGACATTGTGGCCAAATTCCCAGGGAGTACCCATGACTCCTACATATTCCGGAACAGTGGGATCTACACACGTCTGGCTGGGGGAGAATTTGGAGAAGGATACCTGCTAGGTAAATCAATGTGACACACCCTGATGTATACCTTGGATGAATGTGTGGGTGACTCATATTAATGGCACTTCCTTTCTCACTTAGGTGACAGCGCATATGCCGTGCGGGCATTTATTCTGACGCCATTCCTCAACCCATCCACACCAAGTGAGCGAAGATACAATGTGGCACATAAAAGCACGCGCAACGTTGTGAAGCGCACCTTCGGACTACTAAAAAGCAGGTTCCGCTGCCTCCACAAAAGTGGAGGTGCACGTCAGTACCGCCCCATCATCTGCTGTAAAATAATAGCAACATGTGCCATGCTGCATAACCTTGCCACAAAGAATGGAACAGCAGTGGAGCTAACTGACTCTGAGGACGAGGATGAGGACTGTCCACAGCCAGAGCACAGCACAGCAGGTGTGGCAGCAGCACCAGATGGGAGACACAGACGGGCAGAGATAACACGCAACTATTTCTGAGTAAGTAAGGAGACACAGCCAGTTACTGTAAGTGAGTGACGGTGTTTAATTAGCATAGCACACCACCACAACATGAAGGGTGTCACATGCCAGGCCTAATGTAAATGCAGTTTCCCAAACACAAATGGGTTACACCACCCATTTAGGTAAACCATGTCATGGCTGGCATTACTACCTGTGCCCACGCGCTCCACTGCTGCGTCCCTTGGGCACACTGTCCTCACTGCCAGTCTGTCCTGTGGCAGCACTGTGCCGTTCGCTGCGCCTCCTGGACTCTGGGATAGGTGGCGTGATGCTACTGCGGCTAGTAGCCTCTTCGCTATCCCCCCATCACCTGTGGTGGCTACCTGGTTCCTGCACTGGTCACTGTGACCAGCCCCCTTGCCACATCACAGCTGCAGTGGGCCATCTCCTCCTGCATGGCCACCGAGCACCTGCAGAGCAGAGAGGCGGCAGTGGAGAGGCGGTTTACCGCCTTGGTGTAGTTGTCCATCTTCTGCCTCTCCCTGCGCCTTGCCAGACGGTCCTCATCTAATTTGCTGCACAGCAGCCTCACTGCCTCAGACATGTCCCTCATGCCCTCAGCCACAGTAGTGTTCATGGAACAGATGCCCTTCTCTATGCGCAGCATGTGCCCATTCATCTGTACCATCTGCCGCTGCACTGACCTTATGGCTTTACCTTGCAGGCGCTGCACCTTCAGCATGTTCCCCTCAAGACCGGCGAACACACTCATCCTCGCCCTGTGATGCTGGACTGGCTGCCCTTGCCCTGTGGCGTCTGGCACATCTGTGGGCGCGCTCTGTGGGGGGACTGTGAGCCTGCGCTGTTGGCATCCTCAGCCACCGTGGACTGTTGGCCCCCTATGCTGTCCTCCTCGGACAACTCCATTTGCTGGAGGCTGGCCACTGCATTCCTCCCGGATCTTGGTGGTGGTGGTGTTGTTGGTGGCGCTGGTGATGGTGGTGATGGTGGTGATGGTGGAGGTGGTGGCGGTGGCGGTGGTGGTGGTGGGGTGGTGTGGTGTGCCCTGCAGGCGACAGGACCTCCTCCTCTTGTGTCCTCTCTGTCCTTGGTGCCTTTCGTCTGCTCCCCTCTGCAGCCCTGCGCCTTGGCTCGCCTGTGAAGACAGAATGTACATTTGCTCACTTATCTGGCAGCATTTGCGTGACAATAAATCTCATGCCTGCCAATCAAACTGACTGTCCTCTGCTTGCTAATTGCTGATGTGTGTCACATCCCTTTGGGTTCAGTGGACTGACTGCTCTGACATGTGTTACTTCTGACTACATCTCCCATAATGCATTGCTGGTTTTCAGTAAAACATGTACTGGAGTGGGATTCACAATGCCTCATTGGGGATTGGGGTTGGGGAGTGGGGGCACAGCAAGCAGTGCATGCATCTTACCTTGTTTGTTGCCAGCTCTGGCTGAGCTGTCTGCATCCCCAATCCCACTCACACTCTCCGGCTGGAGGGTGGACTCGACCAGGAGATCCAGGGCAGTTGGTGCAGGTGCTGTATTTCTCCCTCCACCTGTGAGGTTGGCTTGCTGCTTTCTGTCTGCCAGCCTCTCCTTCGCACGCTTCCTCAGGTCATACCAGCGTTTCTTTAGGTCCTCAATGGAGCGCTGGGTGACTCCAATGGCATTGATTCTCTCCTGTATGACCAGCCAAATCTGCCTTTTCTGTGATTCTGGCACGTGCAGGGACTGTTTCCCAAACAGTTTTTCGTGGTCCTTTGTGACATCCTCAATAAGGACCTCCAGCTCCCTCACTAAATTTGTGCTTCCTCTTTCTTTCAGCTGCATCCTTCTCCCTCTCCTGGTTGTCCATATTTGCTCTGTCCTGTCAGCAAAATCTTTGTATGGCAGCTCCTGTGTTGTTTGCAGTGCTCCCTGCCTCTCAAACAGCTTCAGGTTCAGTGCAGGTGCATGGGTGTGGCCACTTCCAGGTTGTGGGGTAATGAGATAGCACAGGATTGGCTGATTCTACAATTACCGTTTTTTGAATTACCGATTCGCTAATTACCGAATCGGTAATAAGGAATCGGTAAATATTTTGCCGATTCGTTATTTTTTAATGGGATTATTACCGATTCGGTAAAATTTTACAGAATATTACCGATTCGGTAAAGTTTTACCGAATATTACCGATTCGGTAATTTTTACCGATTTATTACGTACATCGGAAATACCGAGTTCTTAATAGCGATTCGGTAAAATTCGCTATTAAGGAATCAGTATTTCAGATTTACCTACATCTGGCCCTAAGTGTTTTAATACTGCCCTCACACACTTTGCAGTGTCATGCTTCATCATAGGGCTGCATCATACATCCAGGTGCAGATCAACACACTGGATGTAGCGCAGTGAATTTTTTAAATGAAGAATAGTGGTGAGGGTAGAGTGGATAAAGAAGAACAAAAAAACCACACAGAGAGACACACAACTTAAAGGAAAAAGTATTCCCTTAAAAACGGGACCAAATAGTGCAGACACATATAGTTTGGCATCTTGCATGCATGTATGATTCTCCTGACCTTCTTGGTCACAGTCACCTGATTTTCGCCTATGGAGAAGCTGTTTTTAGTATCACTATCCACTACGGTAGATCTAGTGGTCTGCTTTTCCTTTTTTTGTGCACGGGTCCTGTTAAAGCTCAGTATAGTATGGCATTTAACAGTCATTGTGGGCCACATCCTCTGGTGAATGGTAACAGTGCTGGGGTTGTCTGAACTGGGGTGGCGGAGTGAGCTAAAGAATGATGATGGATTAAACCCAGATCAGTTGACTGGGGGTGAGTGCTTGCAATGTTCAACACTCCGTCCATCATCCCCTTTGGTTTTGCTTTGTTGTTGAGTAGGGACACATTTCGGAAGTTGTTCTCTGGTACACTACCATAAAGGTGCACCTGCAAACATTATTTTGCATATTGGGCTTTTCCTTCTTTTGATAGTGGGTCTTTTGGGCATTTTTATGCTCTGGTATGTTGTATTACTTAGCACAACTCTTTTACTCAAATCATAGCTTAGCTAAACCGGAGGAACCATTATACTGATGCTGTTGATCCCTTGACTTTGCAAATGATAACTTAAATGCTTCAGAGAGAAGCTCAATAGAAGCATCTCCCATAGTATACTTTTGATCATAGATAGGTCTCAATGCTAAATGAAAAATTGGCAACTTGCACATAGCATCTAGAAGTGCTCTGGGGGTTGGTTATCTGCCCCAGAAGAGCTGGGCATTGGTTTTCAGTATCAGCTGTGTTTGGAGTGTAGAATATTTCACTTACCTGTATTAACGCCATTTTATTTTGTAATGTGAAGAACTTACTGGACATGCAAGTTGTTAGTTATTATTTAAAGTCTCGCTCTGTATCCCAGTTTGTCTCCCCACAGCAAGTCCTGAAGTAACCTTCGACTGCTCGATTTGCCACCATGAGAGAGCCAAGTGTTGAAGGGGAGTACCTAATCATTACATTTTAAAGCAGCAGGATTGCAACATCAGAACACTAGTGTGAAATGACAATAATCCTACCAGTTAGTCCATAGTCATGCCGAACTGTCCTCCCTGTGATGTAAGCAATCAAGTCATTTGACCTGGTTTGGAGTTGTCCCTGCAAATTATGTGGGTAGTTCTAAGAGGCAGGTGTGACACAAGGGCGGTGAGGCCAGATGGTGATGGGCTGAGACTTCGTTCTTAGGATAAAAGAGGCACAGGGAATATGGACAGGAGCGAGGGCTGAAAAAGGGAGTGACAGCAGGGCAGATGAACAGAAGTAGTGGAGGAGAAACAAAATCAGCGTTGGATCAAAGGCTCAAATTTAAATGGAGGGGTATGAAAACAAAAAAGGGCAATTTAAAATACAGAAGAACCAAATGTACTAATACATATTTATGCAAGTAATTAACAATTTGGTGCAGGTGGCAACACACAAGGCAAAGCACTTTATAACAAGCAATTATGCTAAGCTTTAACAGCATCTCACTTCAGAAACTCTCTTGAGTATCAGGCACAAACAGTATAATTTAGCTTATGATGGGCAACCCAGAAAAATATCACCTAGACTTTTAAGCTCAACAACAATTTGAGCAACACATACAGTTGTATCTACTGGACCTTAAATAGAAATATCGCAAAATGCCTTTACTCTCACAGACTCAACTTCTCCATAGTAAGTGGGAGAATTTCGATTTCTGCTTGCCACAGGCACTACAAGCTTCTTTGAAAACATTTTATAACAGTACTCTGGTAGGTAGCCCAGTTTCTAACAGTCATAACTGAGAATTTTGTAAATACTAAAGGGCATATTTACTAACAATTCACTCAATGTGGCGCAGCAAGGCAACTTGTTGGGCTGCATTGCATGAAAGGAAGACATCCGAAATGCAACATATTTACAACTATATGACACATTTCTACTGCCTCCTTGCACTGGGGCACTGTGTGCTGCCTAGCGCCAACCCAAGTACCCTTGCACCATTGTGCAAGGGTGCCTGCATTACAGGTAGGATTGTTTTTGTGCAGGAAAAGACACCTTCTTGCACAAAAACAATTCTTAAAGGCATTTTCCTTTTTCTATGTGTGATGCTGAATGAATCCCACATAGAAAAATTATGTAACGAGGAGAAATAAAGATATTTCTCCTAGTTTCACCTTGGTCTGGGAGGTGTACCAATTTGACACACTCACAGGTTTACAAACCTTTGTAAATCTGGGAATGTGCCAAAATTCATGGGTGAATGTGTGGAAAGGCCCACACTACACTCATGGAACACCTCCCTGCCACAAGGTAAAGCAAGGCAGCAAAATGCATTGCCTTGCGTTATCTTAGATTTACTAAACCACACAGAGCTACACAAGGTGGCTTTGTGTGGCTTAGTAAATTCCACTCAATGGCTTGCATTGCCCTGCGTTGCTTTACGCAAGCCCTTAGCAAATCATGACCTAAGTGGGGTCTGTAGGAAATTGGGTTACTGTTTGAGATGGATGAAACCCCACTCAAACAGCAACCACAATTTGTTTCAGGGTGAAACCCAAGCAAACCACAAATTAACCTGAGACCAACCCTCTGGTAACTTGGCAAAATGCAGTCAGCCTTAACTTAGAGGCAATGTGTAAACAAACAGTAATAAAGTGAACCACAACACATGAAAAATCCCACACCAATGTAGAAAATAGGAGTAAAATTTAATAAATAATTTGACACCAAAATGACAAAAATCCAATTAGTAGAACCAAAGTCACGCAATTTAAACAAATTAGGTAGAATAGTGCCTAAAAGTATAAAGCACCAACTGTGGTTATTTGGTCGCACCGGAGCTGGACAAAGTCACAAGTACAGGCCAATCATGATGGAACATGGGCCAGATATAGGGAAAAGGTTTGGCCCACTGAATAAAGCACATTAAATCCTGGTTGCAGAGCGTTGCGAGGTCTCCCATCAAGAATGCATGGTGTAGCAGCAGTTCTGATGAGCTATGGCTGCAATTCGATTTCCTGCATCAAGGAGGCATAATGCAGCGGTGGTTCAGAGGAGCTGTGGGGCTGAAATGTGAGTTCCCGCATTGAGGATGGGTCGTACAGTGGCATTTCAGATGTGGAGTGTATGGCTGTGTTGGTTCAGCTAGGCTGGCAAAATACTTCCAAATGTCCATGGCAGGGGTGGCACCACTTGTAGGGCAAGACGCACAGCAGAGTACAGGTGCAGTTGTCTTTGGGGCTGGAGTCTTTTCTGTCCATGAGACTCTGATCAGGAGGCTTGCCAACTAGCTCTTGAAGTCATTCTAGTGGCCCTGGGCTCAAGATGCAGGTTCAGTCCTTCTCACTGAGGCAGAATGGCAGCAGAGTAGCAGTCCTTCTTGCAGCAGAGCAGCACAGCAGTCCTGAGTCTGCCACAGGTCTAGAGGTGTACTGAAGAGTTGGATCTGAGGGTCCAATATTTAGTTATGCAACACTGAAGAATGGGGGACGGGGAGCAGTTTCAGAAAAAAGGGGGCCTAGGTCCAGTACCAATGCTCCCAAGAACTAACATGTAATCACTGTATGGTAACTGTTCCTGAAGTTAAGATTCATAACCAATTTGGTTATGTTGGCGAAGGAATGGAAGGGAAAAGAAGAAGGTCTCTATATGTGGTTCCCTATGGACAAAGGTCGGGGGAATTTCTCCTTTAGGAATTAGTGCCCTCACACACCCTTTCAGGTGTCATGCTTCATCATCGGGCGTTGCTCCTCGTGGGGGTGGCGCTGCTGTCCCCCACGGGCCCCGCGAGAGGGCTCTTTGTCGGAGATCTTTTTAGGAGACGCCGCAGTTGTGCATGCGGGTGTGTGGGCCTAAAAGGGTTAGTGCTAGTGTTTAAAATTACCCCACCAGTACCGTGGGAAAAAGTTTATTCGTTGGTCTGGGAGGTAAGGATAAAAGAATTATACAGGGGCGTTGGCGCACCTCTATTGACAGATAACATAGAGGTCAGGGTATTACTCCACTGCTCCTAGTGCCCGTGTGTGACTGTTGGTCAACATGTTTCGCGCTATCATTGGGTCCCTACTGGATCCCCGTGCGCTTCGTCAGGACCGTGTGAAAGTGAAATAAAATATAAATAAATAGGAGTAGGGAAAAGACACCCTATCTTCCTATGGTACCTTCTCTCAGGATTGTATGCGTTACTTGCGCTTGAAGGAACACCTCTCTCGTGTTCCAACCTGTTACCCCTTAAAAGCAAAGTCTTGTGCCTCTTCGGCTGTCCCCGCGGTCTCGAGGGGGAATCTATTCAGTCCCCTTCGTTCTGGCCCATTACCTGCCCTGCCGCTGGATGGATGCCGGTCCAATATTTAGACTTGGAGCCAGCGTTGAAGTAAGAGAGGTTTCTACAGGGTACCACCCCCAGAAGCGTTTTTTTGGAATTTCCTTACTCCCTGTCCTAACCATGGCTTGTGTGGGGGCACATAAGACTAAGGTGAAACCCTTTGTGAGTGTGTTGACGAAGTGGCTTTTTGATGTGCAATTGTGGTGACAACCCTTCTCTCCTATTTGCCTCACTGTCTGGGAGCAATACACACAGCCCAATTACCAGCTGCACCTAGTCATGTGACCCAGGATACAGGCTGTAGGCACCAAATGGTTGGGGCAAGAAAATGCCAACTTGCAAAAAGTGTCATTTTCAGAATTGTGACCTAAATTCCAACTTTACCCTTAAAGGGGGTTTTAAATTACAATTCTTTAGAGACCAAAGTCGACATTCCTACCTGCTCCCAATGGAACGTTATCACTTATCAAGTCTAATAAGGTAACCAAATGGCATGCTATGGTAGAGGTAGGCTTGCAGTAGTGATAAACGAATTTAAGAGTTTATTACTACCAGGACATGTAAAACTTAAACATACATATCCAAATTTTTAAATAACATACACTGTGCCGTATGGGTTGTTTAAGGCCTAACCTAGGGGTGACATATGCATTAAAAAGGAAGGTTTGGGCCTGGTAAAAGATTTGTTTTGCCAGGTTGAAATGTCAGTTTAAAATTGCACACAAAGTCTGGAATGGATGGCTGGAGATATGTTTAAAGGGTTACTTAAGTGGATGGCGTAATAAGGGCTGGAGGTCCACTAGCAGCATTTTACTTACAGGGCCTGGGTGCATGCAGTACCACTTTACCAGGCCTTACAAGTAAATTAAATGTGCTCATCTGGCATTAGCCGATTTCACCATGTTTATGGGAGAGAGCACAGGCTCTTTAGCACTGGTTAGCAGTAGTTGAGTGTGCAGAGTCCTAAGGCCAGAAAAAACATAGTCAGCAAAAACAGGAGGATGAAAGGAAAAAGTTGGGGGAACCCACACCAAGGATGTCAGGTCCAATAGGGTATAACCATATCCTAAAGCTCAGCAGGTCAATTCACGCTGAAATCTTTACTGAGCAAGATGTTTTCTTACAGGCCTTTACACAGGCACAATAATGTATTTAAAATAGCGCCATCATAATAAGGACTGCCTATCGGAAGGGAGCAGTCACTGCCACATTCCAATTAATACTGACTTCAGAGCTAGAATGTCATGAGAAGGTGAATTCTGTGTCTTGTAAGAGGTAGTTCTACAATTCTGTGGTATGAATGTCCTCTTCTGAATTAAACTTCGTTCCTATTTGCATTGGTTTCATCATTTCATTTCACTAGGGACGAATGATGTGTTTCATCAATAAGCAAGTCATGACTAAATTAAAGAGAACTTTTAAACATAATAGTAAAAACTAAAAAAGACAGGGGATCTATAGACATGATTACCAATCAATTCAAGTGCATTTAAAAACACTGAGGCTTATTTACAAGCCCCTTACGCCACTTTTGCGTCATTTTTAACATTGGAAAAGTGACGCAAAAGTGGCGCAAGGGGCTTGTGAATCTGCCCCACTGTCCTTGAGCAATGCTTGAATACATAATCTGTTATGTGAAAACTATTACATTTGGAAAACACTACATATCTATTTTTGAATATTGCAAAGACAGGATATGTGAAGAAGCAAAACCTTTAGAGTTTCAATGAAGACTGACAGAGAACATTACAAGCAATTGCCATATTAATTTTATTTTGCCTTTTACATGTCCCTCTCCGGTTTTCAGGATTAGTGAACATCTAATGCGCCCCTGGCGGAAAAAGCATTACTTTAACTCATTTTAAACATAATGGCATAATGAATTAATATCAGCAATATAATAAACACAAGCGTATTCACTGAACACCACCACCTGCAAAGTCTGCTAATAGTCATGCACACTTTACGACAGTGTTTTATTGATATATAATTCATACGCTGAAAATAAAGTACTTATCGTTCGCACTGCTAAGAGACCAAAGCGATAAGGCAGCTGCTTAAACCCACGGTTCTGCCTATTGTATTTTAAATCCGTCCTCGACAATCTGCGGGAGGATTTATTTTATGTTTCTGCTGTAGGTGGCCAACCCCCCGAGATATCCAGCAGTAAGATTACACACACAAACACATATGCGCTCTGACATTTTCTGAAGGAGAGAACTGCAGCGTCTTTCTCTTATTTTATCTGTCCTTTCATCTGCTCTGCTTTTTTTTTCTATCTTGGCAGCTGCTCTGATTGAGATATGGTCTGTCTCTGCCAGAGTTCTGGATGTGAACGCCGCTGATAGGAAGATTCATTCTTAAACACAGCCAAAAGGAGATATGTGGATTCTGATCAAATGTACTGCATATAATTAGAGCAGTCGAGAAGACACATTTGCCCACTGTATTTAAGTCTTTATGGCTCTGCGGTTGAAGGAAGAAGGACAAAGCACATTGTGTATCAGCAAATCTTAGATAAAACACATAAAAGAAGACGGTACAAAGATTTAGAAGAAGAGGAAGCAAACAGAGATTTATAAATGAGAAATCATTCCTTTTAAAGTCATTTTAGATATGTTCAAACATAGAAGCAGATAAATGTAGATGCGTTATCACATTTTTTTGAGCGCATGGTCAGATTCCCATGTTTTTATCAGTAAGTAGTAAAACAACACAATATGTGTCCCATTTGAAAAAGGCAGCCTTTTGCAATGCAATAGGTCTCGCATTCACACAAGTTTCAGCTATTGGCATTGTAAATGGCAATGCCTTTTATTTATGTTTTGGTTTTTAAAACATAAATAAAAGGCATTGTCATTTACAATACTAGTAGCTTAAACTCTCGCAAATGTGAGACCTATTGCACTGCAATAAAGGGCCTTCTCGACCGTTTGTTAGATTGTAAATATCAGAGGAAGAGACCGGCCTGCGACGTCTTCAAAGTAGTGATAAATAGTGCTGTGAAGAAGATGTGTAAGTGTTGTAAATTACACAGACACAAAGTGTGAATGAAGTGAGAGTTACATATGATCCGAGCTATAAACACTAACAAAGCGCTCCAACACCTTTTGCTCTGTGATTACACTGTTGCTGCTCAGGAGAAGAGCGGGAGAGGGGACTATGTCCTGCCCTCTCCGTGATTTGAGTGTGCATTGTGGCATTGAATAATATCATTGCTATCTTTGGCCTAATAAAAACACTCCAACTGTAGTAGGGCCCTGGCTTCACCTCCTGGTGCAGGGCGGGCTGTGCCTTATGGCAGGAATGGAGGGAGGGAGGGAGGGATGGTCTCGGCTGCAGCTCCGGCCTTTTACAGTGCCCTGGCTATTACTAGTGAGCGAGAGGAGCTGAGGTTGTGGTATTGGTATTGGTGGTGGTGGTCGTATTGGTGGTGATATTGGTAATGGTGGTATTGGAGGTGGTAGTATTGGTGGTGGTGGTATTGGTGGTGCTGGTATTGGTGGTGCTGGTATTGGTTATGGTGGTGGTGCCATTGGTGGTATTGGTGGTAGTGGTATTGGTGGTGGTGGTGGTGGTGGTGGTATTGGTGGTATTGGTGGCGGTATTGGTATTGGTGGTGGCGGTATTGGTATAGGTGGTTGTATTGGTATTGGTGGTACTGGTAGTGGTGGTACTGGTGGTGGTATTGGTGGTGGTGGTATTGGTGGTGGTGTTGGTGATAGTGGTATTGGTATTGGTGGTGGTATTGGTATTGGTGGTGGTATTGGTTGTGGTGGTGGTATTGGTGATATTGGTGGTGGTGGTATTGGTGACGGTATTGGTGATGGTATTGGTGGTGGTATTGGTGGTGGTGGTGGTATTTGTGGTGGTGGTATTGGTGGTGGTGGTATTGGTGGTGGTGGTATTGGGGGTGAAAGTATTGGTTTTGGTGGTATTGGTGGATGTGGTGGTATTGGTGGTGGTATTGGTATTATTGGTATTGGTGGTGGTGGGGGTATTGGTAGTGGTGGCATTGGAGGTGGTGGTATTGGTATTGGTGGTATTGGTGGTGGTCTCAGCGTCTTGAGACCCTCATGGGTGAGTAGCGCGCTTACAATTCCCTGATTGATTGATTGTAGTATTGGTGGTGGTATTGGTGGTGGTATTGGTGGTGGTGGTGGTAGTGGTGGTATTGGTGGTGGTGGTATTGGTGGTGGCATTGGTGGTGGTAGTGGTGATGGTGGTGGAGGTGGTATTGGTGCTGGTATTGGTGGTGGTGGTATTGGTGGTGGAGGTATTGTGGTGGTATTGGTGCTAGTATTGTTGGTGGTGGTATTGGTGGTAGTGGTGGTATTGGTGGCATTTGTGGTGGTATTGGTGGTATTGTTGGTGGTGTTGGTGGTATTGGTGGTATTGGTAATGGTGGTAGTGACATTGGTGGTGGTATTGGTGGTGGTGGTATTGGTATTGTTGGTGGTGGTAGTGGTAGTATTGGTGATGGTATTGGTGGTGGTGGTGGTATTGGTGGTGGTGGTATTGGTGGTATTGGTGTTGGTGGTATTGGTGTTGGTCTTATTGGTGGTGGTGGTATTGGTAGTATTGGTGGTGGTCTTGGTGGTATTGGTGGTGGTAGTATTGGTGGTGGGGGTATTGGTGGTGGTGGTATAGGTATTGGTGGTATTGGTGGTGGTGGTATTGGCAATGGTATTGGTATTGGTGGTATTGGTATTGGTGGTGGTGGTATTGGTGGTGGTATTGCTGGAGGTTGAATTGGTGGTGGTATTGGTGGTGGTATTGGTGGTGGTGGTATTGGTGGTGATATCGGTCATGGTGGTATTGGTGGTGGTGGTATTGCTGGTGGTGGTATTGGTTGTATTGGTTGTGGTGGTGTTATTGGTGGTATTGGTATTGGTGGTGGTGGTATTGGTAGTCATGGTATTGGTGGTGGTGGTGGTGGTATTGGTATTAGCGGTGGTGGTGGTATTGGTGGTGGTGGTATTGGTATTTGTGGTGTTGGCATTGGTGGTGATGGTGGTATTGGTGGTGGTGATGGTATTGGTGGTGGTGACAATATTGGTGGTGGTGATATTGGTGGTATTGGTGTTAGTGGTGGTATTGGTGGTGGTTGTATTGGTGATGGCGGTATTGGTATTGGTGGTGGTGGTATTGGGGGTGGTGGTATTGGTGGTGGTGGTGGTATTGGTGGTGGTATTGGTGGTGGTATTGGTGGTGGTGGTATTTGTGGTGATTATAGTATTGGTGGTGATGGTATTGGTGGTGGTGATATTGGTGGTATTGGTGGTATTGGTGCTAGTGATCCAGCGCTGTATTAACAACAGATACTTTACTACCATATACTCACCTGGGCCCATAAACACTTACACAGATCCAAATAGACCACTGGGTTTAGTTTATAATTTCCATATTTCAGGATTAGTTATTACTCATTCCTAACTAACCTTTCACTGATCAAAAAGTTATTTCCTCTGGTCAATGGACCATAATTTGAACTAGTTGATGGTGATAATTAACATAACTTATTAATTGTTCTTTATTTTAAAGAAATAACCACAGACTCGGGAAGTTTTAAAAACGTTATCTGAATTCAGTGAAAGTGAACCAGCTCAAAGTTTCAGTAGAAGCACCCTCATTCATAAGATTGCAAATCAAATCTTTCATTTAAGGAAATTTCAGACATCTACAATAACCATGTCTGGAAAGGAGAGGATAGAGAGAGAAGATCATCCACAAATACCATGAATTTATAGTTACCAAGGATGGTGTGAAGACCAAACCCTCTGGCCAAAGGGCTGGTAAGGGTCCCCGGGATAGATCAGGAGACAAAGGCTTCAGGACAGGAATCAGGACAGGATACTTAACCTCTCTAAGATACCGACGACTGCGTCGCACCCCTCTCTGACACTCTCTTCCTCCTTGAGATTCTTCCGTAATCTTTTTTCTAACCCAATTAAATAAAGATAGATGGGTCTGCTTTCGATGTCTTCATCAGCATCTTACAGCGTCTTCATCAACATCAGCACCACCCACAGCACCGACAGTGTCCCGAGCTCTGCAGCATCGACGTCTCTCTAACTAACTAAAGCTACCTCAATTATACCTTTCGTTGGCCATGGACCACCCACTTAAGTTTCAATATCGCATAAATACTAACTCTGATTGGACAGGCAAGAAAGGGAATGATCATCACACCACGCTTATATGTCGTCTTAGTCTATCATCCCATTGTTCATAAATCCAACCCCTTAATTTTTATTCATAAGTTTTATTCCCACCCATATTCACATCTTAATAGAAACAATTGTTTTTATTTTTCGAAAAAAATCCATTCATCCAGAGGTCTTCAGTGCTTGTTCCCAGGGTATGTAACTTTTGTGTCCCTGGATCGCATTCAAGTGCATCGTCATGCTTCCGGCTCACTTCTTAACAGACATGCGCGAGGGTCATGTGCTTAGCACACTCTGGTCACACACGAGAGGCCCAAATGCACACTAATAAGAAAGTCAAATAGACAAATGTTAATTTTAAAAATAAATGGTTTCACTTTATACCACCCATCTCTACTCTAACCCAATATACTTATTAATACCCTCTCTGCATTAGCATTAGTAAAATAGCTTATTTTCTATATAGCTAAGCAGGTGCCATGCATGTGAGCTTTCAAGCCGCCATTTTAATACCTTCTGCTCATGCGCAAGTGTTTTCCCTCCAAGCATTAAACGTCATACTACGTAGATGCAGTTGACGCATGCGCAGTAAAGATTTCCCAGTTAGAGCGTTTTTAGTCCTTCATTCATATTGTTCGCGTTAGTAAACACATATGCAAGCTTCTCTAACCTGTGTGTCTTCTGAATTTGTGTGTTATTATTTACAAGACATTGTTAGTAATTCATTGGCGGGTTAAAGGAGAGGATTGCTTCTGAGCAAGTCTCTTTTTCGAGTCCTTGCTCCATCAATCCCCTCTCTGATGGCATTTTAAGCCATCACAAAATTACCCATCCCATCCCAGATGCCAACTTTAGCACATCTCACTCATCTATTTCTTTTCTCATTCTTCCATTTGTTACTTCTTTTCCTTCTAAATCTTTCATCTTCTTATATATTTTCCCTTTCGTTTCTTCTAGTTGTATCTCATCATATTCTCTTTTCCGTTTCTTTCCTTTTCCCTCTTTCTCTAATTGTATCTTTCCTTTCCCTCCTTTTCTACAACATTTGTATGTGATCATTATTATCATTACTATTGTCATCATAACTATTGGTAATATTATTTGACCTAGAAAACTTTTTGCAACATTATTAACTCATTTCCCTATTGAGGTTATGCTCTTTGTTAGTTTTCCCCACACACTGTCAACCTCCAGTTGGGTCAAATCCTTATGCATTCTTGTAATATTTTCAATATATCCTTTAATTTCTCTGCTCTTGTCCGGAATATAAGTGCAGCAATGTTGAATTTTCAACATACCACAAACTCCACCTTCTTTTGCTAATAAAATGTAAAGAGCAAGACGGTTCTGTAAAACCATAGACCTGATTGCAACCATCTCTGTGTTAATCATTAAGAATCCTCCTGCAGTGTCTGTAGAAAGACGATCAACTATGGTCGATAATTTACACATTTTCTGTGAATTTAGAATGACTCCAGCTGAGGGTATCAATGCACTAAATATATCTCCTAATATTTCAGAAAAACTAGCTCTTCTTCTTCGTGTTAGTCCATTAGATTTTCCATCGATTCCATTGATTCTGTCCACATGGTATATTTTCGGGAAGATTATTCCAAAATAACAGCTCCCGTACCATCTGGCAGACAACCTATAATAGGCATTGTTCCCGCAGACATAATAAACTCCTGGAAATACAGGATCAGTTCCCCCTTTCAGTCCCCACCCTCCTACAATTAGGAAGTTGTGTTCACATTCACTGAAACCAATGTAATTGTTATTATAATCTGTCTTTAATCTATGGAGACAGAATTTTCCCTTTTCACAAAATCCAGGGACATTGCAGCATGAGCCTTGCCATTTGCATAGATTCCCTCTTTCCCAACCCATGAAGGTACATGGATTTTCTGTTCAGCAGCTTTCTTTATTAAATCCTGTCTCCTTTCTTCTACTAAATTCAAAAACTCTTTTTCTTCTTCACGTAAAGTACAAGTAAATTATTTTCGTGAGGTTGAGCTACATCTATTGAACTCATTGTTAAAAAGAATTCACCCATAAACTGCGCATTCTCACTGCTAACTACTGGATTCATTTTCCCTCTAATAGGCAATTCGGAAAATACCACATCTAGATTTGAATAAAAATACTGTAGTCTCCCTGTAGCATAAAACAAACTTGATAAAATTCTACATGACACACCATATGTTAAAGGTATATGGTGATATGTCACCCCTTCTGATACTGATGATGGTATCCTCATAAAAACATAACAATTACTAATTTCCATTGTATTAACGTACTGAAATAACAATTTAATAAACACATTTGAAGACGTATTATAATCTGATTCATTATGATAATTTGCCTCATCTTCTACCCCTATCTTTATTTTAGTTCCTTTTATTCTATCTACCTCTCCATTAGTAATGGTATTATTTTTATCATTTTTTTCATTAATAAAGGTACTCCTCCTGTTAGAAATAACCATACTAATACTACCAATAAAATACTACAAAAACAAAATCTAAAACATTTTCTTTTAAAACCTCGTTTTGGTCTTTCGGTGACTTCAACTTCTGCCATATTAATCTGAGAACATTTCTTTTCTCTTCTCTTTTGCCTGTTAAATTTCTTTTCTTTTAAGGAGGTCTCAATTTGCTTTCATCAATCTGTGCAACATGAACCCTTTCTGTTTCTTCACTTAAATCTACGTTTTCAAATTCTTCGAGTATAACGTAAGTCCACTCAGGGGCCCTGTATTTTCTGTTTAAAGTTCTCAGTCTTGGGCTTCTTCGAGTGAGTTTCACTTTAGTTTGCTTAGGTTGTGTTTGACTTGTGATTTCATTTACTTGTTCTGGTTTCTTTTCTGATTTTCTCAAATAATATTTTAATTTCTTTACTCCTACTGGCCAATTGTCTCCTTTTCTAACTCTTTTGACCTGAACTGCACTTTCTCCTTCTTTATCTTCATCTAGAATCCTTTTATTTTCACTTAATCTAGGCACAATCTGTCCTTGGCCTCTCTTTTCTGTGTTTCGACCTTCTTCTATTTGCACCTGTCCAGGTCTTATTATAATTTGTTCTTCTTCTGCCTGAACTTGTTCTTCTAGATCTACCTGATCCTGTTCAGGTCTTATTTCTGATTGTCCTTCTTCTGCCTGAACTTGTTCTTCTATTTCTGCCTTTCCCTTCTCAGGTTCCTGTATGTCTTTGTTTATCTCAACCCGAGTGTGTTCTTCCCCTGTCCTTTCCTGTCTACTTTCCTGCCTTTTCAGTTTTGTTACTCTTCTTGTTTCGACAGCATCATCAGGTATTTCAATTATTGGTATCCAATCTTCCCGACTTGTACCTGGCTGTTCGTCACTCAGTTGTCTTTCAGAATCTATCACTCTAGACTCTTTAATTTCACAGCTTTCAACTTTTGACATTTCAGCCTGCTCAGTCAGTGGTTGCTCGTGTTGTTCTGATGGGCCCGGTACTCTTCTGGTATGACTAGCATGAACCCAATTGGGCAAACCTGCACATTTCACTGCTGTGGTAGTGACCAGTATGACTTGACGCGGTTTATCCCACCTTGGTGCTAGACACGACTTCCTTGCGTGTTTCTTCACTAGCACCCAATCTCCAGGATTCAAATCATGTGCATGGTCTGGCTGTCTTTCAACTGCGTCTTCTCCAACCTGATGAGAGACAGAACGCACCATTTCAGCCAATCCTTTGCAATAGTCCAATACCAGATCATCAGTTATACTCATTAATTTGTTTCCAGGAATAAATGCTTGCCTCATTGCCCTTCCCATGAGAACCCCATGAGGACTCATTCCTGTCTTTTTGTCTGGAATACTTCTGAGACCCATCAATACAAAAGGTAATGCATCTGGCCATTTCAGCATCGTGGATGCACACACTTTCCCTAATCTTGATTTGATTGTGCCATTTAGCTGTTCAACTATTCCAGAAGCCTCTGGACGATAAGCACAGTGCAGTTTTTGTTCAATGTTAAATGCAGCACAGATTAATCAAATTATTTCATTATTAAAATGAGGTCCTCTATCTGATTCCAAAGTGACTGGAAAACCAAAACGAGGAATCAACTCCCTCAACAACAATTTAGCAACAGTAAGACTGTCATTTCTTCGAGTGGGATATGCTTCTACCCATCTTGAGAAGAGGCATACTATGACAAGTACATATTTTAGTCCATTGCTAGGAGGCAATTCAATAAAATCTAACTGTAACCTGGTGAAGGGTCCTTCTGCCTTTTTAATCTTTCCCCAGCTAACCACTGTCTTCCTTCCTGGATTTTGCTGCCGACAGGTTAAGCATCTCTGGCAAAGGCTTTCTGCGACTACCCTGAACTTTGGATTATACCAACTCTGTCTGAATAATCTGATTATCGAATCTCTCCCTATGTGTGTTGCTCCATGATATACTCTTGCCATTTTAGAGAGCAAACAATCTGGCATGACTGGTCTTCCATCTAAGTACACCCAACCCCGAAACCATATTGACTGTCCGTAAATATGGTTATTCTCCAATTTTTACCAATTTTGCATGCCTTTGTTAAGGCTACCAATTCGGCTACTTGTGCAGATTTGACTCTTGGTAAACAGGATGCTTCGACTACTCCTGTTATCTTACATACAGCATATGCAGCACTTAATCCTCCTTCTTCTATCCTCAAACAGGACCCATCCACAAATAATTCATGATCAGCTTCCTTTAATGGTGTTTCTTTTATGTCAGGACGGGGCTTGGTACACAATTCAGTCACATCCAAACAATCATGATCAATTTCATCTCTTACTTCCTCATTGCATGGGTCTGTCAATAATGTGGCAGGGTTCATAATCGTACATCTTATCACTGTCACACTTTCTGCTCCCAAAATCACTCTTTCATACTTAGTCAGCCGACTAGGTGTGAGATGTTGTGTCCTTGCTCTTGTCAAAAGAATTTCAACTGAATGTGGAACATAGACCTTTACTGAATGTCCCATCACTATTGACTCACTTTGCTCCAGACTCATACAAGTAGCAGCTACTGCTTTTAAGCAGCCAGGTAAAGCTGAAGCCCCTGGATCCAATGTGGCAGAAAAATACACCACTGGACGTCGGCTCAATCCACGTCTCTGTGTTAAAACTGAAAGTGCACAATTTTCTCTCTCAAAGCAAATCAACGCAAATTCTTTTGCGTAATCAGGCATGCCCAAAGCCGGAGCTTCGCACAAACAATTTCGCAATTTCACAAAGGCCTCCAAACATTCATCATTCCAATCAATTGGATCCTTAGCTCTTTTCCGTGTCATTTGTATCAATGGTTTTGCTAGCATGGAAAAACTATTAATACACTGCCTACAGTACCCAACCACTCCCAAAAACATTCTCATTTCCTTTTGCGTCTGAGGTAGTTGCATCTCTTTGATTATTTTTATTTTTTCCGGTGTCACTTTTCTTACTCCTCTTTCTATTTTATGCCCTAAATATTTAACTTCTTGTTGACAGAACTGTAATTTTTCTGCAGACACCTTGTGTCCTCCTTCAGCCAAATGGTTCAGTAATGCAATTGTGTCAATGACACAATCCTCTCGTGTTCTTGATGCCACCAGTAGGTCATCAATGTACTGAACCAGAACCGAATTTCCAGGCATGACTAATGACTCTAAGCACTTTTTCAGGATCTGATTAAAAATCGAGGGACTCTCTGTGTACCCTTGAGGAACTCTGCACCATGAATAGATACGATCCTCGAACTTAAACGCAAAAATATACTGGCTGTCTGGGTGCAAAGGAATAGAAAAGAACGCTTGGCATAAATCAATTACTGTAAACCAGCCTGCATTCCAAGGTATCTGATAAAGGATCACTGCTGGATTTGGCACTATTGGGCAACAGGGCACTACAATTTTATTTATTTTTCGTAAATCTTGCACTATTCTATATTTTCCACTAGGCTTCTAAAGCCCCATGATTGGTGAGTTACAAGGACTACTCATTATTTCTTTTAAAATGCCTTGTTTAACCATTCAAACGATTTCTGGAATAATTCCTGCTTTTACTTCTGGACTCATCTTGTATTGTCGTGTGTTTGGATAAACTGCACCTTCCTTCACTGTCACTTTCCCTGGGTCTACATTTGACATCAGCCCAATATCTTTTCCTGTAAAATCCCACACTTCCGGATTGACTGTGGCTCTCAATTCTTCTGGTAATTCATTTTCAGTCATTAGTGAAAACATCTCATCTACTTCTGTTCCCTGTTTAACTAACATCATCTTGTATATAACGTCTTCATCAGGGGTCTGGAAGGTGACACCATCTAGTGTACAGTAGATTGTGCAATTCATTTTGCACAGTAGATCGCTTCCCAACAGATTTACTGGACTGGAGTCACAAACTACAGACCGATGCATTTCTTTAAAGTTTCCAATGTGCACCTCCATTGGTTTTGTGATTGGGGTTCTAATCTGTTTATTCGACACGCCTACTACTTGGATGGATTCTCCCGAGAGGGGTAGGTTTGGGATGTCTGCTGTTCTCACAGTAGACCGGGTAGCACCAGTATCCAATAGAAAAGTGATGTCTTTACCTTCCACTTTCCCGTCAACAAATGGACCTGACTGATCCACCGGCAAGGATGCACCAAGCACGCACTCCTCTTCCTCCCCCCTCAGGCACCGTCATTGCATAAAATCCGAACTTTCCTCATTATTCTGTAACAAATATTGTGTAATGACTATTATTCTTACCACTTTCTCCTTGAAATCCGGTATTCGCACTGAACTTTTGATGGTTCACAAAGTTTGGCATAGGAGCTGGTGGCACCTGATATTGTGGAGTAACTACCTGCTGCTGCTGATTCATAAGTACTTAATTCTGCATCTGTGGGATTATATTTTGATTTGGCCCATTATTATTCTGAATACTCTTACACTCGTTCTTCCAATGTCCAAGCTTTCCGCACGCATGGCAAGGAAACTTCTTCTTCGCTTCTTCTCTGTTCATTCGTCCTTTATATTTATTACCATTCGTCACCTGATCATTCTGACTCTGCTCTTTCACTTGATTATCATTTTGGGTATTTGATTTATTCTCCTGCTGTTCTGCCAGTTTTACTTGTGCCCACATCATTTTCTCCTTTAATTTTCTACGCCTTGCCTCAATGTCATCTCCACAATATTTTGCATATTTTAAAATCTCATCCACTATCTTGCTTTGCCAACAACATGTGCTGCTGTATCATCTGACTGATCTCTGGTTTCAAACCATATACAAACCGATACACAAAATGTCCCATGTCCTTATCACCAATATTCTCAAAGCCACTATACTGCTTAAACACCTGCAATAACCTTTCATAATATGCATGTACAGATTCATTTGGTTCTTGTGTTGTCCTATCTATCTTTACCCAATCTGTTTCTTTAGGAGGAATTTTCCCTTTCAAATAGGTAATCACTTGGTGATATTTCTTCATCACCTCCTCTGAGGGTGCTCCAGTCTTTGAGTCTCTAGCATACTCCTCACTAGGCCAATCAACTGTGATCTTACATTCCGTCCATAAATAAGCAGGTACTACTATGTCAAATAAACCACCCATATCCTTCAATAAAACCTTTGAAACCTTCACAAATCTTTCTACCCGTTTATACCATTCAACTGGTTTTTCTCTCAATTTTGGAAAATCATTTGTAAATGACAAAATGTCTCGTCTACTCCAGGGAACATGAACATATCCTCCTCCAGGAACTTCTCTCATTGGACACAATTTCTCAACTTTTTCTGTTTCCCTTACTGGAAATGCAGTTGATGCTTCTCTTGCTCGAACTTCCTCTTTCTTTCTTATCCATCTAATTCTCCATTTATCAATGTCTCCCCATTTTCGTAAAATATTCATTACCTCCTTTATCTGTAGTCTCTTTCCAGATGCATTAACACTTTCTAAATCTTTGTCAGTAAAACCCACTCAATATGGTTTCTGCAACAACTTTGATTTCCCTATATCTATTCCCATTTCTGATGCAACTTCTGTTAATTTCCCATGAAATACTCTTGCTCTTCTGGTTATACTCTTACACAAAAATAATAATTCATCATTATCTGCATTCAATCTTTCTATACTCACACTTCCTGCTATCATTTCTTCTAATTCCACTTTTAATCTACTAATGTCTAAAATCCTTGGTGTTGGGTTCTGATTATCTCTTTACTGTGCCCATCTTTCTATATATTCAGGAGTAACTACTGTTGCGCCTCCAGTTCCTGTATGAACCAAAGGGCTTCTTTCTCTCAAATTCACGGGCAAAACTCTTTTTGGAGTTTCAGTCAAATGTTCCACATTAGGGAGATCCCTTAATGAAATAATTGATTCGCTTTCACTGACCTGATCATCTGTAATGATTACTTCTTTTCTAGGAGTGTTTAATGGAACTGTCACAGTTTGTGGTTTCTGGTAAATCTTTTTATCTCCGTACAATGGGATTACCGGACCAATAGTCACTGGTACCATCAAAGCTTCAGTATTCAAATTTAATTGACTTTATTTTCTTTACTAATTCTTCTCTAGTTTTATTTAAACCATCTCTCTCATTATCTTGCAGCACCCTATTAAATGATGTATCATGTAAAATGTGTGGGGATAAAGGCATTCCTATCACCGGTGCGCTTGGGGTAACCTTACTAGTTACTTCTTGATAAGGTGGTGGATTTTTAATTAAAATATCCTCTAACAACTCATCATCTGATTCACCATATCCGGTCATATTCAAATGTTTCGTTTTCTCTTTACACTTTCCTCCAGACTGTTCTTCAGCCATTAATACTGGATATAAACCTTCAGATACCATAGCTCTCCTCCACTGTTTCATCTGCCCTTCGCGTGATTCCAGCAAAAATCTGGGAAAGAATCCTTTATATCTCCCACCTCTATTTTTCTCGCGCTCATATGACTCAGTTTCCCATTCCTCCAAAGCCTCATATTGAGTTAACCTAGGTCTAGGTTCCAAATCATTCATTCTCATTCTCAAATTCTGAAGAATTCTCCCATTAAACGTACCATTTTCTGGAAATGCCAGTACTCCATCACCTTTCGTATATTCTATCCAATTTTCCAACCACACACAAGTATGATATCCTCTTTCCATCATCATAAAAGATGCTGGTGTCTTCGGTGGCATAATAGGAATTCCCTCTCTAGTCAACACAGGCTTGTCTTTCCTAAAGAAATTCTTAATTTTCTTTATAAATGACATTTTCTCTTTTCTCCGTACATCCTAGATGAACGATGTATAAAATTGTATTCTGCAAACCCTTGAATTCTTCTATCTGCACTTCTCACACTAGTTGGCAAATCAAAATCCTGCATACAATCTCTCCTTCCACCAATCCTAGCGCGACTTCTAACTGGTTATCCAATCAAAATCAGGCTCACGCTCGTGATCTGACCAATGCCAGCGCGGCCTTTTCTGACGTCAGTTCTACTCCTTACTACTGACCCCTCCTTTACAAGGCTGCTTCTGTCACACGCCCGCTGTTTCAACCTATCCCAGTGCGGCTCTTTGTGACGTCAGTCTAACTCCGGCGACTGACCCTCCCTTCACAAGGTAATACGAAAACTTATTTTCTTAAGACTTTGCATTAATTTCTTCGTTATTAACTACATAAAAACATTTGCTACTCTGCCTGTTCCTCTAAACCAAAGGATAGATTTTCTTTCCGCTGCGAGCAAAACCTTCCGCTTACTCTCCATACACTGCGAGTAAAACCTTCCGCTTACTCTTTATTCAAGCTCCAGGGAACCTGCTACTCCTCCAGTGTCACCCGTATTGGGAAATGAGACCAAAGTTTCACCAGCTAACCTCTTTTGCTATCAAACGCACTCTACTTTTATATGAAATAGTCCCTAATTTAGCACTGCCAGCCCTGCGTAGCTTCTCAGTGTTATTCCAACAGACGAGTAACCTCACTGCAGTGTGGTTTCTATCGCCACCCGCTATTCATTTCCCGGGAATTCTGGACAACATAAAACAAAGACACTACCTCTTGTGTTAAAACATAAATCAATAATCTATACTTATCACCAAACTAGTCAATAATAACCATAGCTCTGCTACCAGAAAACTGATCCAGCGGTGTATTAACAACAGATACTCTACTACCATATACTCACCTGGGCCCATAAACACTTACACAGATCCAAAAAGACCGCTGGGTTTACTTTATAATTTCCATATTTCAAGATTAGTTATTACTCATTCCTAACTAACCTTTCACTGATCAAAAAGTTCTTTCCTCTGGTCAATGGACCATTATTTGAACTAGTTGATGGTGATAATTAACATAACTTATTAATTGTTCTTTATTTTAAAGAAATAACCACAGACTCGGGAAGTTTTAAAAACTTTATCTAAATTAAGTGAAAGTGAACCATCTCAAAGTTTCAGTAGAAACACCCTCATTCATAAGATTGCAAATCAAATCTTTCATTTAAGGAAATTTCAGACATGTACAATAACCATGTGTGGAAAGGAGAGGATAGAGAGAGAAGATCATCCACAAATACCATGAATTTATAGTTACCAAGGATGGTGTACAGACCAAACCCTCTGGCCAAAGGGCTGGTAAGGGTCCCCCGGGATAGATCAGGAGACAAAGGCTTCAGGACAGGAATCAGGACAGGATATTTAACCTCTCTAAGATACCGACGACTGCGTCGCACCCCTCTCTGACACTCTCTTCCTCCTCGAGATTCTTCCACGATCTTCTTTCTAACCCAATTAAATAAAGATAGATGGTTCTGCATTCGATGTCTTCATCATCATCTTACAGCGTCTTCATCAACATCAGCACCACCCACAGCACCAACAGCATCCCGAGCTCTGCAGCATCAACGTCTCTCTAACTAACTAAAGCTACCTCAATTATACCTTTTGTTGGCCACGGACCACCCACTAAAGTTTCAATATCGCATAAATACTAACTCTGATTGGACAGGCAAGAGGGGAATGATCATCACACCATGCTTATATGTCATCTTAGTCTATCATCCCTTTGTTTATAAATCCAACCCCTTAATTTTTATTCATAAGTTTTATTCCCACCCGTATTCACATCTTAATAGAAACATTTGTTTTTATTTTTGGAAAAAAATCCATTCATCCAGAGGTCTTCAGTGCTTGTTCCCAGGGTATGTAACTTTTGTGTCCTTGGATCGCATTCCAGTGCATCATCATGCTTCCGGCTCACTTCTCAACAGACATGCGTGAGGGTCATGTGCTTAGCACACTCTGGTCACACACGAGAGGCCCAAATGCGCACTAATAAGAAAGTCAAATAGACAAATGTTAATTTAAAAAATAAATGGTTTCACTGTATACCACCAATCTCTACTCTAACCCAATATACTTATTAATACCATTTCTGCATTAGCATTAGTAAAATAGCTTATTTTCTATATTGCTAAGCAGGTGCCATGCATGTGAGCTTTCAAGCTGCCATTTTAATGCCTTCTGCTCATGCGCAAGAGTTTTCCCTCCAAGCATTAAACGTCCTACTACGTAGATACAGTAGACGCATGCGCAGTAAAGATTTCCCAGTTAGAGCGTTTTTAGTCCTTCGTTCATATTGTTAGCGTTTGTAAACACATATGCAAGCTTCTCTAACCCGTGTGTCTTCTGAATTTGCGTGTTATTATTTACAAGACATTGTTAGTAATTCATTAGCGGGTTAAATGAGAGGATTGCTTCCGAGCAAGTCTCTTTTACGAGTCCTTGATCCATCAGTGGTATTGGTGGTATTTGTGATGGTATTGGTGGTGGTGGTATTGGTGGTGGTATTGGTGGTGGTGATATTTGTGGTATTGGTGCTAGTATTGGTGGTGGTGGTATTGGTGGTGATATTGGTGGTGGTGGTGGTATTGGTGGTGATGGTGTTAGTGATATTGGTGGTTTTGGTGGTGGTATTGGTGGTGGTGGTATTGATGGTGATGGTGGTATTGGTGGTGGTGGTGGAATTGGTATTGGTGGTGGTGGTATTGGTGGTGGTGGGGATATTGATGGTGGTGGTATTAGTGGTGGTGGTATTGATGGTAATGGTGGTATTGGTGGTGTTGATGGTATTGGTGGTGGTGATGGTATTGGTGGTGGTGGTATTGGTGGTGGTGGTATTGGTGGTGGTAGTATTGGTTTGTGGTGGTGGTATTGGTGGTGGTATTGGTGGTGGTATTGGTGTTGGTGGTGGTATTGGTGGTGGTGGTATTGGTGGTGGGGGTATTTGTGGTGGGGGTATTGGTGGTGGTTGTGGTGGTATTGGTATTGGTTGTGGTGGTATTAGTGGTGATGGTGGTATTGGTGGTGGTATGGGTGGTGGTGGTCTTGGTGGTGGTGGAATCGGTATTGGTGTTGGTGTTATTGGTGGTGGTGGTGGTATTGGTGGTGGTATTGTGGTGGTGGTATTGTTGGTAAAGGTGGTGTTGATGGTATTGTTGGTGGTGACAGTATTGGTGGTGGTGGTGGTGGTATTGGTGGTGGTAGTAATGGTTTGTGGTGGTTGTATTGGTGTTGGTGGTGATATTGGTGGTGGTGGTGGTATTGGTGGTATTGGTATTGGTGGTGGTGGTATTGGTGAGGGTGGTTTTGGTGGTATTGGCGGTGGTATTGGTATTGGTGTTTGTGGTGATGATGGTATTGGTGGTGGTGATGGTATTGGTGGTGATGATGGTGGTGATGATGGTATTGATGGTGGTGGTGTTGGTGGTGACGGTGGTATTGGTGGTGGTGATGGTATTGGTGGTGAAGATGGTATTGATGGTGATATTGGTGGTGGTGGTATTGGTGGTTGTGGTGGTATTGGTGGTGGTGGTATTGGTGGTGATGGTGGTATTGGTGGTTGTGGTGGTATTGGTGGTAGTGGTATTGGTGTTGATGGTGGTAGTGGTATTGGTGTTGATGGTATTGGTGGTGGTGATGGTATTGGTGGTGATATTGGTGGTGGTGGTGGTATTGGTATTGGTGGTGGTGATGGTATTGGTGGTGGTGGTGGTATTGGTGGTATTGGTGGTGGTGGTGGTATTGGTGGTGGTGGTGGTGGAGGAATTGGTATTGGTGGTGGTGGTATTGGTGGCTTGGGTGGTGGTGGTGGTATTGATGGTGGTGGTGGTGTTGGTGGTGGTGGTGGTATTGGTGGTGGTGGTGGTATTGGTGGTACTGGTGGTGGTGGTATTGGTATTTGTGGTGGTATTGGTGGTGGTGGTATTGGTATTGGTGGTGTTATTGGTAGTAGTGGTATTGCTGGTAGTGGTATTGTTGGTGGTGGTATTGGTGGTGGTGGTATTGGTGGTGGTGGAGGTATTTGTGGTGGTGGAGGTATTGGTGGTGGTATTGGTGGTGATGATGGTATTGGTAGTGGCAGTATTGGTGGTTTTGGTGGTGGTATTGGTTGTGGTATTGGTGGTGGTGGTATTGGTGGTGGTGTTGGTGGTGGTATTGGTATTGGCGGTTGTATTTTTGGTGGTGGTATTGGTGGAGGTGGTATTGGTGGAGGTGGTATTGGTGGAGGTGGTATTGGTGATGGTGGTATTGGTGATGGTGGTATTGGTGGTGGTATTGGTTTGTGGTGGTGGTATTGATGGTGTTATTGGTGTTGGAGGTGTAATTGGTGGTGGTGGTATTAGTGGTATTGATGGTGGTGGTATTGGAGGTGGTGTAACTGGTGGTGGTGGTACTGGCGGTGGTATTGGTATTGGTGGTGGTATTGGTGTTGGTGATGGTATTGGTGGTGGTGATGGTATTGGTGGTGGTGATGGTATTGGTGGTTGTGGTATTGCATTAGTGGTGGTGGTATTGGTGGTGGTATTGGTGGTGGTGGAATTGGTATTGGTGGTATTGGTGGTGGTGGTATTGGTATTGGTGATGGTGGTATTGGTGGTGGTGGTACTGGTGGTGGTGGTATTAGTATTTGTGGTGGTATTGGTGGTGGTGGTATTGGGGGTGGTATTAATGGTGGTGGTATTGGTAGTGGTGTTGGTGGTTTTGTTGGTAGTGGTATTGCTGGTAGTGGTATTTTTGGTGGTGGTATTGGTGGTGGTGGTATTGATGGTGGTATTGGTGATGGTGGTGGAATTGGTATTGGTGGTGGTGGTATTGGTGGTGGTGGGGGTATTGATGGTGGTGGTATTAGTGGTGGTGGTATTGATCGTAATGGTGGTATTGGTGGTGTTGATGGTATTGGTGGTGGTGACGGTATTGGTGGTGGTGACGGTATTGGTGGTGGTGACGGTATTGGTTTGTGGTGGTGGTATTGGTGGTGGTATTGGTGTTGGTGGTGGTATTGGTGGTGGTGGTATTGGTGGTGGGGGTATTGGTGGTGGTATTGGTATTGGTGTTGGTGGTATTGGTATTGGTTGTGGTGGTATTAGTGGTGATGGTGGTATTGGTGGTGGTATGGGTGGTGTTGGTGGTGGTGGAATTGGTATTGGTGTTGGTGGTATTGGTGGTGGTGGTATTGGTGGTGGTATTGTGGTGGTGGTATTGTTGGTAATGGTGGTATTGGTGGTGTTGATGGTATTGGTGATGGTGACAGTATTGGTGGTGGTGGTGTTGGTGGTGTGGTATTGGTGGTGGTAGTAATGGTTTGTGGTGGTTGTATTGGTGTTGGTGGTATATTGGTGGTGGTGGTATTGGTGGTATTGGTATTGGTGGTGGTGGTATTGGTGAGGGTGGTTTTGGTGGTATTGGCGGTGGTATTGGTGGTGATGATGGTATTGGTGGTGGTGATGGTATTGGTGGTGATGATGGTATTGGTGGTGATATTCGTGGTGGTGGTGTTGGTGGTGACAGTGGTATTGGTGGTGGTGATGGTATTGGTGGTGATGATGGTATTGATGGTGATGATGGTATTGATGGTGATATTGGTGGTGGTGGTAATGGTGGTTGTGGTGGTATTGGTGGTGGTGGTATTGGTGGTGGTGGTATTGGTGGTGATGGTGGTATTGGTGGTGTTGATGGTATTGGTGATGGTATTGGTGGTGATATTGGTGGTGGTGGTGGTATTGGTATTGGTGGTGGTGATGGTTTTGGTGGTGGTGGTGGTATTGGTGGTGGTGGTGGTATTGGTGGTGTTGGTGGCGGTGGTATTGGTATTGGTGGTGGTGGTATTGGTGGTATTGGTATTGGTGGTGGTGGTTTGGGTGGTGGTGGTGTTATTGGTGGTGGTATTGGTGGTGGTGGTGGTATTGGTGGTGGTGGAATTGGTATTGGTGGTATTAGTGGTATTGGTATTGGTGATGGTGGTGGTACTGGTGGTGGTGGTATTGGTATTTGTGGTGGTATTGGTGGTGGTGGTATTGGTATTGGTATTGGTAGTGTTATTGGTAGTGGTGTTGGTGGTATTGGTAGTAGTGGTATTGCTGGTGAGTGGTATTGTTGGTGGTGGTATTGGTGGTGGTGGTATTGGTGGTGGTGGAGGTATTTGTGGTGGTGGAGGTATTGGTGGTGGTATTGGTGGTGGTGATGGTATTGGTAGTGGCAGTATTGGTGGTTTTGGTGGTGGTATTGGTGTTGGTGGTGGTATTGGTGGTGGTGGTGGTATTGGTATTGGTGGTGGTGATGGTATTGGTGGTGGTATTGGTGGTGGTGGTGGTATTGGTGGTGGTGGCGGTGGTATTGGTATTGGTGGTGGTGGTATTGGTATTGGTGGTGGTGTTATTGGTGGTGGTATTGGTGGTGGTGGTATTGGTGGTGGTGGTGGTATTGGTGGTGGTGGCATTGGTATTGGTGGTATTAGTGGTATTGGTATTGGTGATGGTGGTGGAGGTGGTGGTACTGGTGGTGGTGGTATTGGTATTTGTGGTGGTATTGGTGGTGGTGGTATTGGTATTGGTGGTGTTATTGGTAGTGGTGTTGGTGGTATTGGTAGTAGTGGTATTGCTGGTAGTGGTATTGTTGGTGGTGGTATTGTTGGTGGTGGTATTGGTGGTGGTGGAGGTATTTGTGGTGGTGATGGTATTGGTAGTGGCAGTATTGGTGGTTTTGGTGGTGGTATTGGTGGTGGTATTGGTGGTGGTGGTATTGGTATTGGTGGTGGTGGTGGTGGTATTGGTGGTGCTGGTATTGGTGGAGGTGGTATTGGTGGAGGTGGTATTGATGATGGTGGTATTGGTGATGGGGGTATTGGTATTGGTGGTGGTGGTATTGGTTTGTGGTGGTGGTATTGGTGGTGTTATTGGTGTTGGAGGTGGAATTGGTGGTGGTGGTATTGGTATTGGTGGTGGTATTGGTGGTTGTGGTGGTATTGGTGGTGGTGGTATTGGTGTTGGTGATGGTATTGGTGGTGGTGGTATTGGTGTTGGTGATGGTATTGGTGGTGGTGATGGTATTGGTGGTGGTGATGGTATTGGTGGTTGTGGTATTGCATTAGTGGTGGTGGTGGTATTGGTGGTGGTATTGTTGGTGGTGGAATTGGTATTGGCGGTGGTGGTATTGGTGGTATTGGTGGTGGTGATATTGGTATTGGTGATGGTGGTATTGGTGGTGGTGGTACTGGTGGTGGTGGTATTGGTATTTGTGGTGGTGATGGTTTTGGTGGTGGTGGTGGTATTGGTGGTGGTGGTGGTATTGGTGGTGTTGGTGGCGGTGGTATTGGTATTGGTGGTGGTGGTATTGGTGGTATTGGTATTGGTGGTGGTGGTTTGGGTGGTGGTGGTGTTATTGGTGGTGGTATTGGTGGTGGTATTGGTGGTGGTGGTGGTATTGGTGGTGGTGGAATTGGTATTGGTGGTATTAGTGGTATTGGTATTGGTGATGGTGGTGGTACTGGTGGTGGTGGTATTGGTATTTGTGGTGGTATTGGTGGTGGTGGTATTGGTATTGGTATTGGTGGTGTTATTGGTAGTGGTGTTGGTGGTATTGGTAGTAGTGGTATTGCTGGTAGTGGTATTGTTGGTGGTGGTATTGGTGGTGGTGGTATTGGTGGTGGTGGAGGTATTTGTGGTGGTGGAGGTATTGGTGGTGGTATTGGTGGTGGTGATGGTATTGGTAGTGGCAGTATTGGTGGTTTTGGTGGTGGTATTGGTGTTGGTGGTGGTATTGGTGGTGGTGGTGGTATTGGTATTGGTGGTGGTGATGGTATTGGTGGTGGTATTGGTGGTGGTGGTGGTTTTGGTGGTGGTGGCGGTGGTATTGGTATTGGTGGTGGTGGTATTGGTATTGGTGGTGGTGTTATTGGTGGTGGTATTGGTGGTGGTGGTATTGGTGGTGGTGGTGGTATTGGTGGTGGTGGCATTGGTATTGGTGGTATTAGTGGTATTGGTATTGGTGATGGTGGTGGAGGTGGTGGTACTGGTGGTGGTGGTATTGGTATTTGTGGTGGTATTGGTGGTGGTGGTATTGGTATTGGTATTGGTAGTGTTATTGGTAGTGGTGTTGGTGGTATTGGTAGTAGTGGTATTGCTGGTAGTGGTATTGTTGGTGGTGGTATTGTTGGTGGTGGTATTGGTGGTGGTGGAGGTATTTGTGGTGGTGATGGTATTGGTAGTGGCAGTATTGGTGGTTTTGGTGGTGGTATTGGTGGTGGTATTGGTGGTGGTGGTATTGGTATTGGTGGTGGTGGTGGTGGTATTGGTGGTGCTGGTATTGGTGGAGGTGGTATTGGTGGAGGTGGTATTGATGATGGTGGTATTGGTGATGGGGGTATTGGTATTGGTGGTGGTGGTATTGGTTTGTGGTGGTGGTATTGGTGGTGTTATTGGTGTTGGAGGTGGAATTGGTGGTGGTGGTATTGGTATTGGTGGTGGTATTGGTGGTTGTGGTGGTATTGGTGGTGGTGGTATTGGTGTTGGTGATGGTATTGGTGGTGGTGGTATTGGTGTTGGTGATGGTATTGGTGGTGGTGATATTGGTATTGGTGATGGTGGTATTGGTGGTGGTGGTACTGGTGGTGGTGGTATTGGTATTTGTGGTGGTATTGGTGGTGGTGGTATTGGGGGTGGTATTGGTATTGGTGGTGGTATTGGTAGTGGTGGTGGTGGTAGTGGTATTGCTGGTAGTGGTATTTTTGGTGGTGGTATTGGTGGTGGTGGTATTGGTGGTGGTGGAGGTATTGGTGGTGGTATTGGTGGTGGTGATGGTATTGGTGGTGGTGGTATTGGTGGTGGTGGTATTGGTGGCGGTGGTATTGGTATTGGTGGTATTGGTGGTATTGGTGGTGGTATTGGTATTGGTGGTTGTATTTTTGGTGGAGGTGGTATTGGTGGTGGTGGTGGTATTGGTATTGGTGGAGGTGGTATTGGTGGTTGTAGTATTGGTGGAGGTGGTATTAGTGGTGGTGGTATTAGTGGTGGTAGGGGTATCAGTGGTGGTTGTTTTGGTGGTGGTGGTATTGGTGGTGGTGATGTTGGTGGTGGTGGTGGTATTGGTGGTGGTGGTATTGGTGGTGTTGGTGGTATTGATGGTGGTGGTGTTGGTGGTAGCTGTATTGGTGGTGGTGGTGGTGGTATTGGTGGTTATGGTGGTGGTATTGGTGGTGGTGGTATTGGTGGTGGTGGAATTGGTATTGGTGATGGTGGTGTAATGGTGGTGGTCGTGGTATTGATTCCAATGGTGGTAATGGTGGTGGTTATTGTATTGCTGGTGGTGATGGTATTGGTGGTGGTGGTATTGGTTTGTGGTGGTGGTATTGGTGGTGTTATTGGTGTTGGTGGTCTTGGCGGTGGTATTGGTATTGGCAGTGGTATTGGTATTGGCGGTGGTATTGGTGGTACTGGTGGTGGTGGTATTGTTGGTTGTGGTGGTATTGGTGGTGGTGGTATTGGTGGTGGTATTGGTGGTTTTGGTGGTGGTATTGGTGGTGGTGGTATTGATGGTGATGGTGGTGGTATTGGTGGTGGTGGTGGTATTGGTGGTATTGGTGGTGGTGGAATTGGTATTGGCATTGGTGGTGGTGGTATTGGTGGTGGTGGTGGTATTGATGGTGGTGGTATTAGTGGTATTGATGGTAATGGTGGTGTTGATGGTATTGGTGACGGTATTGGTGGTGGTGGTATTGGTGGTGGTGGTATTGGTGGTGATAGTATTGGTTTGTGGTGGTGGTATTGATGGTGGTATTGGTGTTGGTATTGGTGGTGGTGGTATTGGCGGTGGTATTGGTGTTGGTGGTATTGGTGATGGAATTGGTATTGGTGGTGGTGGTATTGGTGGTTGTGGTGGTATTGGTGGTGGTGGTATTAGTGGTGATGGTGGTATTGGTGGTGGTATGGGTGGTGGTATTGGTGGTCTTGGTGGTGGTAGAATTGGTATTGGTGTTGGTGGTATTGTGGTGGTGGTATTGTTGGTAATGGTGGTATTGGTGGTGTTGATGGTATTGGTGGTGGTGACAGTATTGGTTGTGGTGGTATTGGTGGTGGTAGTATTGGTTTCTGGTGGTGGTGTTGGTGGTGGTATTGGTTTGTGGTTGTGGTGTTGGTGGTAGTGGTGGGGGTGGTATTGGTATTGGTGGTATTGGTGTTTGTGGTGGTGGTGGTGATGGTGGTATTGGTGGTGGTGATGGTATTGGTGGTGATGATGGTGATATTGGCGGTGGTGGTGGTATTGGTGGTTGTGGTGGTATTGGTGGTGGTGGTATTGGTGGTGATGGTGGTATTGGTGGTTGTGGTGGTAGAGGTAGTAGTGTTGATGGTGGTATTGGTGGTGTTGGTGATATTGGTGGTGGTGGTGGTATTGGTAGTGGTATTGGTGGTGGTGATGGTATTGGTGGTGGTGTTGGGGGAGGTGGTGGAATTGGTATCGGTGGTGGTGGTATTGGTGATGGTGGAATTGGTGGTGGTGGTACTGGTGGTATTGGTATTTGTGATGGTATTGGTTGTGGTGGTATTGGGGGTGGTATTGGTATTGGTGGTGTTATTGGTAGTGGTGGTGGTGGTATTGGTGGTAGTGGTATTGTTGGTAGTGGTATTGGTGGTGGTGGAGTTATTGGTGGTGGTGGAGGTATTGGTGGTGGTGGAGGTATTGGTGGTGGTATTGGTGGTAGTGATGGTATTGGTAGTGGTAGTATTGGTGGTATTGGTGGTGGTATTGGTGGTGGTGGTGGTATTGGTGGTGGTGGTATTGGTAGTTGTATTTTTGGAGGTGGTGGTGGTATTATTGGTGGTGGTATTGGTGGAGGTGGTATTGGTGGTTGTAGTATTGGTGGAGGTGGTATTAGTGGTGGTGGTGGTATTGGTGTTGGAGGTGGAATTGGTGGTGGTGGTATTGATGGTATTGGTATTGGTGGAGGTGGTATTGGTGGTTGTAGTATTGGTGGAGGTGGTATTATTGGTGGTGGTATTGGCGGTGGTATTGGTGGTGGTATTGTTGGTTGTGGTGGTAGTGGTATTGGTGGTGATGGTGGTATTGGTGGTGGTGATGGTATTGGTGGTGGTGATGGTATTGGTGGTGGTGATGGTATTGGTGTTGGTGGTGGTATTGGTGGTGGTGGTGGTATTGGTGGTGGTGGTATTGCATTAGTGGTGGTGGTGGTATTGGTGGTGGTGGTATTGGTGGTGGTGGAAATGGTATTGGTGGTGGTGGTATTGGTATTGGTGATGGTGGTGGTGGTACTGGTGGTGGTGGTATTTGTATTTGTGGTGGTAGTGGTGGTATTGGGGGTGGTATTGGTATTGGTGGTGGTATTGGTAGTGGTGTTGGTGGTTTTGGTGGTAGTGGTATTGCTGGTAGTGGTATTTTTGGTGGTGGTATTGGTGGTGGTGGTGGTATTGGTGGTGGTGGAGGTATTGGTGGTGGTATTGGTGGTGGTGATGGTATTGGTGGTAGTGGTATTGGTGGTATTGGTGGTGGTGGTGGTATTGGTATTGGTGGTGGTATTGGTATTGGTGGTTGTATTTTTGGTGGTGGTGGTGGTATTGGTGATGGTGGTATTGGTATTGGTGGTATTGGTGGTGTTAGTATTGGTGGAGGTGGAATTAGTGGTGGTGGTATTGGTGTAGGGGGTATCAGTGGTGGTTGTATTGGTGGTGGTGGTTTTGGTGGTGGTATTGGTGGTGGTGATGTTGGTGGTGTTGGTGGTGGTGGTGGTGGTATTGGTGGTGTTGGTGGTATTGGTGGTGGCTGTATTGGTGGTGGTGGTATTGGTGGTTATGGTGTTGGTGGTATTGGTCATGGTGGTGGTGGTATTGGTGGTGGTAGAATTGGTATTTGTGATGGCGGTGGTAATGGTGGTGGTCATGGTATTGATGGCAATGGTGGTAATGGTGGTGGTGATTGTATTGCTGGTGGTGATGGTATTGGTGGTGGTGGTATTGGTTTGTAGTGGTGGTATTAGTTGTGTTATTTGTGTTGGTGGTATTGGTATTAGTGGTGGTGTTATTGGTGGTGGTGTAATTGGTGGTGGTGGTTTTGGCGGTGGTATTGGTATTGGCAGGTGGTATTGGTGGTATTGTTGGTTGTTGTGGTATTCGTGGTGTTGGTATTGGTGGTGCTGGTGGTGGTGGTATTGGTATTGGTGGTGGTGGTGGTATTGGTATTGGTGGTTTGGGCGGTGGTGATATTGGTGGTGGTGTTATTGGTGGTGGTGTTATTGGTGGTGGTGGTACTGGTGGTGGTATTGGTATTGGTGGTGGTGGTGGTATTGGTATTGGTGGTTTGGGCGGTGGTGATATTGGTGGTGGTGTTATTGGTGGTGGTGTTATTGGTGGTGGTGGTATTGGGGGTGGTATTGGTGGTGTTATTGATAGTGGTGTTGGTGGTATTGGTGGAAGTGGTATTTCTGGTAGTGGTATTGTTGGTGGTGGTATTGGTGGTGGTGGTATTGGTGGTGGTGGAGGTATCGGTGGTGGTATTGGTGGTGGTGATGGTATTGGTAGTGGTGGTATTGGTGGTGGTATTGGTGGTGGTATTGGTGGTGGTGGTATTGGTGGTGGTATTGGTGGTGGTATTGGCGGTTGTATTTTTGTTGGTGGTGGTTGTATTGGTGGTGGTGGTATTGGTGGAGGTGGTATTAGTGGTGGGGGTGGTATTGGTGGTGGTGGTATTGGTGGTATTGGTATTGGTGGTGGTGGTATTGGTTTGTGGTGGTGGTATTGGTGGTGTTATTGGTGTTGGAGGTTGAATTGGTGGTGGTGGTATTGGTGGTATTGGTATTGATGGTGGTGGTATTGGTGGTGGTGTAATTGGTGGTGGTATTGGCGGTGGTATTGGTATTAGTGGTGGTATTGGTGGTGGTGGTATTGGTGGTGGTGGTATTGTTGGTTGTGGTGGTATTGTTGGTTGTGGTGGTATTGGTGGTGGTGGTATTGGTGTTGATGGTGGTATTGGTGGTGGTGATGGTATTGGTGGTGGTGGTGGTGGTATTGATGTTGGTGGTATTGGTGGTTGTGGTATTGCATTAGTGGTGGTGGTGGTGGTATTGGTGGTGGTGGAATTGGTATTGGTGGTGGTGGTATTGGTGGTGGTATTGGTGATTGTGGTATTGGTGGTGGTGGTATTAGTGGTGGTGGTAGTAGGGGTGGTATTGGTGGTTTTGGTGGTCGTGGTATTGCTGTTAGGGGTATTTTTGGTGGTGGTATTGGTGGTGGTGGTGGTATTGGTGGTGATGGAGGTATTGGTGGTGGTGGAGGTATTGGTGGTGGTGGAGGTATTGGTGGTGGTATTGATGGTGGTATTGGTGGTGGTGATAGTATTGGTGGTAGTGGTATTAGTGGTGGTGGTGGTATTGGTGGTGGTGGTATTGGTATTGGTGGTGGTATTGGTATTGGTGGTTGTATTTTTGGTGGTGGTGGTATTAGTGGTGGTGGTATTGGTATTGGTGGAGGTGGTATTGGTGGTTGTAGTATTGGTGGAGGTGGTATTAGCGGTGGTGGTATTAGTGGTGGTATTGGTGGTGGCTGTATTGGTGGTGGTATTGGTGGTTATGGTGGTGGTGGTATTGGTGGTGGTGGAATTGGTATTGGTGATGGTGGTGGTAATGGTGGTGGTTGTGGTATCGATGGCAACGGTGGTAATGGTGGTGGTGATTGTATTGCTGGTGGTGATGGTATTCTTGGTGGTGGTATTGCTTTGTGGTGGTGGTATTGGTGGTGTTATTTGTGTTGGTGGTATTGGTGGTATTGATATTGGTGGTGGTGTTATTGGTGGTGGTATAATTGGTGGTGGTGGTATTGGCGGTGGTATTGGTATTGGCGGTGGTATTGTTGGTTGTGGTGGTATTGGTGGTGCTGATATTGGTGGTGATGGTGGAATTGGTGGTGGTGATGGTATTGGTGGTAGTGGTGGTATTGGTGGTGGTGGTGGTATTGTTGGTTGTGGTATTGCATTAGTGGTGGTGGTGGTATTAGTGGTGGTATTTGTGGTGGTATTGGTGGTGGTGGTATTGATGGTGGTGGTATTGGTGGTCATGGTGGCGGTATTGGTGGTGGTTGAATTGGTATTGGTGGTGGTTGTATTGGTATTGGTGGAGGTGGTATTGGTATTGGTGATGGTGGTATTGGTGATGGTGGTATTGGTGGTGGTGGTATTGGTGGTGGTGGTATTGGTATTGGTGGTGGTATTGGTGGTGGTGGAATTGGTATTGGAGGTTGTATTGGTGGTGGTGGTATTGGTAGTGGTGGTATTGGTGATGGTGGTATTGGTGATGGTGGTATTGGTGGTGGTGGTGGTATTGGTGGTGGTGGTGGTATTGGTGGTGGTGGTATTGGTGTTGGTGGTGGTGGTGTTATTAGTGGTGGTGGTGGTATTGGTGGTGGTGGTGGTATTGGCAGTGGCTGTGGTATTGGTATTGGTGGTGGTGGTGGTATTGTTGGTGGTGAACAAAATATCGCTCCCGAGCAAAGAACAAATTAACATTCAAAATTGAACCATATCAAATCATCAGTCCAATAAGATGTCCAGATTCAGGATGTTCTCAAATAATGTTTTTCTTTTTATTTTCTTGTTTTCCTTTATCCTTGTCATAAACGTAGTTATATTATACAAAAATTCACAGTGGATAAGTTGATGTAGATGACATCACCAAATGTAGCCAATAGCCGACACGTGTTTCGTCTCGGGGAAATTCACCCGATGACGTCCTCAGGGCTACAACAACAGAATATATATAATATTCAAATAATGTCCAACTAGATTAAATAACATATAATTACTCAATGTTCAAAAATCAAACCCAAAGATTTGTGTAAGCATAAGAGCTGAAAGGTGAATAATAACCAAAGCCCATAGTCACCAAAAGATTCACCCAGTGACAAGACCATACAAGTTGTGTGTAGTGCAAAGAAAAAGAATTGTGCTTCAAAAAGCAGTACAACCAGACTAGTTGCAGAGGTAGGACTATAACGTCCATATTAACATAGAACTACATGATCCGCATAGGCGGTTCACATAGGCTAGTTAATGACTTGTTCTAATAAGGCAGACAGCCAATACAATCGTTTAATTACATAAGGTGACAGACACCCCTCTTCGGGCAAAGTCAAAACAGCTTAGGTAATACATAAAATCGCCACTCACCAAGCGCAAATCTCTAGGAGCAAATTCACCACATTCCAGGTAGAACCTGTGTGTGGTCCCATATAATATGGGTCTACAGAAGGAGGAGAAAATAGAAGATTATTTATAACTTCGAAATACCATAGCATATTCATATGTATCCCTACTATAATCGAATCGCAACCCCTAGTAAAAAGGTGGAAGCATAAAATATCCACCATACCAATATATATGCCGCTGACAAGTTGCACACCTATAATACTATTTATAATGAATAGTCCATTCTCCAGTTAGTGCCTGATAAATGCCAAACAGAGGTCATAACCAATGAAATAAGTCATGTTGGTTACCTAAAAAACATATAAACAATACGTATCCTTCAGCATTCTGATGTATTTTGTTAATCAATATCTAAAGGAAAAAAACAAAAAGAATATAAATGAGCATCATTGTGTTTAACTTCTGATTTAGAACTTATTCCATATATACTCATCCGGACCAGATTACAAGTCCGATCAAGGTATTTTTCCTCAAATTTTATATTACATATGCTGTTTGAATATTTGTAAGCTTAGCAACCGAGAGTTATCCGCCTTTTCTAGGATGCATTGAGACCATGACTTTTTATATTAAGCACACGATAATTTGGACTGTATTGGAGATCGTGGGCTGGCGGGTTTTGTGATATTTTATTCTGATGAGGATATTTTTACTCATGAATGATGCTCATTTATATTCTTTTCATTTTTTTCCTTTAGATATTGATTAACAAAATACGTCAGAATGCTGAAGTATACGTATTGTTTATATGTTTTTTAGGTAACCAACATGTCTTATTTCATTGGAATGACCTCTGTTTGGCATTTATCAGGCACTAACTTGAGAATGGACTATTCATTATAAATAGTTTTATAGGTGTGCAAATTGTCAGCGGCATATATATTGGTATGGTGGATATTTTGCGTTTCCACCTTTTTACTAGGGGTTGCAATTCGATTATAGTAGGGATACATATGAATATGCTATGGTATTTCGAAGTTATAAATAATCTTCTATTTTTCTCCTCCTTCTGTAGACCCATATTATATGGGACCACACACAGGTTCTACCTGGAATGTGGTGAATTTGCTCCTAGAGATTTGCGCTTGGTGAGTGGCGATTTTATGTATTACCTAAGCTGTTTTGACTTTGCCCGAAGAGGGGTGTCTGTCACCTTATGTAATTAAACGATTGTATTGGCTGACTGCCTTATTAGAACAAGTCATTAACTAGCCTATGTGAACCGCCTATGCGGATCATGTAGTTCTATGTTAATATGGACGTTATAGTCCTACCTCTGCGACTAGTCTGGTTGTACTGCTTTTTGAAGCACAATTCTTTTTCTTTGCACTACACACAACTTGTATGGTCTTGTCACTGGGTGAATCTTTTGGTGACTATGGGCTTTGGTTATTATTCACCTTTCAGCTCTTATGCTTACACAAATCTTTGGGTTTGATTTTTGAACATTGAGTAATTATATGTTATTTAATCTAGTTGGACATTATTTGAATATTATATATATTCTGTTGTTGTAGCCCTGAGGAAGTCATCGGGTGAATTTCCCCGAGACGAAACACGTGTCGGCTATTGACTACATTTGGTGATGTCATCTACATCAACTTATCCACTGTGAATTTTTGTATAATATAACTACGTTTATGACAAGGATAAAGGAAAACAGAAAATAAAAAGAAGAAAATTATTTGAGAACATCCTGAATCTGGACATCTTATTGGACTGATGATTTGATATGGTTCAATTTTGAATGTTAATTTGTTCTTTGCTCTGGAGCGATATTTTGTTTACTGCTTATCTGCTGTGTTCTTTTAGCCACAGAGGAATTTTGGGACGCGGGTGGCCGTTTCCATTTTGTTCCCTAGAGCAACCTTGAGAGAATTTTGGTCATAGTGTTACTCAAATATTGGTTTTGCGCAAGGTGTAACCTAGCCACGCTTCTAAGCTTACCAGTATTGTTGGTGGTGGTCTTGGTGGTGGTGGTGGTGGTATTGGTGGTTGTATTGGTGGTGGTGATGGTATTGGTGGTGGTGATATTGGTGGTGGTGGTGGTATTGGTGGTGGTGGTATTGGTGGTAGTGGTATTGGTGGTAGTGGTATTGGTATACGTGGTGGTATTGGTGGTGGTATTGTTGGTGGTGGTATCGGTGGTGGTATTGGTGGTATTGGTGGTGGTGGTGATATTGGTGGTGGTGGTATTGGTGTTATTGATGGTGGTGGTATTAGTATTGGTGGTGGTGGTGGTATTGGTGGTGGTATTGGTGGGGGTGATATTGGTATTGGCGGTTGTATTTGAGGTGGTGGTGATATTGGTGGTGGTGGTATTGGTGGTGGTGGTATTTGTGGTGGTATTGGTGGTGGTGGTATCAGTGGTGGTGATATTGGTGGTGGTGGTATTGGTGGTGGTGGTGGTATTGGTGGTGGTTGTGGTATTGGTCGTGGTGGTGGTATTGGTGGTGGTGGTGGTATTGGTGGTGGTATTGGTGGTGGTGGTATTGGTGGTGGAGGTATTGGTGATGGTGATGGTGGTGGTAGTTGTAGTGGTGGTATTGGTATTGGTGGTGGTGGTATTGGTGGTGGTGGTATTGGTGGTGGTATTTGTGGTGGTATTAATTGTGGTATTGATGGTGGCAGTATTGGTGGTTGTGGTGGTGGTATTGGTTGTATTGATGGTGGTGGTATTGGTGGTGGTGTTGTTGTTAATAAAACAGGCTTTTGAAAACAACCTGTCAGGTGGTTTTAGTACAGATGACATGTAACACAGATGTGCTGTTGTCAGCTTCAGCCCGTTAGCACAGGATTATGTGCTAACTGGAATTCATATGACTTAATTCACAAATCATTTCTAAATCCATTTTACTTGGGGGTTTGAAACAGACACGAGATAATGCTGGGTTAATGTGATTGAAAGCGGGTGCCCGTGTTACGGGGCGGCCGTGCTGCTTAAAAAAAGACAAGCGGTTTCAGCTGAAGCAGCGCATGTCCAGCCTGCAGTAAGATAAACTCAATAAAGTAAATATTGCTTACAGACTAATTATCAGGTCCTGTGTAACAACCGAAGTAAACGGGCCAGTCGCCATGAGAGGTTACAAATGAAGACAAGGCCGTACAAAGGAGGTACTAACAAGGCTATTAACGAATCCGAAGTCAGCATTTACGAAAGACAATGACACAAGCCAATGAAAAATATGGGCGGATAGTGGGTGCAGCTTCTCTCCCATACTCTACTACAGCAGTCTCGCAGAGCGGGCAGCGCATGCGCGCTGCAGCTAGGCTCAACCTAAAAAATAGGGATCCTACTGCCTCCACATTGCCAATTATCGTGAGCGAGCAATTTTGATGGAGCCACTGAAGTTGTTGATGCAGATTGGTTGAAGTATGTATGCATTGTCCACCACAGTTGTTACCGTCCTGCTGGAACAGAGGTGAACTGAACCCTGGTGGTCACAGACTTGTTAGAAGATATGCGGACATGACCTTTTGCAGATTGATGGTCACAGATTTGTTGGAAGGTAGTTGGAAATGGACAGCTACAGATTGGAAGGGACAGGAATGATGGAAGATGGTGGGTCACAACCTATAACAGATTGGCAGTCAGGGGCTTATCGGTATGTAGGTAGACATGTCGTATTACAGATTGGTTGCCACAGGATTTCCAAAAGAGTGGTGGACATGGCCTAATGCAAATTGATGTTCACAGGCTTGTCGAAAGACTGTTGCACATGACACATCCACATCTATTGGCATTAAAGCTCAGAAGCTCAAATCAATGTTATTGGATATTACTATGTTTTTTGATTTAAGTAGTGCTATTTTTTTTGTTATACACTTATGTTGAAATACCCGTGCATGTTTTTGATGACCCTTCAAAACGGGAGACATCAACATCATCAATGTATATTTGTGCTAAGAACACATTTTCTCTTAAGGTTTAGTAACATTTCAATGCGCTACATTCTTTTACCATTCAGTTCACTAGCAATGCAATTTAAAAAATGGTAAATGTTTGAGAGTGAGTATATGTGAGTGAGTGTGAGATAGTAAGTGTGCATACATGAATGAGTAAAGTTGGGTGTGTCTGTGCAGCTTTGGGACATATTTACAAGGAAATGATGCAGCGCTGCAAGCAATTTTGCAGTGCCTCGCTGCGTCATTTAAAAAATGCAGGGATGCACCGTATTCACAAGAATAAGCTGCAGCCCTGTATTTTCCCCTGCACCGGTGCTAAAAAAGCTGCTTAGCACCAATGGAGACAACCTTGTTCCATGAGGCAAGGGTGCCTGTGTTGCAGTGATGATTGTTTATGTGCACGAAGGGACACCTTCCTGCACATAAACAATTAAAGGTGATTTGCTCCTTCTATGTGTGCTACAGAATGCAGCACACATAGAAAGAGCAAATAACAAGGAGAAATAAAAGTATTTCTTCTCGTTGCACCACTCTAACGCCTACTTTTCAATGGTGTTAGTTTTTGCCACTGCTTCAGATTTACAGATCCTAGTAAATCTGGGGCAGTGTCAAAAAGCAATGGGTGTTGTGGTGGAACGTCCACAGCAAAACCCATTGCAAGCCCCTTGGATGCAGAAAATTGCATGAAAGGGTATGATTTTTACAATGCGGCGTTCAGCCAATCAAAGTGGCTTAGCGCCACATTGTAAATATGGATCACAGCATTGCACCACCAGAGCGTCGTAAAAAGTGATGATCCGGAGGTGCAATGCTATTGTAAATATGCCCCTTTTTCTCTAAGGGCCCGATTACAACTAAGGCCGTGGTGGTGGTACGGACAACGCCACAACGGCTGTCCGACCACCCTATTACACCCTATTACAACTTGGGCAATCAGACCGCCAATGCACCGCCGGATCCGCCAGGGATCTGAGATCCCTAGCAGTGGCACGGAGGTCTTGAGGTTGCAATCTCCAATCATATTATCAGTTTCCTCTATGCCACAGTCTTCATGGCAGTTCCTACTCCATGAAAACCATGGCGGAGAGGAAACAAAGGGAACCCTACAGGGCTCCCTGTTTCCTCAGGGCCATGGGGTGCATGCAGGGGGCACATGTTGTGCCCTCCTGTGTGCATGCACCCCAGTACCTGCACAGCATGGACTGCACCAGTCCATGCTGTGTAGGTAGTTCCACTGACATTCCCAGTGCAGTGCCTATTTGGGACTGCCAAAGAACCACCTGTCAGTCATAATCTGTTGGGTGGTGCGCACACGGGTTTGACAGTTTGGGAGCAGGGAGGTGGCATGGCAATCCCGCTCCCACACTCCAAAGCTCGTAATTGAGCCCCAAGTATGTTTGCGTGTGCTGTTCAATCTTTGTGAGTGAATGTGTGTGTGGATCATTGTGTATCCATAAGTATATGCTTGTGAATGAGTGTGCTTATGTATATTTGCTTTGGTTTGTGATTTTTTTGTGTTTTGTTTCGCAAACATTCAGTTACGTGTTTTTGGGCGTGATAGGGTATATCCATGTTGTAGAATGTTTGAGAATAAGTGTGTGTATATATCTCCTATTGCATAAGATTATTTTATTTTCAACAGTGCTTTTAAGTCTATTGTTAAAGGAAGATGTTAAAAAGTGTGTTAGTGCCTAACTATGTGTTATTATTTCTTAATGCACTTGGACTACTTGATAGTCATTCACTATTCCAGAAAATATTCATAAACTTGAATAGGTGACTTTTTATGAGTACACGGGTTAGTGTTTGAAGGTGACAATTTGAGGGTGCATGTCTATGGGTGAGTGTGTGAAGGTTAGTGTTTGTGGATCGGTGCATACTATAATATTTCAGAACTAAGCAATGATACAAAACAACGTAACATGTGCAAATACATTTAGATAAATACAAGTCTGTTATCTATCTGTGTGGTATTTGCCTTGCTACACTGATCATTTCTGGTGTCTGCAACACATTAACGCTATAGAACCACAGTATATTTTCTACTAAAAGAATAAGTACTGCAAGCAACGGTGTTGACGGATGTAAAAGGAAAACTAAGGGGCACATTTTTGTAGATTTCACACAGCGCAGCAAGCCACCTTGCTGCAAAGCGTGAAAAGAAAAGGGCAGGATTGTGCCATATTTAGCATTCTTGTCCATTCCTTGTGCTGGCGCTAATGCAGGCACCCTTGCACCATGGTGCAAGAATGTCTGCGTTGTAAGCAAGATGTGTGCTGCAGAATGCAGCACACAAAGAAAAGGGAACAAATGAGGAGAAATAAATATATTTCTCCTCGTTATGCCTCCACTGGGGAGGCGTAGCATTTGGACACATTCCCAGGTTTACCATTGTTTGTAAATCTGGGGAAATATCTAAAATCCTGGGTAGATGCGTGGGAACACCCATGCTCCATCCATGGAATGCCAACCTGGGGCACAGAAATGCAACACAGCTATTTGGGCTGCATTGCGTTACTCTGGATTTATCAAACCACGCAAGGTGGCCTTGCATGGCTTGGTAAATTAAACTTAAGAGTTGCATCGCTCTTGCACCCCATTGTGCGGCATGAGGGTGATGCAACTCCTCCATAAATATGCCCCTAAATTCAGGCTCTGAAAGTCATTGTGGATGAGATAATCCCCAAATATTTTGTACTATTTTTGCAGAAGGTGACTGCACACATCAATATTTGTGAAAAATTGTTTCTGGGTCAGTATGGAGTAGAATATGAATGCAGTGACCAACACTAAATGATCCATCCTCTCTTTGAAGAAGAGGTAGCAGAATCTCCAGGAAGGGATATGAGAAAAGTACCTTGAAGCCAAGTAGCACTTGAAAATCTATGATGGTTGTTCACCCTTCATAACGCAGATATCTCAAGCTGAAATAAAGCTGCTGGAAATAATGTATCCGGCAAGTCACTAGTTAGTATGGTAGTCAGGATGACAGGTTTCATATACAACGGGGTAAATGTTTCACAACATGTAAACAAGTCCTAGACCGTGGTCAGAATCAGATCAGAAGGCACATTGGATTGTGAGCACATTCAAGATGAGCAGATGAGCCAAGATGCAGAAAATATAGAGAACATTGTGTCAGTGGACAGGATGCAGGATATTCCAACAGAATAGTTGGACCCAGAGATCGTTGTTTGCCCAAGTTTGAAATGAGACAATGTGCGAGGGACATATAGAACATCAGAGCATGAGAGAAAGAGAGATAGACACACATACAGAAAGAGAAAGAAAAACAGCGAGAGAGAGAGAGAGGAGAAGACAGAAGGGAGGGAGTTTAAAATGGACAGATAGAAAGTGACTGAGCGAGAGAAAGACAGAAAGAGAGAGAGACAAAGAGAAAGACAGAAAGAGACAGAAAGAAAGAGAGGGACAGAGAAAGAACAATACAATGATAGGAGCATACCTTTAAAAGTGGGACTCACATTACCTTATTTCATTTGACAGTCAATAGCCCGTGTGGTGCAACCATCTCATTAACAAGCAGCAAATAATTGTGCAGAAGACATGCCCAAAGATAGGCCTGTAATGGCTGAAATACTGGAGGCATTAACTACAAATGATGTTGTTATGTTTGAGGTGAGGGACAGTACTTGGAAACTATTGTTGCATAGCAGAGTTGCAGGCAATGTCTAGGATATCTTGGAAATTGAAGGGAATCGATACAGCTACACTAGAAATTCCCCTGGTGATGACCTTACCTTGCAAGGCCAAAAGCAATTGATAAAAAATAAAGCTGGAAAATGCAAGCTCTTTGAGGACACCACTTGACTGAGTGCCACACTGCAACAGGTAAAATTGAACAGCGGCAGTCACATGCACAGTCCCTCTATATTGCAAGAGATAATGCATGCTTGAAAAACCATTGATCATTTAAAAAAAATGGCTAATTTGCTTGATTCTAAAACAGATAGTGAAAGTCAATAATACCTTTAAAGACTAACTTCAAGCACATTTTTACAAACTGACAAAAGCAATGGTGTTTTCTGTTTTATGTGTGAAACATCAAAACTTCACATACGATCCATATTCCATACTACATAAGTTTATGGATTGTTCATCATCTGTACAGTCAACAAACTAGCTGCCAACTGACCGCACATTTCTTTAGAGAATTTCTAAGGCTTTTTCACTTCTATATCTTTGGTTTATATATATATAGTTATATAAATGTCCCTGAAACCGGTTGAAAGAAAAAAAAAATATATATATATATATATATATATATATATATATTCACTGAAAAACCATAGGTTTCAGACACGTTATAGTTACAAATTAGCATTTAAAAAACCTTTGAAATTCACTGAAAAAACCATAGGTTTCAGACACGTTATAGTTACAAATTAGCATTTAAAAAACCTTTGAAATTCACTGAAAAAACCATAGGTTTTAGGGACAGTTATAGTTACTTGGACATTGCACTCGTACAAAACCCGTGAAATTCCCCCGTTATAGTTAGTTCAGCTAACTATAACTCGCGCCCCGCAATGCACTGCTGATGACGTCACATATTACATCACTCATGACATGGTCAGTGACATCACTGATGACATCACTGATGACATCTCAAATGACATCACTGATGACATCATCCAGTGACTGTGTGTTTCTCTAAAGTTTAAATATTTTTAATATATATAGGAAAAGACGTATTGAAGAATGAGTGGTTGTGTAAGTGTCTGTATGGATGATTTAGTAGGTGCGTGACTGACTGTATAAGTGAGTGATTTAACGTATCGTACTGAATGTATGGGTTAGTGACTAAACTGGGTGAATGTCTGTATCCGTCTGTCTGTTGCTGTGTAAGTGGCTGCATGTGTTTGTGAATAGCTACATGAGTGTCTATTTGAGTTATTGAATGCTTGTGTGAGTATCTGTATGGGTGCCTGAGTGTTTGTGTGGGAGGGTGTGTGCGACTCTGTGCATAGATGTGTGAGTGGGTGATTCACTGGGTGGATGGTTTCAAGAGTGCATCTGTGATAGACTTTATGGGTGGGTAAGTGTGTGTAAGAGTGTGTTAGTGAGTGAATGTATGTCCCAGTGGTACATGTGTGAGTAACTACATATGTGAAAGGCAGTATATATGTGTTTTGGAGTATATAAATAGCTATAAGCGAGAGTGACTGATTGTGATAGTGGCTGTATGGATGAGTGTGTGCTTGTATCAGTGATTGTATAAGAGCGTAAGAATGTGCTAGTATTTGTATGAGTAAGTGGGGTGGTGTGTGTATAACTGTATAGGTGAGTAAATGGTAGTGTGTTTAATTATTTGCATGACTGACTAGGTGTGTGAGTACCTCTATGGATGAGTGGCGGTGTTTGAGTGTCTATATAGGAGTATGAGTGCATATGATAGTCCTGTACTGAGTGACCGTAAGTATGAGTGACTGTACGGGTGAGTGAGTGGATGTGTGTGTGTAGACCTAAGAATCAGTGAGTGGGTATGTAGTTATTGGTGTTGGAGTGTCTATGGTTTTGCGAATGGCAGTCTGTAATTTAGAGTGGGTGTATCAAAGGTTATATTAGGGTGTGAGGAGGTGCATCAGATTATCACGTGGATGATGTCATCAGTGATGTCATTTGAGATGTCATCAGTGATGTCACTGACCATGTCATGAGTGATGTAATATGTGACGTCATCAGCAGTGCATTGCGGGGCGCGAGTTATAGTTAGCTGAACTAACTATAACGGGGGAATTTCACGGGTTTTGTACGAGTGCAATGTCCAAGTAACTATAACTGTCCCTAAAACCTATGGTTTTTTCAGTGAATTTCAAAGGTTTTTTAAATGCTAATTTGTAACTATAACGTGTCTGAAACCTATGGTTTTTTCAGTGAATTTCAAAGGTTTTTTAAATGCTAATTTGTAACTATAACGTGTCTGAAACCTATGGTTTTTTCAGTGAATTTCAAAGGTTTTTTAAATGCTAATTTCTAACTATAACGTGCCTGAAACCTACGTTTTTTTTAGTGAATTTCAAAGGTTTTGTAAATGACAATTTTTAAATGTATTAATTGTTATATTAATTTTTTTCATACTGATTTACTACATTTTTAGAAACAATTTTTTTTTACATATTTTATTTTTTAAATTACATTGTAATTACATTATACATTACATTACAAAAAATACTTTCTCTTAATGAATTAATTTAGTTTAAATACTTTGCAGATAGGCAATAGACTTTTAAGTACAGTAGTTACAGTTGTTGCAATGGGCAACACATTTTCAAACACAATGCAACATTCAGCTCAATGTGAATTTCTAGTTAAATGCAATTAGTTACTTTATGGATTACTTTTCTAACCACAGGACTGGATCCTAGATTCAGTCCTGGTACATCTCCTGTAAACAGTTGAGTAAAAGCGTTTTGGTTACAGTCGTGATTTTTAAGGAATATTATTGTATTTTAAAAGTTGACACTTAGAAACTTTTTCTCATAGAATCACCAATGTTATCCTATGGAAGGAAATTCACTTAGCAGGTAAAAACTGTTATCGTTACTTTTTCTTACTCAGTGTTGGATCCTGGATCCAGCACTGGTGCATCTCCTGTAAACAGTTGAAAGAATGCGTTTAAGTCATACAGGCGATTTTTAAGGAATATTTGTAGTTTGTGAAAATCAACACTTTGAAACTTTTTTGCTGAAAACCAGTCAATGTTAGCCTATGAAGGAAATTCAAGTTACCGGTAAGTACGGTTAAAATTACTTTTGAGGATCAGTACTGGGCTGAAACATGCAGCACTGAGGTCTCTCCTGATAACAGGTGAGTAAATCGGAATTCGTATTTCGGCTGATTTTTGAGGAATATTTTAAAGTTCCAAAACTCCACACTTAGAAGAATTTCCAAGTGAAACCAGTCAATGTTAGCCTATGGAAGGAAATTCAAGTTACTGGTAAGTACGGTTAAAATTACTTTTCAGGACCAGTACTGGGCTGAAAGATGCAGCACTGAGGTCTCTCCTGATAACAGGTGAGTAAATCAGAATTCGGATTTCGGCTGATTTTAGAGGAATATTTGTATGTTTCAAAAATCAACACTTAGAAGAATTTCCAAGTGAAACCAGTCAATGTTAGCCTATGAAGAAAATTCAAGTTACCGGTAAGTACGGTTAAAATTACTTTTCAGGATCAGTACTGGGCTGAAAGATGCAGCACTGAGGTCTCTCCTGATAACAGGTGAGTAAATCGGAATTCATATTTCGGCTGATTTTAGAGGAATATTTTAAAGTTCCAAAACTCCACACTTAGAAGAATTTCCAAGTGAAACCAGTCAATGTTAGCCTATGAAGGAAATTCAAGTTACCGGTAAGTACGGTTAAAATTACTTTTCAGGATCAGTACTGGGCTTAAAGATGCAGCACTGAGGTCTCTCCTGATAACAGGTGAGTAAATCGGAATTCGTATTTCGGCTGATTTTAGAGGAATATTTTAAAGTTCCAAAACTCCACACTTAGAAGAATTTCCAAGTGAAACCAGTCAATGTTAGCCTATGAAGGAAATTCAAGTTACCGGTAAGTACGGTTAAAATTACTTTTCAGGATCAGTACTGGGCTGAAAGATGCAGCACTGAGGTCTCTCCTGATAACAGGTGAGTAAATCGGAATTCGTATTTCGGCTGATTTTAGAGGAATATTTTAAAGTTCCAAAACTCCACACTTAGAAGAATTTCCAAGTGAAACCAGTCAATGTTAGCCTATGAAGGAAATTCAAGTTACCGGTAAGTACGGTTAAAATTACTTTTCAGGACCAGTACTGGGCTGAAAGATGCAGCACTGAGGTCTCTCCTGATAACAGGTGAGTAAATCGGAATTCGTATTTCGGCTGATTTTAGAGGAATATTTTAAAGTTCCAAAACTCCACACTTAGAAGAATTTCCAAGTGAAACCAGTCAATGTTAGCCTATGGAAGGAAATTCAAGTTACTGGTAAGTACGGTTAAAATTACTTTTCAGGACCAGTACTGGGCTGAAAGATACAGCACTGAGGTCTCTCCTTATAACAGGTGAGTAAATCGGAATTCCTATTTCGGCTGATTTTAGAGGAATATTTGCACAATGGTGAAGGGAGGGGCGGGGCCTGAGGTGACATCTTTGCAAACGCGCCCCGTGGCGCGTTTTAAGTTGGGGGATTAAGTCCCCTTGAATCCTGAGGGTCCCTAGGGGCCAACTAGCCCACCAGGAACCTCCAGTATGCGCCAGGGGCTGCGTTGCAGAGACGTGTAGAGAGGCCACACCCCATTTTACACCTCTCTGCAACGCAGCTCTGTGGCGCATTCTGGATGTACCTGTTGGGCTAGTTGGCCTCAGGGACCCTCAGGATTGAAGGGGATTTAATTCCCATCTTAAAACGCGCCACGGGGCCTGTTTGCACACATGTCACCTGAAGCCCCGCCCCTCCCTTCACCACTGTGCAAACGCGCCCCGTGGCGCGTTTTAAGTTGGGGGATTAAGTCCCCTTGAATCCTGAGGGTCCCCGGAGTCCAACTAGCCCACCATATACCTCCAAAAAGCGCCACAGAGCTGCGTTGCAGAGAGGTGTAAAAGGGGTGTAGCCTCTCTACACGTCTCTGCAAGGCAGCCCCTGGCGCATACTGGAGGTTCCTGGTGGGCTAGTTGGCCCCAGGGACCCCCAGTATTCAAGGTGAATTTGTTCCCCCTCTGCAAACGCGCCAGGGGCGCGTTTGCAGAGTGGTGAAGTAAGGGGCAGGGCCTGCGGGCCCGATCGTTTTTTTTTTTGTTTTTTTGTCCCCTGAAGGGGGCTGTGTGGCCCCCTTCCTTTTTTCTGTTTTTGGGCCCTGGGGACCCCATCCCCCAGGGCCTTACCCCTTTTTTAATTAGCAAAAAAAAAAAACGGGAAGGGGGCCGCGTGGCCCCCTTTCCTTGGCCTGTATTGGCCCCGGGGACCCCATCCCCGGGGCATGGCCTCTTTATTTATTATTTTGAGGGGGCAGCGTGGCCCCCTCCTCTGGCCATTTTAAGGCCCCGGGGACCCCATCCCCCGGGGCTGGCCTTTCTATTTTTAATTTTTTTTTTTTCCTTTTTTGGGGAGGGGGCTGCGTGGCCCCCTCCCGAGCCACTACTTGCCCCGGGGACCCCATCCCCCGGGGCTGGCCCTCTCCGTTGGGGACTGTGGGGGGTCCCCAATCTCCCCACAGTCCCGCCGGCTCCCCACGTCCCTTGGGAGCCGGCATTGCTGTTCCACATGGGGAGCAGCTGACATGCTGCTCCCCATGTGGAAAAGCAATCGCTTTGGATATTGGAAGAGAGAGCAGGTTTCCCTGCTCTCTCTTCCAATATCCAAAGCAGTTTGCTATGGCAGGACGGGAGCCGCGAGGCTCCCGTCCTGCCATAGCAAACTACAGTGTCCCGGGGGTAGGCACCCGGGACACTGCAGGAGCCGGCCCTGGGGGGTGGTGGTCCCCAGGGCCATCAAGGGCTCCAGGAGGGGGCCGCGCGGCCCCCTCCAATTCAGTTCAAAGCCCCGGGGAGGTGGTGGTCCCGGGGCTCTGGGAGTCCGTAACGGACCCCCATATTTAAATGTTTAGTGCCCCGGGGAGGTGGCGGTCCCGGGCGTGTGGGGGCTGGAGCCCCCACACAGGTTTTGTCATTATTTAAAAAAAGCCCCGGGGAGGTGGTGGTCCCCGGGGCTGCGGGAGGGCTCAGAGCCCTCCCGCACCATTTTTAAAAAGCCCCAGGGGGTGGCGGTCCCTGGGGCTTGGGGGCCCTTTGAGGCCCCCACACATTAAATTATCCCCCACCATGCCCCCGGGACTTGGGCCACCCGAGGGCCAATTAACTATCGAAGCGCGGAGACCGCGCTTCGATTTTTTCGGCAGGATTCGCGCACCCTGAGCACATCCTGCCGATTTAAAAAAATATATATATTTTTGCCCAGGGGTCCTTGTGGGACCCCTGAGCAAACCTAGGGGGTCAGGGTGTTTCTACCCTGCCCCCTTTGTGCGCTTTGCGCACTTGTTTCTGTCCCTCGGTTCTACCGAGGGACAAAATGGCTGCCAACATTTCCTGAATCGGAATGTTGACAGCCAGCTGACAGCCAATTAACATGCAGCTCGTGATCGGGAGGGTACGCGGACCCTACTCGTCCCTAGATATCACTAACTTTTTACTTTTCATTTTCTCAGCAACTACTGAACGGATTTACACCATTTAACAAAAGGGTTCTTTCTGAACCAAGAACTACCTCTTTGCCAAATTTGGTGTAATTCCGTTCAGCAGTTCGAGCTGTAGCCGTGTCTAAAGTTTCCTATGGGAAAATGCATGGGGAAAACGCGTTTTGGGACCCCCTTTTTTCTCGGCCCCCGCTTGACGTATCACCCCGAGACTTTCAGGGTAGGAGCGGACCGGAGCGCCCCACGAAGTTTGAAAATTTCGCGAAGATACGTCAACCGGCAAGAGAGTTATTTCAAATAGAATGTCGCGGATTTCCTATGGATAATAGGTTGTAACTATAACTATCTACTGGCGACCGCCAGTAGATAATATATATATATATATATTCACTGAAAAAACCATAGGTTTTAGGGACAGTTATAGTTAGTTGGACATTGCACTCGTACAAAACCCGTGAAATTGCCCTGTTATAGTTAGTTCAGCTAACTATAACTCGCGCCCCCGCAATGCACTGCTGATGACGTCACATATTACATCACTCATGACATGGTCAGTGACATCACTGATGACATCACTGATGACATCTCAAATGACATCACTGATGACATCACTGATGACATCACTGATGACATCATCCAGTGACTGTGTGTTTCTGTAAAGATTACATATGTTTAATATATATAGGAAAAGGGGTATTGAAGAATGAGTGGGTGTATAAGTGTCTGAATGGATGATTTAGTACGTGAGTGACTGACTCTATAAGTGAGTGATTAAACGTATCTTACTGAATGCATGGGTTAGTGACTAAACTGTGTGAATGTCTGTATCCGTCTGCTTGTTGGTGTGTAAGTGGATGCATGGATTTGCGAATAGCTACATGAGTGTCTATATGGGTTATTGATTGGTTCTCTGAGTATCTGTATGGCTGCCTGAGTGTTTGTGTGGGTGGGGTGTGTGTGACTCTATACATAGATGTGTGAGTGGGTGATTCACTGGGTGCATGATTTCAAGAGTGCATCTGTGATGGACTGCTTGGGTGGGTGAGTGTGTGTATGGGTGTGTTAGTGAGTGAATGTATATCTCAGTGGTACATGTGCGAGTAACTACATATGTAAAAGGCAGTATATATGTGTGTTAGAGTATTAAATGGCTATACGTGAGAGTGTGTTATTGTGAGAGTGGCTGTATGGATGCGTGTGTGCTTGTATCAGTTATTGTATAAGAGCATAAGAATGTGCTAGTATTTGTATGAGTAAGTGAGCTGGTGTGTGTATAACTGTATAGGTGAGTAAATGGGTGTGTGATTAATTTTTTGCATGACTGACTAGGTGTGTGAGTACCTCTATGGATGAGTGGCGGTGTGTGAGTGTTTATATAGGTGTATGAGTGCATATGATAGTCCTGTACTGAGTGACTGTAAGTATGAGTGACTGTACAGGTGAGTGAGTGGATGTGTGTGTAGACCTAAGAATCAGTGAGTGGGTATGTAGTTTTTGGTGTTGGAGTGTCTATGGTTTTGAGAATGGCAGTCTGTAATTTAGAGTGGGTGTATCAAAAGTTATATTAGGGTGTGAGAAGATGCATGAAATTATCACATGGATGATGTCATCAGTGATGTCATTTGAGATGTCATCAGTGATGTCATCAGTGATGTCACTGACCATGTCATGAGTGATGTAATATGTGACGTCATCAGCAGTGCATTGCGGGGCGCGAGTTATAGTTAGCTGAACTAACTATAACAGGGGAATTTCACGGGTTTTGTACGAGTGCAATGTCCAACTAACTATAACTGTCCCTAAAACCTATGGTTTTTTCAGTGAATTTCAAAGGTTTTTTAAATGCTAATTTCTAACTATAACGTGTCTGAAACCTATGGTTTTTTCAGTGAATTTCAAAGGTTTTTTAAATGCTAATTTCTAACTATAACGTGCCTGAAACCTATGGTTTTTTCAGTGAATTTCAAAGGTTTTTTAAATGCTAATTTCTAACTATAACGTGCCTGAAAACTATGATTTTTTAAGTGAATTTCAAAGGTTTTTTAAATGCTAGTTTCTAACTATGCCAACAGAGGTAGGACATGTGAAGAAAGAAGAAAAACGCACAGAAAGAAGCAAAAGATGTGCAGAAAGAACCAACAGAGGAGCAGAAAGAGGCCTTGTTGCAAAATCATCCTGTGCCCACAACTTTTTCAGACGGGTACTGGTGGTAACTGACTCTGACTAACCAGAGCCAGTGCACGTTTGCACAGTGGTGAAGGGAGGGGGCCTGAGGTGACATGTGTGCAAACGTGCCCCGTGGCGCGTTTTAAGTTGCGGGATTAAGTCCCCTTGAATCCTGAGGGTCCCTGGGGTCCAACTAGCCCCCAGGTACCTACAGTTAGGACCACAGAGCTGAGTTGCAGAGAGGCGTTCCGAGGCCACGCACCTTTTTTCACCTCTCTGCAACGCACCTCTGTTGTGCTTACTGAAGGTACCTGGTGGGCTAGTTGGCCCCTAGGATTCAAAGGGAATTAACTCCCCAACTTAAACCACACCACAGGGCGTGTTTGCGCACATTTCACCTGAGGCCCCGCCCCCTCCCTTCACCACTGTGCATACGCGCCCCGTGGCGCATTTTAAGTTGGGGGATTAGGTCACCTTGAATCCTGAGAGTCCCTGGGGCCCAACCAGCCCACCAGGTACTTCCAGTAAGCACCACAGGCCTGCGTTGCAACGCCTGTAACAAATTGTGCAGTTGTGTTTAGGTAGTGAAGAGGGTCGTGCTGGGGGTAGTGTTTTAGGGTTTAGGGTAGTGCAGTGGTGTTTGTGTAGTGTAGGGGGTCATGCTGGGGGTAGGTTTAGGGTAGTGCAGTGGTGTTTGGGTAGTGTAGGGAGTCGTGCTGGGGGAGTGTTTTAGGGTTTAGGGTAGTGCAGTGGTGTTTGGGTAGTGTAGGGGATACTGCTGGGGGTAGTGTTTTAGGGTTTAGGGTAGTGCAATGGTGTTTGGGTAGTGTAGGGGTACTGCTGGGGGTAGTGTTTTAGGGTTTAGGGTAGTGCAGTGGTGTTTGGGTAGCGTAGGGGGTACTGCTGGGGGTAGTGTTTTATGGTTTAGGGTAGTGCAGTGGTGTTTGGGTAGTGTAGGGGTTCGTGCTGGGGGTAGTTTTTTAGGGTTTAGGGTAGTGCAGTGGTGTTTGTGTAGTGTAGGAGGTCGTATTTTAGGGTTTAGGGTAGTGCAGTGGTCTTTGGGTAGTGTAGGGAGTCGTGCGGGGGTATTGTTTTAGAGTTTAGGGTAGTGCAGTGGTCTTTGGGTAGTGTAGGGGTTGTGCGGGGGGTAGTGTTTTAGAGTTTAGGGTAGTGCAGTGGTCTTTGGGTAGTGTAGGGGGTTGTGCGGGGGGTAGTGTTTTAGGGATTAGGGTAGTGCATTGGTATTTGGGTAGTGTAGGGGGTCATGCGGGGGTAGTGTTTTAGGGTTTAGGGCAGTGCAGTGGTGTTTAGGTAGTGTAGGGGGTCGTGCTGGGGGAGTGTTTTAGGGTTTAGGGCAGTGCAGTGGTGTTCGGGTAGTGTAGGGGGTCGTGCTGGGGGAGTGTTTTAGGGTTTAGGGCAGTGCAGTCGTGTTCGGGTAGTGTAGGGGGTCGTGCTGGGGGAGTATTTTAGGGTTTAGGGTAGTGCAGTGGTGTTCGGGTAGTGTAGGGGGTCATGCTGGGGGTAGTGTTCTAGGGTTTAGGGCAGTGCAGTGGTGTTCGGGCAGTGTAGGGGGTCTTGCTGGGGGTGGTGTTTCAGGATTTAGGGCAGTGCAGTGGTGTTCGGGCAGTGTAGGGGGTCGTGCAGGGGGTGGTGTTTCAGGGTTTAGGGCAGTGCAGTGGTGTTCGGGCAGTGTAGGGGGTCGTGCAGGGGTGGTGTTTCAGGGTTTAGGGCAGTGGTGTTCGGGCAGTGTAGGGGGTCATTCTGGGGGTGGTGTTTCAGGGTTTGGGGCAGTGCAGTGGTGTTCGAGCAGTAAAGGGGGTCATGCTGGGGGTGGTGTTTCAGGGTTTAGGGCAGTGCAGTGGTGTTCGGGCAGTGTAGGGGGCGGTGCAGGGGTGGTGTTTCAGGGTTTAGGGCAGTGCAGTGGTTTTCGGGCAGTGTAGGGGTTAGTGCAGGGCGTGGTGTTTCAGGGTTTAGGGCAGTGTAGTGGTGTTTGGGCAGTGTAGGGCATCGTGCAGGGGGTGGTGTTTCAGGGTTTAGGGCAGTGCAGTGGTGTTCGGGCAGTGTAGGGGGTGGTGCTGGGGCTGGTGTTTCAGGGTTTAGGGCAGTGCAGTGGTGTTCGGGCAGTGTAGGGGGTCGTGCTGGGGCTGGTGTTTCAGGGTTTAGGGCAGTGCAGTGGTGTTCGGGCAGTGTAGGGGGTCGTGCTGGGGGTGGTGTTTCAGGGTTTAGGGCAGTGCAGTGGTGTTCGGGCAGTGTAGGGGGTCATGCTGGGGGTGGTGTTTCAGGGTTTAGGGCAGTGCAGTGGTGTTCGGGCAGTGTAGGGGGTCTTGCTGGGGGTGGTGTTTCAGAGTCTAGGGCAATGCAGTGGTGTTCGGGCAGTGTAGGTGGTCTTGCTGGGGCTGGTGTTTCAGGGTTTAGGGCAGTGCAGTGATGTTCGGGCAGTGTAGGGGGTCGTGCTGGGGGTGGTGTTTCAGGGTTTAGGGCAGTGCAGTGGTGTTCGGGCAGTGTAAGGGGTCGTGCTGGGGTTAGTGTTTTAGGGTTTAGGGTAGTGCAGTGGTGCTTGTGTAGTGTATGGGGTCGTGCTGGGGGTAGTGTTTTAGGGTTTAGGGTAGTGCAGTGGTGTTTGTGTAGTGTAGGGGGTCATGTTTTAGGGTAGTGCAGTGGTGTTTGGGTAGTGTAGGGGGTCGTGCTGGGGGTAGTGTTTTAGGATTTAGGTTAGTGCAGTGGTGTTTGGGTAGTGTAGGGGGTCGTGCTGGGGATAGTGTTTTAGGGTTTAGGGCAGTGCAGTGGTGTTTGTGTAGTGTAGGGGGGCGTGCTGGGGGTCGTGTTTTAGGGTTTAGGGTAGTGCAGTGGTGCTTGTGTAGTGTAGGAGGTCGTGCTGGGGGTAGTGTTTTAGGGTTTAGGGTAGTGCAGTGGTGTTTGTGTAGTGTAGGGGGTCATGTTTTAGGGTAGTGCAGTGGTGTTTGGGTAGTGTAGGTGGTCGTGCTGGTGGTAGTGTTTTAGGATTTAGGATAGTGCAGTGGTGCTTGTGTAGTGTAGGGGGTCGTGCTGGGGGTAGTGTTTTAGGGTTTAAGGTAGTGCAGTGGTGTTTTTGTAGTGTAGGGGGTCATGTTTTAAGATGCAATGCTCCAATACCTGACCAGTCTGCACTACATAAAACTGCAAAAAACTAAAAATAAAAAGTGTTTTGCACACTTTTGTCATTGGGCTATATGTGGGCTACATCTGGGTAATATTTGTGCTACATTTGGGCTCTTTTTTCACTGGTGGCCATCTTGGAAGACTTCTTTGTTATGAAGTTTCCTAATTTCTTCATTTACTGCAGTCTCCTCAGTAGGAAATGCTTTCAGTTTTTTACTTTGATTCCATCAAGAAGGCATTCAGATGTCTCACATCTGCCATAAATTCAGAATGTTAGCACTTTAGTTGCTCATTAGATCACTGGAGTAAAGCTACTGCTCACCAGGGAGTTAACTGGTAGTCTGCTGCTGGTATTGAAAGTGATTGTTTCAGTCTGCATGTCAGAATTTTCTAATGAAATAGAAGAGGATTTGAGATCTCACTTAAAACATGCCCTAATTTTTCTTTCTGCAGCACTAACCATAATTTCTATTTCAAAAAGAACCCCTCATTTTGTTCCTTTTTAAATTAAATGTTTTAAGTGTTACTGGTTTATTCCAATCAAGATGGCTTCAGGTGTGCCATACTTTTGTCATAAGTAAGGCTGTTAGCGCTCTAGTTGTTCTTTAGAACACTCTGGGAAGCTGCAGTAGAACACAAAGGCATCAACTGGCAGGCTGCTCCTGTTGAAATATAACAGGAAGATATTTGAGATCACACTTGAAATATGTCCTAATTTTCTTTCTACAGCACTAACCATAATTTCTATGACAAAATTAACCCCATCATTTTGTTCCTTTTTATATTAAATGTTTTAAGTGTTACCAGTTTATTCCAATCAAGATGGCTTCAGGTGTGCCATACTTTTGTCATAAGTAAGGCTGTTAGCGCTCTAGTTGTTCTTTAGAACACTCTGGGAAGCTGCAGTAGAACACAAAGGCATCAACTGGCAGGCTGCTCCTGTTGAAATATAACAGGAAGATATTTGAGATCACACTTGAAACATGTCCTAATTTTTCTTTCTACAGCACTAACCATAATTTCTATGACAAAATGAACCCCATCATTTTGTTCCTTTTTAAATTAAATTGTTTAAGTGTTACCAGTTTATTCCAATCAAGATGGCTTCAGGTGTGCCATACTTTTGTCATAAGTAAGGCTGTTAGCACTCTAGTTGTTCTTTAGAACACTCTGGGAAGCTGCAGTAGAACACAAAGGAATCAACTGACAGTCTCTGCCCTTGTTGGATGTACATGTTTTACTGAGAATGTCAGACTTCATTCTCACATGAGTGAGAAAGATAATTTGAATTTACAGAAAATATGCTCTCATTTTAGCTTCTGGAGCACCTTCCAAACCTCCATGGGACAAGCATGAGAAAATAGTGTTCTCTCAAACATGATTCATGATATCCCAGCAGAAGGTTTTTCACATGGTAAAATCACCTTAGAATACACCACAATTCCTAAAATTAGTATGGTACCATCAACAAATAAATTCTAATGTAACTAAAGCCTGTTATCACCCTTTATGGTTCTCCTTTTGGTGACCCTCAACATCTTCTATTCACTACAATGCATTTCAATGAGGTACTATCATTTATATTGGTCCCAAGATGGCTGCCAGCAATTCCAGGATGAAGTGCTGACAGCCAATCAGATCTCACGATGACATGTGTGGTTAGGCTCCGCCCAGATATATATGTGACTTTACTTTTGATTTTCTCAGGAACTACTGAACGGATTTACACCATTTAAGCAAAAGGCACGACACTGAACCAAGGGCTACCTCTTTGCCAAATTTGGTGTAATTCCGTTCAGCAGTTCGGGCTGTAGCTGCGACTAAAGGTTCCTATGGAAAAATGAATGGGGAAAACGCGTTTTGGGACCCCCTTTTTCTCGGCCCCGCTTGACGTATCACCCGAGACTTTCAGGATAGGAGCGGACCAGAGCGCCCCAACAAGTTGGAAACTTTCACGAAGATTCGTCAACCGGCGCCAACGTTATTTCAAATAGAATGTCGCGGATTTCCTATGGATAATAGGTTTTAACTATAACTATCTACTGGCGACCGCCAGTAGATAATATATATATATATATATATTACTTACTGGCGGTCGCCAGTAGGTAGTTATAGTTAGGACCTATTTTCCATAGGAAATTCACAACATTCTATTTCCAATAACTTTGGCGCCGGTTGATGAATCTTCGCGAAATTTTCAAAACTTGTGGGGCGCTCCGGTCCGCTCCAATCCTGAAAGTCTCGGGGTGATTCATCAAGTGGGGGCCGAGAAAAAAGGGGGGTCCCAAAATGTGTTTTCCCCATGCAATTTTCCATAGTAACCTTTAGTCGCAGCTACAGCCCGAACTGCTGAACGGAATTACACCAAATTTGGCAAAAAGGTAGCCCTTGGTTCAGAGTCGTGCTTTTTGGTTAAATGGTGTAAATCCGTTCAGTAGTTCCTGAGAAATTTGAAAAAGAAAACATATATATCTGGGCGGAGCCTAACCACACATGTCATCGTGAGATCTGATTGGCTGTCAGCACTTCATCCTGGAATTGCTGGCAGCCATCTTGGGACCAATATAAATGATAGTACCCCATTGAAATGCATTGTAGTGAATCGAAGATTTTGAGGGTTACCAAAAGGAGAACTATAAAGGGTGATAACAGACTTTAGTTACATTAGAATTCATTTGTTGATGGTACCATACTAATTTCAGGAATTGTGGTGTGTTCTAAGGTGATTTTACCCTGTGAAAAACCTTCTGCTGGGATATCATGAATCATGTTTGAGAGAAAACTATTTTCACATGCTTGTCCCATACAGTTTTGGAAGGTGCTCCAGAAGCTAAAATGAGAGCATATTTTCTGTAAATTCACATTATCTTTCTCAGTCATGTGAGAATGAAGTCTGACATTCTCAGTAAAACATGTACATCCAACAAGGGCAGAGACTGTCAGTTGATTCCTTTGTGTTCTTCTGCAGCTTCCCAGAGTGTTCTAAAGAACAACTAGAGTGCTAACAGCCTTACTTATGACAAAAGTATGGCACACCTGAAGCCATCTTGATTGGAATAAACTGGTAACACTTAAAACATTTAATTTAAAAAGCAACAAAATGATGGGGTTCATTTTGTCATAGAAATTATGGTTTGTGCTGTAGAAAGAAAAATTAGGACATGTTACAAGTGTGATCTCAAATATCTTCCTGTTATATTTCAACAGGAGCAGCCTGTCAGTTGATGCCTTTGTGTTCTACTGCAGCTTCCCAGAGTGTTCTAAAGAACAACTAGAGCGCTAACAGTCTTACTTATGACAAAATTATGGCACACCTGAAGCCATCTTGATTGGAATAAACTGGTAACTCTTAAAACATTTAATTTAAAAGGAACAAAATGAGGGGGTTCATTTTGTCATAGAAATTATGGTTAGTGCTGTAGAAAGAAAAATTAGTGCTAAAACACTACCCCCAGCACGACACCCTACACTACCCAAACATAACTGCACTACCCTAAACCCTAAAACACTACCACCAGCACGACTCCTACACTACCCAAACACCACTGTACTACACTAAACCCTAAATATACCCCCAGCATGACCTCCCACACTACACAAACACCACTGCACTACCCTAAAACACTACCCCCAGCACGACCCTCTACACTACCCGAACACCACTGCACTATCCCAAACCCTAAAACACTAACCCCAGCATGACCCCCTACACTACCCAAACACCACTGCACTACCCTATACCCTAAAACATGACCCCCTACACTACACAAACACGATTGCACTACCCTAAACCCTAAAACACTACCCACAGCATGACCCCCTTCACTACACAAACACCACTGCACTGCCCTAAACCCTAAAACACTACCCCAGCACTACCCCCTACACTACCCAAACACCACTGCACTAACATAAACCCTAAAACACTACACCCAGCACAACCCCCTACACTACACAAACACCACTGCACTACCCTAAACCCTAAAATACTACCCCCAGCACGACTCCCTACACATTTACCATACATACCTTTACAACAAAATTTGTTGTAAAGGCATGCGTGGTAAATGACCATGCATTCTAAAGAAATGCGTAGTAATGACTTCGTGATGTACAATGCATGCGTGGTAAAGTATGCGTTGTAATGGTATCGCAAAGTAAAAAAGTTGTTGTAACGGCTGTTTACCGATCGAAGCTGGCCCCTGTTCTTCAGTGAGACGTTTATTTGATTAATTAGGAGGAAGGAATGTGGTTTTTTTACCGAAAAGTGCATTCCCGGCTGTTGTATTGTGAAAGTGTCCGCGTGGCCTGGTTTCACTTCCGGTGAGAGAGTGGAAGAGTCTGTTTGGATCTAAAGGAGTTCTGTTGTTGGACGGGGCGGCGCGACATGTCATCAGAAAACATAGTTAATGGAAAGCGTCCTCCCTGAAGTGTGGAGCAGTGCCATGAGAGGTCAACGAGTGTGCGTCCCACCACAGTATGACCGTACCGCGTGACCCATGTGCCGCCTCCAGGGTACGGGAGGCAGAAGCGGCATCGCAGGTCCTCTTGAAGACCGTTGTTGCACTAATTCTACATTTTGGTACTAGGGCATTTTAACTTCGTTGTTCCTGCCAGATACAAAGAGAAGATCCTGTGTTATTCAGTGCCCTCGTTACCTTTTTTGTGGGTTGTGGTGCTTGTCACTTCGCTGCCCCGCCGGTGCACACGACTGGGCACCCCACCTCATGTGCCATCTGCAGGGCCTCTGCCCTCGGATCACTGGTTTTGGTTTCTGGAGTGGCAACATAAACAGTTGCTCCCAAAGGACTAGCCTGAACACTTAGGTGAATATCCCCTGCACCAGCATTCCACGGAAATTCTTTCCTAGCTCTCCCACGTCAATGAGCACGGCTCCGCTCGCGACACCGTATGACGTCATCGGAGCCATAAGAGGACCTCGTCGGCGTGCTGACGTCAGTTCCACCCATTTTTTCCGTGCCACCGAGGCAAACAGAGGACCGAGACATTTTCACATGTATACATAGTATAATAAATATATATATATTCACTGAAAAAACCATAGGTTTCAGGCACGTTATAGTTAGAAATTAGCATTTAAAAACCTTAGAAATTCTCTGAAAAAACCATAGGTTTCAGGCACGTTATAGTTAGAAATTAGCATTTAAAAAACCTTAGGAATTCACTGAAAAAACCATAGGTTTCAGGGGCGTTATAGTTAGTTGGACATTTCACTCGTACAAAACCATAGAAATTCCCCCGTTATAGTTAGTTCAGCTAACTATAACTCGCGAGCCCGCAATGCACTGCTGATGACGTCACATATTACATCACTCATGACATGGTCAGTGACATCACTCATGACATCACTGATGACATCTCAAATGACATCACTGATGACATCATCCAGTGAATGTGTGTTTTTCTGAAAATTAAATATGTTTTATATATGTATATCTCAAGGTCGATGGAAGAATAAATGGGTATATAAGTGTCTAAATGGATGATTTTTTTTGTAAAATTGATTGTATAACTGACTAAGTGTATCTTAGTGAATACATGGGTTAGTGAGTAATGTTTAAATATGAAAATATATGTATCAGTCTCTCACTTTGTGTATAAGTGGCTGCATGGGTTGGTGAGTAGCTATATGAGTATCTATATGGGTTATTAGTTGGTTTTTTGAGTATCAGTATGAGTGTCTGAGTGTATGGTTCGGTGGGGGGTATTACTTAGTGCATAGATGTATGAATGAGTGACTCACTGTTTGTATGTGTTGAAGACAGCATGTGTGCAGGACTGTATAGGTGGATGAGTATGTGTATGGGTGTGTTAGTGAGTGAATGACAGTCTCAATAGTGTCTTTATGAGTAACTACATATGTTTTAAACTAGTATATGTGAGTATTGGTGTATATAAGTGAGTATATGTGAGAGTGAGAGATTGGAAGAGTTCCTGTACAAATAAGTAGGTGTTTCTATAAGTGATTGTTTAAGAGAGTAAGTATGTGTAAGTTTCTGTAGAAGTAAGTGTGGTAGTGTGAGTATAACTGTATATGCAAGTAAATGGATGTTTGATACTTTGTTTGCATGTGTGACTATGTGTGTGAGTAACTCTATGGATGAGTGGCGGTGTGTAACAGGATGTATAGGTGTATGAGTACATATGATGAGTGAGTACATGTATGAGTGACTGTATAGGGACTGTTGGTGAATGAGTGGATGTGTGTGTAGATCTTGGAATTACTGAATAGGTGTGTTGTAACTGGTATTGGTATGTCCATTGTTTTGAAAATGTTAGTTTGTATTTTTGAGTGTGTGTATCAAAGGTTATATTAGGGTGAGAGGAGGTCTGCCACTCTATCACAAGGATGATGTCATGAGTGATGTCATGAGTGATGTCATTTGAGATGTCATCAGTGATGTCATGAGTGATGTCACTGACCATGTCATGAGTGGTGTAATATGTGACATCATCAGCAGTGCATTATGGATGCGCAAGTTATAGTTAGCTGAACTAACTATAACGGGGAATTTCTATGGTTTTGTACGAGTGAAATGTCCAACTAACTATAACGCCCCTGAAACCTATGGTTTTTTCAGTGAATTTCTAAGGTTTTTTAAATGCTAATTTCTAACTATAACGTGCCTGAAACCTATGGTTTTTTCAGTGAATTTCTAAGGTTTTTTAAATGCTAATTTCTAACTATAACGTGCCTGAAACCTATGGTTTTTTCAGTGAATTTATATATATATATATATATATATATATATATATATATATTCACTGAAAAAACCATAAGGTTTTAGGGACAGTTATAGTTAGTTGGACATTGCACTCGTACAAAACCCGTGAAATTCCCCCGTTATAGTTAGTTCAGGTAACTATAACTCGCGCCCCCGCAATGCACTGCTGATGACGTCACATATTACATCACTCATGACATGGTCAGTGACATCACTGATGACATCACTGATGACATCTCAAATGACATCACTGATGACATCACTGATGACATCATCCAGTGACTGTGTGTTTCTGTAAAGTTTAAATATGTTTAATATATATAGGGAAAGGCGTATTGAAGAATGAGTGGGTGTAGAAGTGCCTGAATGGATGATTTAGTAGGTGTGTGACTGAGTCTATAAGTGAGTGATTAAACGTATCTTACTGGATGCATGGGTGAGTGACTAAACTGTGTGAATGTCTGTATCCGTCTGTCTGTTGTTGTGTAAGCAACTGCATGGGTTTCTGACTAGCTAAATGAGTGTCTATATGGGTTATGGATTGGTTCTCTGAGTATCTGTATGGGTGCCTCAGTGTTTGTGTGGGTGGGGTGTGTGTGACTCTGTGCATAGATGTGTGAGTGGGTGATTCACTGGGTGCATGGTTTCAAGAGTGCGTCTGTGATGGACTGTATGGGTGGGTGAGTGTGTGTATGGGTGTGTTAGTGATTGAATGTATATCTCAGTGGTACATGTGTGAGTAACTACATATGTGAAAGGCAGTATATATGTTGGTTGGAGTATATAAATGGCTATAAGTGAGAGTGTGTGATTGTGAGAGTGGCTATATGGATGAGTGTGTACTTGCATCAGTGATTGCATAGGAGCGTAAGAATGTGCTAGTATTTTTATGAGTAAGTGAGCTGGTGTGTATAACTGTATAGGTGAGTAAATTGGAGTGTGATTAATTATTTGCATGACTGACTAGGTGTGTGAGTACCTCTATGGATGAGTTGCGTTGTGTGAGTGTTTATATAGGTGTATGAGTGCATATGATAGTCCTGTACTGAGTGACCATAAGTATGAGTGACTGTACGGGTGAGTGAGTAGATGTGTGTGTGTAGACCTAAGAATCAGTGAGTGGGTATGTACTTATTGGTATTGGAGTGTGTATCGTTTTGAGAATGGCAGTCTGTAATTTAGAGTGGGTGTTTCAAAACTTATATTAGGGTGTGAGAAGATGCATTAAATTCTCACATGGATGATGTCATCAGTGATGTCATCAGTGATGTCATTTGAGATGTCATCAGTGATGTCATCAGTGATGTCACTGACCATGTCATGAGTGATGTAATATGTGACGTCATCAGCAGTGCATTGTGGGGCGCGAGTTATAGTTACCTGAACTAACTATAACGGGGGAATTTCACGGGTTTTGTACGAGTGCAATGTCCAACTAACTATAACTGTCCCTAAAATTTATGGTTTTTTCAGTGAATTTCTAAGGTTTTTTAAATGCTAATTTCTAACTATAACGTGCCTGAAACCTATGGTTTTTTCAGTGAATTTCAAAGGTTTTTTAAATGCTAATTTCTAACTATAACGTGTCTGAAACCTATGGTTTTTTCAGTGAATTTCAAAGGTTTCTTAAATGCTAATTCCTAACTATAACATGTCTGAAACCTACGGTTTTTTCAGTGAATTTCAAAGGTTTTGTAAATGACAATTTTTAAATGTATTAATTGTTATATTTATTTTTTTCATACTGAGTTACTACATTTTTAGAAACAATTTTTTTTTACATATTTTATTTTTTAAATTACATTGTAATTACATTATACATTACAAAAAATACTTTCTCAGAATGAATTACTTTAGTTTAAATACTTTGCACATAGGCAATAGACTTTTAAGTACAGTAGTTACAGTTGTTGCAATGGGCAACACATTTTCAAACGCAATGCAACATTCAGCTCAATGTGAACTTCTAGTTAAATGCAATTAGTTACTTTATGGATTACTTTTTCTAACCACAGGACTGGATCCTAGATTCAGTCCTGGGACATCTCCTGTAAACAGTTGAGTAAAAGCGTTTTGGTTACAGTAGTGATTTTTAAGGAATATTATTGTATTTTAAAAGTTGACACTTAGAAACTTTTTCTCATAGAATCACCAATGTTATCCTATGGAAGGAAATTCACTTAGCAGGTAAAAACTGTTATCGTTACTTTTTCTTACTCAGTGTTGGATCCTGGATCCAGCACTGGTGCATCTCCTGTAAACAGTTGAAAGAATGCGTTTAAGTCATACAGGCGATTTTTAAGGAATATTTGTAGTTTGTGAAAATCGACACTTCGAAACTTTTCTGCTGAAAACCAGACAATGGATTCCTATGGAAGGAAATACAAGTTACTGGTAAGTACGGTTAGAATTACTTTTCAGGGTCAGTGCTGGGCTAAAAGATGCAGCACTGGGTTCTCTCCTGATAACAGGTGAGTAAATTGGAATTCGTACTTTGGTTGATTTTAGAGGAATATTATAAAGTTCCAAAACTCCACACTTAGAAGAATTTCCAAGTGAAACCAGTCAATGTTAGCCTATGAAGGAAATTCAAGTTACTGGTAAGTACGGTTAAAATTACTTTTGAGGATCAGTACTGGGCTGAAAGATGCAGCACTGAGGTCTCTCCTGATAACAGGTGAGTAAATCGGAATTCGTATTTCGGCTGATTTTAGAGGAATATTTTAAAGTTCCAAAACTCCACACTTAGAAGAATTTCCAAGTGAAACCAGTCAATGTTAGCCTATGGAAGGAAATTCAAGTTACTGGTAAGTACGGTTAAAATTACTTTTCAGGACCAGTACTGGGCTGAAAGATACAGCACTGAGGTCTCTCCTGATAACAGGTGAGTAAATCGGAATTCGTATTTCGGCTGATTTTAGAGGAATATTTGTATGTTTCAAAAATCAACACTTAGAAACTTTTTCAGCAAAAAGCAGGCAATGATATCCTATGGAAGGAAATTTAAGTTACTGGTAAGTACGGTTAAAATTACTTTTCAGGATTAGTACTGGGCTGAAAGATGCAGCACTGAGGTCTCTCCTGATAACAGGTGAGTAAATCAGAATTCGTAGTTCGGCAGATTTTAGAGGAATATTTGCACAATGGTGAAGGGAGGGGGCGGGGCCTGAGGTGACATCTGTGCAATTGGGGGATTAAGTCCCCTTGAATCATGAGGGTCCCTAGGGGCCAACTAGCCCACCAGGAACCTCCAGTATGCGCCAGGGGGCTGCGTTGCAGAGACGTGTAGAGAGGCCACACCCCTTTTTACACCTCTCTGCAACGCAGCTCTGTGGCGCTTTCTGGGTGTACCTGTTGGGGTAGTTGGCCCCCAGGGACCCTTAGGATTTGAGGGGATTTAATTCCCCATCTTGAAACGCGCCATGGGGCCTGTTTGCACACATGTCACCTCAGGCCCTGCCCCCTCCCTTCACCACTGTGCAAACGCGCCCCGTGGCGCATTTTAAGTCGGGGGATTAACTCCCTTGAATCCTGAGGGTCCCTGGGGTGCAACTAGCCCACCAGCTACCTCCATTAAGCGCCACAGAGCTGCGTTGCACAGAGGTGTAAAAGGGGCGTGGCCTCTGTCCACCTCTGTGCAACGCAGCCCCTGGCGCATACTGGAGGTTCCTGGTGGACTAGTTGGCCCCCAGGGACCCCCAGTATTCAAGGGGAATTGTTCTCCTCTGCAAACGCACCAGGGGGCGCGTTTGCAGAGTGCTGTCAAAGAGGGGCGTGGCCTCCCTCGCGATGCCGTTTTTAATTTTTTTTTTTTTTTTTAAAAGGGGGCTGTGTGGCCCCCTTTTAGTAATTTTTGAGTCCTGGGGACCCCATCCCCCAGGGCCTGTCCCCCTTTTTAAAAAAATAAAATAAAAAAGGACTGGGAAGGGGACCGCGTGGGCCCCCTCCCGTGGCCAATTTCGACCCGGGGACCCCATCCCCCGGGCCATAGCCACCTTTTTTTTTTATTTGATGGAGGGGGCTGCCTGGCCCCCTCCTAAGGCCTCCTTAGGCCCCGGGGACCCCATCCCCCGGGGCTGGCCCTATCCTTTTGGGGTCCGTGGGGGACCCCAACTCCCCCACGGACCCTGCTGGCTCCCCGCCTCCTGCGGCATTGCTTTTCCACATGGGGAGCTGCTAATATGCTGCTCCCCATGTGGAAAGCGATTCTGCTTTGAATTTTGGAAGCAAGAGCAGCTTTCCTGCTCTCGCTTCCAAAATTCAAAGCAGTTTGTAATGACAGGACGGGAGCCGCGAGGCTCCCGTCCTGTCAGGGCAAACAGCAGTGTCCCGGGGGTAGGCACCCCGGGACACTGCAGGAGCCGGCCCTGGGGGGTGGCGGTCCCCAGGGCCATCACTGCCTCCAGGAGGGGGCCGCGCGGCCCCCTCCCCACATTTTCAAAGCCCCGGGAGGTGGTGGTCCCCGGGGCTTGGGGGTCCAAAACGGACCCCCATTTTCAATTTTGTTAGTGCCCCGGGAGGTGGTGGTCCCGGGCGTGTGGGGGCTGGAGTCCCCCACACAGGTTAATTTAATAAATAAAGAAGCCCCGGGAGGTGGTGGTCCCGGGGCTGCGGGAGGGCTCAGAGCCCTCCCGCAACTTTTTCTAATAAAGCCCCGGGGGGTGGCGGTCCCCGGGGCTTGGGGGGCCCTTAGAGGCCCCCCATACATAAAATAAACCCCCCCCAGCATGCCCCCGGGACTTGGCCCACCCGGGGGCAAATTAACATCGAAGCGCGGGAGACCGCGCTTCGATTTTTTTTTTTTTCGGCAGGATCCACGCTCCCTGAGCGCATCCTGCCGATTTTTTTAAAAAAAAAAAATGCTTTTTTGCCCAGGGGTCCTTGTGGGACCCCCTGAGCAGGCCTAGGGGTTAGGGTGTTTCTACCCTGCTCCCTTTGTGCGTTTTGCGCACTTGTTTCTTTTTTTCTCGGCGGGATCCGCGCACCCTAAGCGCATCCCGCCAATTTAAAAAAAAAAAATGCTTTTTCTGCCCAGGGGTCCTTGTGGGACCCCTGAGCAGACCTAGGGGGTCAGGGTGTTTCTACCCTGCCCCCTTTTTGCGCTTTGCGCACTTGTTTCTGTCCCTCGGTTCTACCGAGGGACAAAATGGCTGCCAACACTTCTTGATTTGGAGTGTTGACAGCCAATTAGCATGCAGCTCGTGATCGGGAGGGTACGCGGATCCGACGCGCCCATAGATATATATGTGATTTTAATTGTGAATTTCTCAGGAACTACTGAACGGATTTACACCATTTTAGCAAAAGGCACCAGTCTGAACCAAGGGCTACCTCTTTGCCAAATTTGGGGTAATTCCGTTCAGCAGTTCGGGCTGTAGCTGCGACTAAAGGTTCCTATGGAAAAATGAATGGGGAAAACGCGTTTTGGGACCCCCTTTTTCTCGGCCCCCGCTTGACGTATCACCCCGAGACTTTCAGGGTAGGAGCGGACCGGAGCGCCCAAACAAGTTGGAAGCTTCGCGAAGATTCGTCAACCGGCGCCAACGTTATTGCAAATAGAATGTCGCGGATTTCCTATGGATAATAGGTCCTAACTATAACTATCTACTGGCGACCGCCAGTAGATAATATATATATATATATATATATATATATATATATGTATATATATATATATATATATATATATATTTTTTTTTTTATTCAACACACCACTCGTTGCAGGAAGAGACCACGCAGGCTGAAAGACGCTTCACAACCCTTATCAAGGGGGAACCAATAAGGATGGAATATGGAAATATATGAGGAGTGAAAAAGAGCTGATACTAACAAGGGAGAGAGAACATAAGCTATAAAGTAAATTTTAAGTCTCAGATATAAAATATGTGGTTAGTTTCCATTAAGGCAGTATTTAAGAAATTACCAGCCAAGAAAGATCAAGAATAATTTTTTAAGCCCTGAAGAAGTGCAATTGAGCGTGAAACACGTGTTGGCTATTTACGAATGCTTACACAACTTGAGGCTGCGTGCTGTTTTGATGTTTTGAGAAAATATCTGAAGAAGGAATAAAAGAATATCAAAGATATATTCAAGAAAAAGTCATTTCTTGTGTTCTGATTCTCAGTGAATTGTTGTTTATGCTTTAAAAATAAGATACTGGTGGGGACCAGTAACTGAGAACATCAGCGCTGGGCACTATTCCTATTTTCCCAAAACTGAATGTTATTTTGTTATATATATATGCACACACAAACACACATATATGTATATATATTTAATATATATATATATGTATATATATATATATATATTATCTACTGGCGGTCGCCAGTAGATAGTTATAGTTACAACCTATTATCCATAGGAAATCCGCGACATTCTATTTGAAATAACGTTGGCGCCGGTTGACGAATCTTCGTGAAAGTTTCCAACTTGTTGGGGCGCTCCGCTCCTACCCTGAAAGTCTCGGGGTGATACGTGAAGCGGGGGCCGAGAAAAAAGGGGGTCCCAAAACGCGTTTTCCCCATTCATTTTTCCATAGGAACCTTTAGTCGCAGCTACAGCCCGAACTGCTGAACGGAATTACACCAAATTTGGCAAAGAGGTAGTCCTTGGTTCAGACTGGTGCCTTTTGCTTAAATGGTGTAAATCCGTTCAGTAGTTCCTGAGAAAATCAAAAGTAAAAGTACATATATATCTATGGGCGCGTCGGATACGCGTACCCTCAGCGCACCCTGCGCGCACCGTCCCGATCACGAGCTGCATGCTAATTGGTTGTCAGCTGGCTGTCAACATTCCGATTCAGGAAGTGTTGGCAGTTATTTTGTCCCTCGGTAGAACCGAGGGACAGAAACAAGTGCGCAAAGCGCAAAAGGGGGCAGGGTAGAAACACCCTGACCCCTAGGTCTGCTCAGGGGGTCCCACAAGGACCCCTGGGCAGAAAAAGATTTTATTTTTTTTAAATCGGCGGGATGCGCTTAGGGTGCGCGTATCCCGCCGAGAAAAAAAGAAACAAGTGTGCAAAACGCACAAAGGGGGCAGGGTAGAAACACCCTAACCCCTAGGCCTGCTCAGGGGTCCCACAAGGACCCCCTGGGCAAAAAAAAGCATTTTTAAAAAAAATCGGCAGGATGCGCTCAGGGTGCGCGAATCCTGCCGAAAAAAAAAAAATCGAAGCGCGGTCTCCCGCGCTTCGATTGTATTTTGCCCCCGGGTGGCCCAAGTCCCGGGGGCATGGTGGGGGGTTTAATTTTATGTGTGGGGGGCCTCAAAGGGCCCCCCAAGCCCCGGGGACCGCCACCCCCCCCCCGGGGCTTTCTTTTAAAAATGGTGCGGGAGGGCTCTGAGCCCTCCCGCAGCCCCGGGGACCACCACCTCCCCGGGGCTTTTTTTTTTTAAATTAAACAACCTGTGTGGGGGGGCTCCAGCCCCCCCACACGCCCCGGGGACCGCCACCTCCCCGGGGCACTAACAAATTAAAATGGGGGTCCATTTTGGACCCCCGAAGCCCCGGGGACCACCACCTCCCCGGGGCTGTGCTGATGTAGGGAGGGGGCCGCGCGGCCCCCTCCTGGAGCCCTTGATGGCCCTGGGGACCGCAACCCCCAGGGCCGGCTCCTGCAGTGTCCCGGGGTGCCTACCCCCGGGACACTGTAGTTTGCTATGGCAGGACGGGAGCCTCGCGGCTCCCGTCCTGCCATAGCAAACTGCTTTGGATATTGGAAGAGAGAGCAGGAAACCTGCTCTCTCTTCCAATATCCAAAGCCGATTGCTTTTCCACATGGGGAGCAGCATGTCAGCTGCTCCCCATGTGGAACAGCAATGCCGGCTCCCAAGGGACGTGGGGAGCCGGCGGGACTGTGGGGGCATTGGGGACCCCCCCACAGTCCCCAACGGAGAGGGCCAGCCCCGGGAGATGGGGTCCCCGGGGCAAGTAGTGGCCCAGGAGGGGGGCCACGCAACCCCCCTCCCCAAAAAAGAGCAAAAAAATTTTTTTAAAAAGGAAAGGCCGGCCCCGGGGGATGGGGTCCCCGGGGCCTTAAAATGGCCAGAGGAGGGGGCCACGCTGCCCCCCTCAAAAAATAAATATAGAGGCCATGCCCCGGGGGATGGGGTCCCCGGGGCCAATACAGGCCAAGGGAAGGGGGCCACGCGGCCCTCTTCCCGTTTTTTTTTTAAAGGTAATTTAAAAAGGGGTAAGGCCCTGGGGGATGGGGTCCCCAGGGCCCAAAAAAGAAAAAGGAAGGGGGCTACACAGCTCCCCTTCAGGGGAGAATTTTTTTTTTTTTTTTTTAAACGATCGGGCCCGCAGGCCCCGCCCTTCCTTCACCACTCTGCAAACGCGCCCTGGCGCGTTTGCAGAGGGGAACGAATTCCCCTTGAATACTGGGGGTCCCTGGGGCCAACTAGCCCACCAGGTACCTCCAGTATGCGCCAGGGGGCTGCCTTGCAGAGAGGTGTACAGAGGCCACGCCCCTTTTACACCTCTCTGCAATGCAGCTCTGTGGCGCTTTTGGAGGTATATGGTGGGCTAGTTGGACTCCGGGGACCCTCAGGATTCAAGGGGACTTAATCCCCCAACTTAAAACGCGCCACGGGGCGCGTTTGCACAGTGGTGAAGGGAGGGGCGGGGCTTCAGGTGACATGTGTGCAAACAGGCCCCGTGGCTTGTTTTAAGATGGGGAATTAAATCCCTTCAATCCTGAGGGTCCCTGGGGCCAACTAGCCCAACAGGTACATCCAGAAAGCGCCACAGAGCTGCGTTGCAGAGAGGTGTAAAAGGGGTGTGGCCTCTCTACAGTCTCTGCAACGCAGCCCCCTGGCGCATATTGGAGGTTCCTGGTGGGCTAGTTGGCCCCTAGGGACCCTCAGGATTCACGGGGACTTAATCCCCCAACTTAAAAAGCGCAACGGGGCGCGTTTGTACAGATGTCACCTGAGGCCCCGCCCCCTCCCTTCACCATTGTGCAAATATTCCTCTAAAATCAGCCGAAATATGAATTCCGACTTACTCACCTGTTATCAGGAGAGACCTCAGTGCTGCATCTTTCAGCCCAGTACTGGTCCTGAAAAGTAATTTTAACCGTACTTACCGGTAACTTGAATTTCCTTCATAGGCTAACATTGACTGGTTTCACTTGGAAATTCTTCTAAGTGTGGAGTTTTGGAACTTTAAAATATTCCTCTAAAATCAGCCGAAATACGAATTCCGATTTACTCACCTGTTATCAGGAGAGACCTCAGTGCTGCATCTTTCAGCCCAGTACTGGTCCTGAAAAGTAATTTTAACCGTACTTACCGGTAACTTGAATTTCCTTCATAGGCTAACATTGACTGGTTTCACTTGGAAATTCTTCTAAGTGTGGAGTTTTGGAACTTTAAAATATTCCTCTAAAATCAGCCGAAATACGAATTCCGATTTACTCACCTGTTATCAGGAGAGACCTCAGTGCTGCATCTTTCAGCCCAGTACTAATCCTCAAAAGTAATTTTAGCCGTACTTACCAGTAACTTGAATTTCCTTGCATAGGATATCATTGCCTGCTTTTTGCTGAAAAAGTTTCTAAGTGTTGATTTTTGGAACTTTAAAATATTCCTCTAAAATCAGCCGAAATCCGAATTCTGATTTACTCACCTGTTATCAGGAGAGACCTCAGTGCTGCATCTTTCAGCCAAGTACTGATCCTCAAAATTAATTTTAACCGTACTTACCGGTAACTTGAATTTCCTTCATAGGCTAACATTGACTGGTTTCACTTGGAAATTCTTCTAAGTGTGGAGTTTTGGAACTTTATAATATTCCTCTAAAATCAACCAAAGTACGAATTCCAATTTACTCACCTGTTATCAGGAGAGAACCCAGTGCTGCATCTTTTAGCCCAGCACTGACCCTGAAAAGTAATTTTAACCGTACTTACCAGTAACTTATATTTTCTAACATAGGAATCCATTGTCTGGTTTTCAGCAGAAAACTTTCAAAGTGTCGATTTTCACAAACTACAAATATTCCTTAAAAATCGCCTGTATGACTTAAACGCATTCATTCAACTGTTTACAGGAGATGCACCAGTGCTGGATCCAGGATCCAACACTGAGTAAGATAAAGTAACGATAACAGTTTTTACCTGCTAAGTGAATTTCCTTCCATAGGATAACATTGGTGATTCTATGAGAAAAAGTTTCTAAGTGTCAACTTTTAAAATACAATAATATTCCTTAAAAATCACGACTGTAACCAAAACGCTTTTACTCAACTGTTTACAGGAGATGTACCAGGACTGAATCTAGGATCCAGTCCTGTGGTTACAAAAGTAATCCATAAAGTAACTAACTGCATTTAACTAGAAATTCACATTGAGCTGAATGTTGCATTCTGTTTGAAAATGTGTTGCCCATTGCAACAACTGTAACTACTGTACTTAAAAGTCTATTGCCTATCTGCAAAGTATTTAAACTAAAGTAATTCATTCTGAGAAAGTATTTTTGTAATGTAATGTATAATGTAATTACAATGTAATTTAAAAAATAAAATATGTAAAAAAAAAAATTCTAAAAATGTAGTAAATCAGTATGAAAAAAATTAATATAACAATTAATACATTTAAAAATTGTCATTTACAAAACCTTTGAAATTCACTGAAAAAACCGTAGGTTTCAGGCACGTTATAGTTAGAAATTAGCATTTAAAAAACCTTTGAAATTCACTGAAAAAACCATAGGTTTCAGACACGTTATAGTTACAAATTAGCATTTAAAAAACCTTTGAAATTCACTGAAAAAACCATAGGTTTCAGACACGTTATAGTTACAAATTAGCATTTAAAAAACGTTTGAAATTCACTGAAAAAACCATAGGTTTTAGGGACAGTTTTAGTTACTTGGACATTGCACTCGTACAAAACCCGTGAAATTCCTCCGTTATAGTTAGTTCAGCTAACTATAACTCGCGCCCCGCAATGCACTGCTGATGACATCACATATTACATCACTCATGACATGGTCAGTGACATCACTGATGACATCACTGATGACATCTCAAATGACATCACTGATGACATCATCCACGTGATAATCTGATGCACCTCCTCACACCCTAATATAACCTTTGATTCACCCACTCTAAATTACAGACTGCCATTCGCAAAACCATAGACACTCCAACACCAATAACTACATACCCACTCACTGATTCTTAGGTCTACACACACACATCCACTCACTCACCCGTACAGTCACTCATACTTACGGTCACTCAGTACAGGACTATCATATGCACTCTTACTCCTATATAGATACTCAAACAACGCCACTCATCCATAGAGATACTCACACACCTAGTCAGTCATGCAAATAATTAAACACACTGCCATTTACTCACCTATACAGTTATACACACACCAGCTCACTTACTCATACAAATAGTAGCACATTGTTACGCTCTTATACAATCACAGATACAAGCACACACTCATCCATACAGCCACTATCACAATCTCTCACTCTTGCTTATAGCTATTTATATACTCCAACACACATATATACTGCCTTTCACATATGTAGTTACTCACACATGTACCACTGGGACATACATTCACTCACTAACACACTCTTACACACACTTACCCACCCATACAGTCTATCACAGATGCACTCTTGAAACCATCCACCCAGTGAATCACCCACTCACACATCTATGCACAGAGTTGCACACACCCCTCCCACACAAACACTCAGGCACCCATACAGATACTCAGACAAGCATTCAATAACTCATATAGACACTCATTTAGCTATTCACAAACACATGCAGCCACTTACACAGCAACAGACAGACGGATACAGACATTCACCCAGTTTAGTCACTAACCCATGCATTCAGTAAGATACGTTAAATCACTCACTTATAGAGTCAGTCACGCACCTACTAAATCATCCATACAGACACTTACACACCCACTCATTCTTCAATACGTCTTTTCCTATATATATTAAAAATATTTAAACTTTACAGAAACACACAGTCACAGGATGATGTCATCAGTGATGTCATTTGAGATGTCATCAGTGATGTCATCAGTGATGTCACTGACCATGTCATGAGTGATGTAATATGTGACGTCATCAGCAGTGCATTGCGGGGGCGCGAGTTATAGTTAGCTGAACTAACTATAACGGGCAAATTTCACAGGTTTTGTACGAGTGCAATGTCCAAGTAACTAAAACTGTCCCTAAAACCTATGGTTTTTTCAGTGAATATATATATATATACATACACATACATACACACACACACACACACACACAGAGTACAGAATTTGCCATTTACATTCTTCGGTGTACATGTGGTCTTGCATATATAGGGAGTACCAAACTTCCAGTACACAAGCGTATCCTTCAACACGTCAGGGCAATTGTGAATTCAGATTCCAGCTATCCAGTTGCCCGGCACTTTAAGTTAGTGCATCAAAATAGGTTGAAAGATCTAAAATATTCTGTGCTAGGTGCCGTTCCAGTCCCCGGACGGGGAGGGAACCGAGAAGCATAATTTCCTGTAATCTATTTTATGTGCCCTCTACAGTGTATATATGAATTGAATTGTATATCCTGCATCTCAATTTTTCTACTGAATTTTTCTACTGAACTCTTTTTATAGTAACTTCTTTTTTTTTTTTATATCTGCTCGTCCCATTTCTAGCTTTAGAAGTTCTCTGTCACTAGTACTGTATTATATTTACCATTCAGGCTTGAAGGTAACAAATGCTGCTATCGAAATTTATTTATTTGTTGCACAGCACTCAATTTGCACAATTTTGTAGGTTTTGCACATTTTTCTTGCACTTTATGTCAAATACGACTGACCATTTATATCTTAAGCGTGTGGTTTTACATCATTCTGGCCTATATGGGATTGACTTTCATATGTACTGGTTAATGCCATCAAGAACTACAATAATTGCTCCTATTCTTAGTTTTAAATAACCCTGGGCAAAGCACTACGCTACGCTCGCATAGTTTGCGAAGTTTGCGCTACTTCGCACTACGCGAATTGCACGTAGCACAGTGCAAACATGCGTAGCGTAGTGCAGCGGTCATTTTTTGCTTGCTCGCGGTCCTCAACATCAAGTTGGCGAACGCGAGCAAGCAAAATGACATCCCGGCGAGACTTTTTCCTCGTTCGCGATCAGCAACATCAAGTTGCCGATCGCGAGCGTGGAAAATAAACCTCCCGGCGAGATTCTCAACGCGGGGAGGTCAGGTTTCTCATTACGAGTATGTGAGTGGTTGTGTGAGTATGTAAATGGTGTATGAATGAGTGAGTGGGTATGTGAGAGACTGTACAGATGAGTGAGTGATTGTGTGAGTTTTGTATGGGTGAGCAAGTGGCTGTGTCAGTGTCTGTATGAGTAAGTGAGTGGAAGTGTGAGTAAGTAAGTAAGTAAAACATTTATACAGCGTGGCGAATGTCAAGGCATCTTGGTGCTGAAAGAAGCATGTATCTCATCGAAAATAGAGGGAAAAATGCTTGTGTTTACTTGGGGGAAAAAAGCCAGGTTTTGAGCAGCTTCCTAAAAGAGAAATGATTGGATTGTAATCTGATCGAGGCAGGCAGTGAATTCCACTCATTCGCTGCCAAGTAGGAAAGGGTTTTGCCGCTCATCCTGGCTCTTCTGATCCTAGGAACTTGGACAAACTCAACCTTAGCGAATCTTAGCTCCCTCCATGGGATATACCCAGCAAAATATTTTTGGAGGCCACAAGGGTCCCCCCAATACAGTGCTTTGTGCAGCAGGCAAAGTGTTTTAAACTTAATTCTTTCTTGGACAGGTAGCCAGTGGAGTTTACGAATGCTGTTAGATATGGGGTCAAATCTGGGAATATTCAGCAGCACCCGAGCTGCCACATTTTGTAAAGACTATGGGGGATATTCTCAAGAACGTGCGATAAACATCGCCAAAATAGGGTAACGCAAGTTTTCATATCGCGGGAAAATAACTCCAAGACAACGTCGTATTTTCAACACGGCGGTAACATGCGATAGTCTCCCGATAATGCGTCAAATGTCCGCAATAACATTACCGGGACGGCGATGAAAATCCAAACCCGAACGCAAAAAAAGTTGCGATGGGCCCAACCGCGATAAGACAATCAGCGAAAAGCAGCGCTAGGCCGGCAAATCACACACGTCAGGCGGGAAAAATCTCTACAAAAGCAGAAAAAAAAAACACAAACAAAAACCAAACTACAGCGAAGCACAATGGAGGCAGCTGGAGCAGGTCCAGAGGATGGCCAGAACCCCACAAGCCCCCCGGATGAGCAGCCTGGGACCTCGGGGACAGGGAAGGGCAAGGGCAAGAAGAAAAGGAAGATGCAGTTCAGTCCGCAGGAAAACAGGATCCTGATCACGGAGGTGATAGAACACCATCAACAACTGTTCGTCACCTCCACTGTGTCATTGGCAACAAAAAATGCAACATGGCAGTCCATCGTGGACAAGGTGAATGCAGTCGGAGTGCTGAGGTGGACAATGGAAGAGCTCAAGAGGTGCTGGAATGATGTGAAGCGCAAGACCAAGCAGAAACTCGCCAACAACCAGAAGGCAGCAATGCAGACTGGAGGTGGGAGTCCAGCGCCACAGGAGGAGCTGGATGAGATGGAGGAAATGGTGTCCACAGTCATCAGTGGGGAGACGGTGGCAGGAGTTGGGGGACCGGACACTGCTCAACATGACCTGACACAACAGCAACAGGGTGAGTAACCACCAGGTACTGGGGGGACGGGGGGAGTTGGGCACAGTGGCACACATGCACATTCAAGCGGAGCACAGTGCACACCCACAATGACTCTGGATCATGTCCCTGATCCCCTTGGCACACTGCAGCCACATCAAAACAGCACGTAGGCGTCCGTCGACTATGTGCCCAGAGGAGGCCCGCCCACACATCCAACCCATGCACATGTGCTGAACCCAGCAAAGCTGCGGGTCCGTGAGCCACACTGACAATGCAAGTGACACTGCATGATGATTAGCATGGCTGCAGTCCGATCATCATGACATGGTGCATGCCACCACACTGAGGTGGCGGAGTGTGGACCACATCCGTAAAGGAGCAGGTCACACTCTGACACATCCACCTGCACAAACAACCCCTGACAACAACACATCTGCAGACAAACCATGCCCCAGAGTCCCAACTCCCACCAAGACCCAAATTCACCCAAGTCTGCAACATCTCAGCATTGTATGGACACAGAAGTCAAAGGCACACCGCCTGAAAGGGACAAGGGGCAGCAAAATCAAAGCTGCAGGGGCGACTCTCCAAAAATGCAGCACACACACATGACATTCAGAGCACATCAACATTGACAACAATGTGGTACAAACTGCACCACATTTACAACAGGACAGAGGACACAACATGTGCCGCTTGTGTGTAGAAACTGGCCAATCACATTTGGCATAACAGGGAAATGTGAGATGTCAATGTAAAAGTACAAACACATATCCGTGATGTCGGCAAAATGTCCACTGTCCCGCATCAAATAGGCAGCTCCTCCTAAACAGTCACAATGTACATTGTCATGCAGTCTGTATGTGAACTTGTACAATGCGTCAACATACATGTGAACACAATTTAAAACTGCATCTCCCCTTCACATTGCAGAGGGAGCATCAACACCTCCTGCAGAGCAGCCCCAACAACTCTTCACCGATGACGATGAGCTCATCCCCAACATCGACACCGAAGCCCTCCAAATCCTCATTGACAACTTCGGCACCCCACCTCCAGGAGCAGGGCAGCCCAGCTGCATCGAGGAGACCCCACCCCCTGCACAGACCACACAGCAGGAACCACCTACCACCCTGGCTGTCTCCCAGGACCCCCACGAACAACACATGGCCTTCCAGAGCCGTGTGTTAGACGTCCAGGAGAAGATGGCTGATCAGGGTGCGGGTGGGGTTTGACCTCATGGCAGCCAAACTTGATGCCATACATGGGTGTCTGATTCCCATCAGGGACCACTTACAGTCCTTAACGGACACCCACAGTCCGCTCCATGCTCTCCAATGATCCATGGCTGACATCGCTGGAGTCATGATACTGAGACAAGAACAACTGTCCAGTCAGAGTGGCTCCAGCGATATCAGCCGGGAGTTGGGACAGATGCGGGGGCTCATGGAGAACATGGAGCGGATGACGGCGGAAAGAATGGCTGCCACGGCTGCACACCAGCGAGTTGTGGCTGGGACCTTCCATGCCCTGCAGCACATCGTAATGGCATTGCTGCCTCAAGGCCTTGCGCATTTGAATGCTGCTGCTGCTTCTACATCCACATCTCCGCCCCCCTGATGTGTCAGTGCCTCACAGTGCAGCAGGCAATCCACCTCCGGCCCCTGATGTGTCAGTGGCACACAGTGCGGCAGGCAATCCACCTCCGGCCCCCGATGTGTCAGTGGCACACAGTGCGGCCGACATTCCACCACCACCCACGTGTGAGGCACATGTGACATCAGAGGACGAAGATGCGGGTGAATCAACCTTACTGGTAAGGAGGAGGCAGTAGCATTCATCTCCGCCATATGGCCTGTTTCTGCTTGGTTCTGCCCTTTGCATCATCACCTTCCACTGTCCCCCGATACACTCTACGACACTCACCTTGGACCTCGACATGGACTGCCATTTTCTGTTTGGTTACCAATGACACTGCGATCAGACTGCGGACTGAACTCTTCCTCTTCCGATGTACTTGTCATTCCCTGAGGTACCCTTGCTGGCCCTCCACGGGCCATTAATGTGAAGGGGGTTTGCATGGCCCTGTACTGCTCCAGCTGCAACACTCCACTGGATGTGAATTAAACATTCAGAATCGCATAGATGTTTCATGTCGTTGATCATTCAAGTATGAAAGTATGGATGAATGTAGGGTCAGTGATTCCCCCTTACGTCCATGTTGCTCATGTCGTGGGACTTGAGTCACAGGGTGCAACATTGCCGATTGTGGGCCGGGTGGCGTAGACACTACAACAGAGACACAAGCATCAGTTACTTCCTTGTCCACCCCAGAACTGAAGCACGCCCTGAGCCCCGGGGTCATTGTTTCCACCCCTACACTAGCCTGCTATACGCCAGGCCAGTCCACTCCGCTTACGCTCAGAGGGGGGACGACAAAGGTACATGTCACAGGGCTTCCATGTAGTGATCTGCTGATCACTGGTCTAGTTGTGAGCATGCCACAGCCACTCCCGGAGGGCTGGTTAACACCCACACCACACCCATCCAGCACAGGCGTCACAGGACATGTGACCCTGCCAATAAAAGGGTCCTAGCACATCACGTTCCCCACTGCCGGAGATGACATGATGGCGTCCGCACCACGAGACTCAATCATGAGGGGGCCGTGAATTGTGGCGCACTGGGTTAGTGGCACCCACTGCACTGTGGCTGGCAGGGGCCTACCGACACGTGACGATGACTTGTGTTGCACTGGGTTAGTGGCACCTGAAGAGCTGAGCGGGTGTGCAGCCTGCGATGATGCGTAGGCCTCGATGAGCCGTCCTGCTAATCGTGGTTTGATTTGAATTGTGAGCCCTGCTGGACCGTGGTGCACGCCGAAGGCAGCAGTCAGCACACACATGACTCCGCGGTGCGGTGTCGCAGGGTGCGCTGGGGGCCTGTGGCACGGAATCCAGCGATCGGCTGAGGAGGATGCACCGGCACGTGGTGGGCCCTCTTGGAGACACGCCAGTGGCGGCAGGTGAGCATTGAGGCCTGGGTGCGCTGGGGCAGCCAGTCATCGCTGGGCGGAGGACCAGTCTGGGGACCAGGGCTGGGGTGCAGCAGGCGCACAGGATCGCGCAGGCACCACCGGTTACGGTGGCGGACTCGTGGCTGGGTGGGGGGCACCGCCCTGGCTGACACGACCCTGCATGCGATGACATGATGTGCGCTGGTTGGTTTGGGATGTAGCCACCTCGTCTCCAGTGTGAATGTGCCAGTTGAAGGTGGTCGGCCACGTGTGTGTAGGCCTATGGACAGGTTGTGGTGGAGACTGAGACACACACAGTAGTCACTTTGCTGGTGGATTTGTGACGTGTGCATTCCCACAGTTGTGAGTTGGGGGATTGTGAAGTTGAGGTGTGTGGTGTGTTCAGTTGGTACTTGCCGATGGGCGGTGCATTTCCATGGGGGCCATCCTCAAAGCGCTGGTTGGTTGCGGACTTGCGGACATGTGGGAATCATGCCCACTGCCTGGGGAGTTTGAGTCGACATTGGTGGACAGGCCACGGTGGTCCACTTTTGTATGCACATTGATGGCATGCGTGTGGTTGCTGTTGCGGTGATTATGTGCAGTGTCGGCAGGGGGCACAAGTCGTACACGTGTACTGTGAATTGCCACCAACACGTGCGTGACGCCAGCTATGGCGTAGTTCCCTTGAGTGGTCTCAAGATGCTCCTGCACAGTGTGGGGGGAGTGAGGGGCAGGGGTGTCGAGCTGACACACACGTGATGCTTTCAGGTATGATGAGTCCTGCATGATGTGACCGTGACAGCAGTTCGTGTGGTTGTTACCTTCCTCTTCATTCCTACGATGGTTACGGCCACACAAACTTGTGTTACGGTCTTCTCATGCATGATTTATCATGCCTGTGAGCATTCCGGTTTGTCCAAGTGCAGTACACTGTACCAGATTAGGCATGTGACTATACGGAAGTTTGACCATTGTCCCCATTTCTCCCACAGGTTTCTGAAGACACATTGCCCTGTTGAAGTTCCCCGTTGGGAATGGCACGCGTTGGCTGAGCTTTTTGTTTTGTTTGTTTGTGTATTTATAATAAAGTTCTGTTTTTACACTACTGTTGACTACTGGACTTCATGACCTGGCAAACCCACATTTTGGTTACTACGATCTTGGGTCTGGGGCACGGAGGCGTCTAGCACGGCTGGCGTTGGGGTTGGTTGCGCAGGTACACTGCGAATTGGAACTATCGTGTGGTGCGGATACAGGGGCCCGCCGTTGCTTTTGTGGACATGCATCCATAACATGTGTGAGGGAGTTTGATGGGGCTGGCTGTGAGACTCCTCCGACTCTGGCAGTTGTTGGTTGGGCGCTACCAGGGGCCAACAGGTGCAGCACAGCCAGCAGCTTTGTTTGTGGGGGATGTAGGTTATCCGCTGTGTTGGTACCGTCAGCCTGTGGGCAATGTGGGTCAGGATGCGGAGGATGGTGGTCCTTTTGAGCTTGTGTTGGCCAATGGCTTCCTCTGGCGTTGAGTCTCTGGGGCATTTTAGGTTTGTCCACTGTCCTGCACTGCCTAGGTGGTAATCCGGGGGGGAGTGGTCCGGGGGGAGCCTGGAAGTGGTGGCGGTGGGTGTTGTGGCCCTCTTGGTTCGCCGAGCTGCATGATCAGTAGCTCCATGGCATCTGTTCGTCTTCAGATGTGGCTCTGGGCTGGGCTCTCTTTCATACTGCAGGTAGTCGTCCTTCTTAACACCAGCGAAATATATTTAAAGAACAATGGTTCAGGTGTGGCCTTAAAGGTCCAAAGCAAGAAGTACCCCCAGAGGGGGCACCGAGTTCTAAGGATATGAAATTAATTTAGGTAGGAGCAAAAGAAAGGATTTTCAGAGGGTCATGAAGGTCATGGAATGACAAGCATTTATTTACAAATCAGGTGCTCACATATAAAGTGAAAAAAGCATGACGTGACTGGTGATAGTGACGTTTTAAAAAAGAGACATCGCATTGACAACAGTATTAAGAACTCCACAAATGATTTATACATAGCAAAAGGAGTTCATGTTGTTGGGTGGTCGACGGCGTTTCGAAACCAATTACTGGGGTTCATCTTCAGGACAAGGTGAGCAAGCTGAATTTAAAGGACAGAATAAATCTTGTGTCAACAGAGTGAGGTTTGTTCAGGCCGCCTGACAAAGTTCTAGCATCAATGATTCAAGGGGGTGCGCAGAGGCATTCAATAGAAGTCTAAAACCGTCAGTCGTAGAAAACAAAATCGGCGTGCTTAAAGGTGTAGAAGGCACGTTACAGCATTACTCAGGTTAGTTATGCAGGGATACGGTGCAACTAGCGTGTGATAACCAATCAGCCCGATAGGGAGGCAGCTTGGCGGTGCCACGGAAGTGGATTATTTATTTGCGTTGAGCAACAGGACATTATTTGGGGGCCTGGAGCCGAGCAGACGGGAGCGTCCTGCTGCTGCCGTGGCTGGCGTTCATACTGCAGGTAGTCGTCCTGCTTAACACCAGCAAAAGGCAGGTGTTAAATCCCTGCTGCTAACGCGCCTTATCGCCCGTTCTTGGTTCGCATCACAGATCTGACTGGTCATTGAGAATCTCGCGAAGTTGTGTTTTCGTGTGTTTTTGCACGGGAACGCCTACTCTGCATATCATTAGCGTTAGTTGTCACACTCATCCGTGGCGATGTTTTTTGCGGTTGTTATCGCAGGAAAACTGGCGATGTCAGCAGTTTGCACCAGCTTGTGAATGGGGCGATATATCTATCGCCACTTTTGCGGCGCTAAAGTGCCGATAAATCGGTGATAACTCCTTGAGAATATGCCCCTATAGCTTTAGTTGTAAACGTTTATCAATGCCCAAAAAAAGGGCATTGCAGTAGTCTATTTTAGAGAGGATCAGGGTCACTATCACAGGTTTTTGTAACTCTTGAGGAATGAATAGAAAAATCTTTTTCATGATTTTTAGAAGGAAAAAGCAGGAGGACGTAACATGGTTAGCCTGTTGCCAAAAACAGAGTTGATCATCAAACAGAACTCGCAAGTTTTTAGCTTTGTTGACTGGGTCCGGCCATGTACCCGCATCCGCAGGCCACCAGGAGTCATTCCAAAGGGGAGAACCGTTTCCATACTCCATCACCTCTGTTTTCTCTGTATTTAGCTTAAGGTAATTCTTGTGCATCCTCCCAATGATGTGCAACAGACAGTTATTAAATTTGCTCACCAATGAGTCCGCACTAGATGTTAAAGATATAACTATCTGTGTATCATCTGCATAGGATACCACTGAGAAACCATGCGCTTTAATGAGTTTAGCTAAAGGGTTGACATAGATGTTAAATAGGTGGGGGACAGTGCTGACCCCTGCGGAACACTTCAGGGGAGAGAGAACGCCTTTGAAGTAAAATTACCCCAACACAGCTTCTGCTCTCGATGAGAGAGGAAGGAAGTAAGCAAAGTAAAAGCCGACCCTTTTATTTCTACTGTCTCTAGCCTTTGTGTTAACACCTGATGAGTGACGGTGTCAAAGGCGGCAGAGAGGTCAAGCATGATAAGCACCGCTTCCCTACCCCTATCCAACTGCTTACGGTTCTCCTCTGTGGCCATGACCAATGCTGATTCTGTGGAATGATTAGGTCTAAAACCATTTTGTGAAGAATCCAGGAGATCATTGGATTCCAGATGGCTCACCAGGTCTTCATTCATGGCCCTTTCCAGAATTTTGGTAGGGAGTGGGAAACATGGGTTGGTAGTTTTTTGCCTCAGTGGGATCTAAAGAGGGTTTTTTTGGATAGGGCGAATACAAGCTTTCTTCCAGGATATAGGAAAGATCCCGGACGAGAGTACGTTGTTTAAAAGCCTAGCTAGGAAAGAGCTAACCGTATCAGATACCACGTGTAGAACGAAAGGTAGACATGGATCTGTAGGGGAGCCTGACTTAATGGTTAAAAGTGATTCATTCACTTTCTTACAGGACAAAAAAAGAAAAACTAGTCAGGTCCTTAATAGCCTGCTTGTAAGGGGATACACTCGTAGTTAGCGGACCTTTGGCTGAGGCTACTGGTTGCCCCAGAAGCTCCTTATCGACAGTATGCACTTTAGATTGGAAAAAATTAGCCACGTTCTCACAGAAAGCTTGATTGGGAGAGAACTGTTTGCCAGATTGAATCTTAGAAAGAGTCGTAACTGTTTTAAAAAGTTCTCTGGTTTAGTTTCTTGCTGCCTCTATTTTCAAAGAAAAATAGCTAGTTTTGGCAGCTATGATTGCCGCTTTGTATTCTTCTAGGGCAAGCCTATATTTGGGTATACCCTTTTCAATGTAGTCCTGCCTCCAAGTGCGTTCTAGTCTTCTGCATTTGGAGTTTATGCTTCTGAGTTCAGCAGAGTACCAGGAGGCTGAGGGTTGGTTCCTGCGATATTTCATATTTTTCTCCAGGGCCACTATGTCAATTGCCGAGCCGACCCAACAATTGAAATTGTCGGCAGCGCTATCACTTCCTTGATCTAATATGGGGTATGTATATTTAGAGCCACCTCAAACTCGATTTTAATAATTTTGCACCATGGGCGGGTTTTAATAGTGGAAGGAAAGTTCAGAGAGGGTGCTTCTGTCCCCAGAAGAGCGAGTTTAAAAAAGATGACACTATGATCATTCCATGAGAGAGGAAGCACTTTTTCCAAAGTGATATTTGCATCATTAGTAAAGACCCCATCCAATGTATGGTTGGCCTTATGCCTAGGCTCCATTATAATCTATTTTAGTCCAAAGCAGCCCAGTCTATCCACAAAATGGCTAGTATCAGTGTTTTTCTCACACTCAAGATGAAAAATAGAGTCTTCCAGTAGGGTAAATGTTGGGGAGTCTACACAGGACTCCATAAAAGTTTGAATAGATTGTATAAAGGGAGTGCTAGGGCCTGGTGGGCGATATAGTAATGCCCCAGACAAGGTGCTTGTATTGCTGAACTTAAAAGTGAACAGAAGCGCTTCCATTCCCAAGTATAGTGTAGGGGCAAGGATGGCTTTGATGTGACTGTGATAAATTATCGCAATGCCTCCCCCCGTTTTCCACTTCTATCCACCAGTGATATTTCATAACCCACTGGAACAGCCATGATCCAATCTGGATCAGAGGCTTTATTGGCCCAGGTTTCAGTTAGAAATCCCAGGTCAGGGTTAAATGACTGCATGAAATTTGAAAATTCATGTTTATGTTTAATTAGAGATCTGGTATTCAGAAACATGCAGGTTAGAGTTTTACGCGTAACTACTGGGGTGGTATTCGCCGTCAACATCACCTCAGAGGATGCATCATCTGTAAATTAAAGTTTGGGACTAAAGTGACAGTCTGGGTAGATAAGTACCTTGTTTTCAATATTAAACTCAAGCGGGGGAGAGGTACAGCTCTTACCTTGATTAAGTGATATCAGATTATTCCTGGAGTAAGAATGCGAGGAAAAAAGGCCAGGGGTCGTGGCGCACGGTGCATTACTGGTATGGACAGGCGCAGACGGGCTTGCCTTTGGTGCGCCTTTGGTATGTCGTCGGTGCTCCCACTGCGCACGTCTGCTGCGTGGTCATGTCAACGTGTGCATTTGTAGGTAAGGTCCCTTAAACAACTAGAGCGCTGACCAATGGAAAATGGCATACCCGGTCTTACATACGGGCACCACCACTAGCACACTGTAATCAGAGCCAGAAAAAAACATCTTATCTAGTAGCAGCAATAAAAACAATACCTGATGCAACACACGATAGCAGGTTATATAACAATTTAAAATAAAAGACTGAATCTCAGGTCCAGTGTCTCGAGTAGTGGCAAAGAATTTCCCTCTATATAACCGAGTCCCACACTGCGCGGTCGCATCAACGTGTGCTTTGTAGGTAAGATCCCTGAAACAACTAGAGCACTGACCAACGGAGAATGGCAGAGCCGCTCCTACATACTGGCACCACCGGCAGCACACTGTAATCAGAGTGTCAGGTCCCGAATTACCAACACCAGAAGGGAGTGGTCAGTAAATGCAATTTCCCATCAGGCATTACGTAAGATAAGGAATGGTTTAGCAAGAGTGCGAAGTCCAGTTTGGTGGAATCCTAAGATGGCTGACAAAGGGACAAAATGGAGTCAGGGTCAGCATTCTAGTGTTTAAGAAATCTTGCAGTGTTGTGGAATGTAAGAAGCTGAGGCATTAGAATCCCCGCACTTCACCTGAGGATTGAGAAGGTACTAGATATATTGTTTCATGTTTCCTGAGCGGCGCGTTAGTTAGTTTAGGGTAGTTATCTCGACGTGTTTTTCTTCGACGGGACTTTAGCTTTGCGGCGCGTTTAGCTATTTAGTCACAGTTTCTACAAAATGTACAATTTATGTGAGAAGTGAACTTTTAGTCACGTAGTGCACATTTCTGAAGGTACATAGTTGTTGCTTGCTTTACGAGTCTTGTGAGTGGTTCCGCTTCAGAGTGTAGCGTCTGGCGATAGTATTATTAAGCAGTGTTCTCGCTTCTGTCAAAAGCGGTTGTGGCTGTCAGACGCGCTGGGGCAGAGCTCTCGCTTGGTCATTAGTAGCGAGTCTGTACCCACGCTTTAGCACTAGTTAATTGAGAGCAGAGGTTGAAGGGTGTTATATTACCTTGTTGATGTTATTTCTCCACGGAGGAATAATCCGTTTAGTTGTTTTTGACATCACCCTGAGTTAATTCTGGTGAGAGTTGAATTTAGGAGTACTCTCTTCCTAGGTGACTTGTGCAGTATAAAATATATTTTAAGAACATACGCATATACTCACCTCACTGCATTCCAAAGGAAGTTCCTGAGTGCTCCTTCAGTTTTCGCCGGCAAGAAAAGAGAGAGAGAGAGAGAGCGAAGAAGACAACAGATAAGAAAACTCATTTCTAATCTACATTTAGCATGAGTATATAGAAGAGGGACATATGCTGCAATCACCAAGGGTAAGCGTGTTATTTAGAAAAGATAATCAGAGAAAAGGAAAAGTGAAGTATAATAAGTATTACATGAGCGACTGTTCTTTTGCAGAATAGCTATCAGATGACAAGATATCCTGGTGAGAACAATCACGCAACAGCAGCTGTCTCTTCTTGTCCCCTACCCCTTTCCCCCAGTGATTTTCTTCGACCAGGTTGTAACTTAGGACTTGGTTGGGAAAGTTATAGGGGAGTTGGGCCTTGGCATCTTTCTGCTCCCGCGCAAACTGTGGAGATTTTACGATTCTGACAGAGTGAAGTGCCCACGTAATTCTTTTGCGCCTGAGCAGAAAATGGCTGAAGGTTTAGACATAAAAAGATTGGGAGAAGTATTAGAAGGAATACAAAAGGAAATTATAACCGTGAGAGAGGAAAATAGAGAGTTAAGGCAGGATCTCGTAACTTCCCGAAGAGAAACTACAGAGTTAGCAAGTAAAATAAATAGGTTAATCACAGACCCCAAGATTCAATATTCAACGTCCCCAGAAGAATTATTTAGTGACTCAGCCGCTTCATCGGACAAAACAACCACGCAGGTCATACACTCGCTGTCTCCAGTTATCCCTCTGGCGCCACCTGAAAGGTTCTCTGGAGATCCACAAAAGGCGCAAATTTTTTGGACACAATGTACGTTACATTTTATGTGCAGACCAGCTGTCTTCCCAGACGCACAATCTCGAGTGGCATTTGTATTATCATATTTGACAGGTGATGCGGCAGCGTGGTCAATGCCATTGGTCTCCAGAAATGATCCGATGCTTTATGATTTAGATGAATTTAAGGGAGAATTTCACAGAATATTTGATCGACGGCGGGTCTCTCAAGCCACGGATAATGAGTTGTTGGAGCTCAGACAAGGAAGTCGAGAGTAAATAACTTACCTGGCTCAATTTAACAAGCTAATAGTGGAGACAAATTGGCCTGAGGAAAAACGTGCAGCAGTATTTTATCGAGGACTTCGAGAGGAGTTAAAGGATGCCCTAGCTCAGGTGCCTAACCGTCCCACTGAGGTTTCAGCTTTAATAGATTTGGTTTTGGAATTGGATTTCAGACAAGGTGAGCGTAAAGGAGAAAGGAGAAGAGACTTCAAACCCAGTATACCCCGATATGATCGAGCAAGGTCAGAAGCTGTTAGAACAGTGGACAGTCAGCATGGAACAGAGCCAATGCAAGTAGGAACTATAAGAGGTCCGCTCTCTAACGAAGAGAAGGAAAAGCGTAGGCAAAATAAACTATGCCTATATTGTGGAGTAGGAGGTCACTTTGCTCGAAATTGTCCCAAGAAGCCCAAACAGTTGCCGAAGGAAAACTGGCAGCACCACCAGTAGGGGGAGTTGGACTGGTGGATGCAGAGAAGATGGCAACTCCAAAAGATACTCAAAATCATACCTTGGCCAATACCTTACAGTCTTCGTCACCACATCTGATTATACATATGAAGTTAAGGTTCAGAGAAACAAGTTTAAAAGGAATCACTGTCATGGTGGATTCAGGAGCTACAGGCAATTTTTGTGATCTACGCTTTGCTGAGAAGATTGGAATCCAGGCCATCAAGAAGGCGAAGAGTGAGGCTGTCAGGGCAGTGGATGGCACCAATCTGTCGTCAGGGCCCATAGTGAGCCACACAGAGATGGTGGAGTTGGAAACTTCAGATGGACATAGGGAGAGTCTGCAATTCAATCTAATCGACGCCCCACAGTTTCAGTTAATATTGGGGTTGCCTTGGCTCACTGAGCATAACCCTACGATAGATTGGAGTTCCAGAACAATAACTATGGACTCAGATTTTTGTAGGGAAAATTGCTATCATGGTTGGAAGCAAGGTAAAGAAGATTCTGTGGCTACACATCTTTGTGAAAGTGGAGTGGCGATTTGTGTGATACGCACCGTGGAATTGCCCGAAGAATACACCGAATACAGTGAGGTATTTAGTGAGGCGGAGGCATAAAAGCTTCCCCCGCACCGAACCTATGATTGCAAGATCGAACTAGAAACGGGAGCCAACTTGCCGTGTAGTCGTATATATGCTCTGACTGAAAAAGAGAACGCCCATTTAAAGGATTATCTGCAGAAATACTTGGAAAATGGCTTCATCAGACCATCGCAATCTCCAGTCTCCTCTCCACTTTTCTTCATTCCTAAGAAGGATGGTGGTTTGAGGACTTGCATAGATTACAGAGCGATCAACCGGATTACTGTTAAGAATCGGTACCCATTGCCGTTGATATCTGTCCTCCTGGATCAAGTCAAAGGTTCAAAGATATATACCAAGCTGGATTTACGGGGAGCCTATCATCTGGTCCGTATCCAAGAAGGAGATGAGTGGAAGACTGCATTCCGGATGAAGTATGGGCTCTATGAATACCAGGTCATGCCCTATGGCCTGTGCAACGCCCCAGCAGCATTCCAACATTTTATTAATGATGTTCTCCAGGAATATATTGATCAGTGTGCAATCGTGTACATCGATGACATCTTAATCTATTCAGACAATGTGGAAGTACATGAAAAACATGTGAAAAGAATTCTGCAGAGACTGAAGGAGAACCACCTTTTCGTAAAATTGGAGAAATGTGCCTTTGGAGTGACAACTGTAGAATTTTTGGGCTTTGTGTTATCTCCAGAAGGAATAATGATGGACAAAAACAAGGTGGAAGCAGTAATAAAATGGAAGTCTCCCCAATCAGTAAAGGAAGTACAAAGCTTCCTTGGGTTTGCAAATTTCTATCGGAGATTTATTCCAGAATTTTCAAAGAAACTGATTCCAATCACGAAGCTATTAAAGAAAGGAGTTCCGTTTTCTTGGTCAAGGGAAGCGGAAGAAGCGTTTGTGCTTTTAAAGGAGGCCTTTACCTCGGCTCCAGTACTATTGCATCCAGACCCAGAAGAACCTTTTTATGTGGAAACAGATGCCTCCAACCTGGCCTTGGGAGGAATATTATCGCAGAGGCATAAAAGAACAGGACAACTCCACCCGGTAGCCTTTCGATCAAGGAAGTTGACTCCAGCGGAGGTAAACTATACAATAACAGAAAAAGAGTTATTGGCAATAAAGGATGCCTTCAAGGAGTGGAGGCACTATCTGCTAGGGGCAAAACATACAGTGACAGTCTACACGGATCATCGAAACCTTAAGTTTTTAAAATCTGCTAGAACCTTGACTCCACGTCAGCTTCGATGGTCCTTGTACTTTGCAGATTATGATTTTGTGATAACCTTTCGACCTGGAACAAAAAATGGTAAGGCGGATGCCTTATCCAGAATTGGGACTGAAGAAATTTCAGAAGAACTGGAGAATCAAAGTATTATAGAAGAAGGAAGAGTCATCGCGGCGGTTTTAGCAAACACCCAGGAAAATGAAGTAAAAAAGGCATTGAGTGAAACACAAATGGAAGAATGGGCAAGTCAAAAGCCAAATAGAGAAATCCAAAAGCACTTGCCTTTTCATGAAGGAGCCTTGTACTTACCAACGGTGGAATTGCAAGAGAAAGCGATGAAAGAGTGTCATGATCATGTCTTGGCTGGCCATAAAGGAATTCAAAAGACAACAGACCTGATCAAACGGAAATTTTGGTGGCCTAAGATGTCCAACGACATCTATCAATATGTCATGACTTGTGAAAAGTGCGCCAGGGGAAAAACTGAGAGACAAGCGAAACAAGGGTTGCTTCAGCCATTGCCAAATCCCCCATATCCATGGCATACATTAACAATAGACTTGATTGTGGAACTGCCAGTAAGCCAAGGGTATAACACCATAATGGTCTGTGTGGATGCATACACCAAGATGGCACACTTTACTCCATTAAAGAGGTTACCTACAGCTAAGGAGTTAGCTCAAGCCTTTAGTCAGAATATAGTGCGCATGCATGGAATTCCGAAGGTTTTAGTTTCAGATAGAGGATCACAGTTTTTGTCCCATTTCTGGAAGGCCTTCACCCAAAAGCTAGGTATTGAGAGCAGGTACACCACAAGTTACCACCCAGAAGGTGATGGCCAAACAGAGAGGGTGAACCAAGAATTAGAACAATATCTAAGGGTAAATTTGTTAAATCAAGGCGAAGAATGGGCAGAATATCTGTGGGCGGCAGAGTTTGCACATAATAATGCAAAGAACACTTCAACAGGTCATTCCCCCTTTTTCTTAAATTCAGGCAGACATCCCAATCTCTCTATGAATGTGCAAGAGGCAGAAGTTCCGGCAGTTACAAATTTAGTTGAGCATCTAACAGAAATTCACAAGTCAGCAGTGGAGAGTTTAACAAGAGCCAAAAAGATTTATAAGCACCATGCTGATAAGAAAAGGCGTAAGGGGCCTGATTTACAAGTGGGAGACAAGGTGTGGCTAAATTCGAAGAATTTACACTTGAAAGGATGTAGAAAGTTTCAACCAAGGTTTATTGGGCCTTATGAGATTGAGAAAAGATTGAGCTCAATTACTTACAAATTAAAACTACCCAAAACTCTAAGAATTCATCCTACATTTCACATCTCATTGTTAAAAAAGGTCTCTGAGGGGTTGAGGGTAGAACTGCCCCCACAACCGGTACAAACTCAGGAGGGAGAAGAATTTGAAGTAAAACAAATCTTAGATTCCAAGGTGAAGAAAGGTCAGTTGTATTACTTAATTGATTGGAAGGGTTATGGTCCAGAAGAGAGTGGGAATTAGCATCAGAAGTCCATGCCCCACGTTTGGTAAAATCCTTTCAGCTCAAACAACAGCACAAAACAAGTATGGGAGAGCCATCTTTGCGAGGGGGTACTGTCAGGTCCCGAATTACCAACACCAGAAGGGAGTGGTCAGTAAATGCAATTTCCCATCAGGCATTACGTAAGATAAGGAATGGTTTAGCAAGAGTGCGAAGTCCAGTTTGGTGGAATCCTAAGATGGCTGACAAAGGGACAAAATGGAGTCAGGGTCAGCATTCTAGTGTTTAAGAAATCTTGCAGTGTTGTGGAATGTAAGAAGCTGAGGCATTAGAATCCCCGCACTTCACCTGAGGATTGAGAAGGTACTAGATATATTGTTTCATGTTTCCTGAGCAGCGCGTTAGTTAGTTTAGGGTAGTTATCTCGACGTGTTTTTCTTCGACGTGACTTTAGCTTTGCGGCGCGTTTAGCTATTTAGTCACAGTTTCTACAAAATGTACAATTTATGTGAGAAGTGAACTTTTAGTCACGTAGTGCACATTTCTGAAGGTACATAGTTGTTGCTTGCTTTACGAGTCTTGTGAGTGGTTCCGCTTCAGAGTGTAGCGTCTGGCGATAGTATTATTAAGCAGTGTTCTCGCTTCTGTCAAAAGCGGTTGTGGCTGTCAGACGCGCTGGGGCAGAGCTCTCGCTTGGTCATTAGTAGCGAGTCTGTACCCACGCTTTAGCACTAGTTAATTGAGAGCAGAGGTTGAAGGTTGTTATATTACCTTGTTGATGTTATTTCTCCACGGAGGAATAATCCGTTTAGTTGTTTTTGACATCACCCTGAGTTAATTCTGGTGAGAGTTGAATTTAGGAGTACTCTCTTCCTAGGTGACTTGTGCAGTATAAAATATATTTTAAGAACATACGCATATACTCACCTCACTGCATTCCAAAGGAAGTTCCTGAGTGCTCCTTCAGTTTTTGCCGGCAAGAAAAGAGAGAGAGAGAGAGAGCGAAGAAGACAACAGATAAGAAAACTCATTTCTAATCTACATTTAGCATGAGTATATAGAAGAGGGGCATATGCTGCAATCACCAAGGGTAAGCGTGTTATTTAGAAAAGATAATCAGAGAAAAGGAAAAGTGAAGTATAATAAGTATTACATGAGCGACTGTTCTTTTGCAGAATAGCTATCAGATGACAAGATATCCTGGTGAGAACAATCACGCAACAGCAGCTGTCTCTTCTTGTCCCCTACCCCTTTCCCCCAGTGATTTTCTTCGACCAGGTTGTAACTTAGGACTTGGTTGGGAAAGTTATAGGGGAGTTGGGCCTTGGCATCTTTCTGCTCCCGCGCAAACTGTGGAGATTTTACGATTCTGACACAGAGCCAGAAAAACGTCTTGACGAGTAGCAGCAATAAAGAGGTTGTATGGGTGATTGAGTGAGTATGTGAATGGCTGCAAATGGTGAATGAGAGGGTGCATGTGTGGCTGTATGGGTGAGTGAGTGGATGTGTGAGTGTCTGTAAATGGTAAATGAAAGAGTGCATAAGTGTCTGTATGGGTGAGTGAGCAGGTGGATGAGTGTATGTATGAGGGAGTGTGAGGGTATATGAGTGGCTGTATAGGTGCGTGAATGAGTGTGTAAGTGGGTGTATGGGAGAGTGAGTGGGTATATGAGTGCCTGTATGGGTGAGTAAGTGAGTATGAGGGAGGCTCTATGGGAGACTATGTGGTTGTCTCAGCAACAGTTTAGGTGACTGAGTATATATCTTAGTATCTGTATGAGTAAGAGAGTGGGTATGCGAGTATCTGTATGGGTGATGGATTAGTTGTGTGAGTGCCTGTATGAGTGAGTGGGTGTGTGAGTGGGTGTGTGAGTGGCTTTATGCATGAGTGAGTGGGTGCATGAGTATTTGTATGTGTTTGTGAATGGTAAGTGAGTAGTTGTGTGGGTGGGTGTGTGAGTGGGTATATGAGATGTTGCTTGGAGGTGTCAGTGGGTGTATGAGTGGTTCTGTGGATGATGTCATCAGTGATGTCATTAGAGATGTCATCAGTGATGTCACTGACCATGTCAGGAGTGATGTAATATGTGAGGTCATAAGCAGTGCATTGTGGGGGTATAAGTTATAGTTAGCTCAGCTCAGGCAACTATAACTGCTGAATTTCTATGGTTTTGTACAAGTGTAATCTGAGCCTAACTGCAATGTCCCTGTAACCTTTGTTTTCTTCAGTGAATTTCTAAGGTTTTTTAAATTATATTTCCTAACTATAATGTCCCTGTAACCTTTGTTTTTTCAGTGAATTTCTAAGATTGTTTTAATTCTATTTGCTATCTATAAAATCCCTTTAAACATGGTTTTTTCAGTGAATTTCTATGGTTTTTTAATGTTATTTCCTAGCTGTAGCCTGTTATTTTTGAGAGTGAGTGCGTGAGTGAGTGCGTGAGTGTCAGTGTGTGTGTGAATGAGTGCGCAAGTGTCTCAGTGGGTCTGTGAGTTGGTGCGTGAGTGTCTGAGTGTGTATCTGAGTTGTTCTGTGAGTAGGTGCATGAGTGCCTGAGTGGGTTCTGCTTGATTTATGCCTTTTTTCTGCTCACTTATGACCTCTATTTTGCCTCTTTCTGCTGATCCGTATTTTTCTTCTTTCTGCTAGGCCTGGGTGGAGGTCGTGGAGTTTCACTCTGCGGAATTCCAAGGAGCTACCGAAAAGCTCCACCACATTCTGTGGAGTTCTGTGAGCAGGCAGAGTATTGTGCCACCACCCCTAATTAATTCCACCTGGATGCTGAGAGCAGTTATGGGCTAAGAACCTCTCCTGTCACCACCAGTAAGTATTTTACAGTGAGATTGCTGAGACCTCATTGGAGGCCCCACCCCCTCTCTCAACCACTTTGCAAATGCGCCTTCTGGCACACTAGTGGTTGGGGGATGAAGTCCCCTTAGCAGAAGTGGGCCCTTGGGGGCAAGAACCCTTATTGTTGCCACCAGTAAGTCCCCCACAGAGGGATTGCTAAGACCTCATTGGAGTCCCCGCCCCCTTACTCAAACACTCTGCAAACGCACCTCCTCGGGCATGACTGGTTGGAGGATGAAGTTACCTGGCTGCTGAGAATAGTTGTGGACCAAGAACCCATATTGTTGCCACTAGCAAGTCCCCCACAGTGGGATTGCTGAGACCTCGTCCGGGGCCCCACCCCCTTTCTCAACAACTCTGCAAACGCGCCTCCTGGTGCACTACTGGTTGGGGGATGAAGTCCCCTTGGATTCTTTGGGTCCTTGGGGGCCAAGAAATCCTATTGTTGCCACCAGTAAGTCCCTCACCGCGAGACTGTTGAGACCTTGTTGGAGGCCCCACCCCCTTTCTCAAGCACTCTGCAAACACTCCTCCTGGCACACTTCTGATTGGGGGATGAAGTCCCCTTTGCTGCTGAGGGTCTTTAGGGGCCAAGAACCCCTATTGTTGCCACCAGTAAGTCCCCCACAGCGGGATTGCTAGGACCTCATCGGAGGCTCCACCCCCTTTCTCAACCACTCTGCAAACATGCCTCCTTGGGCACTACTGGTTGGACGATGAAGTCCCCTGGGTTGCTGAGAGTAGTTGGGGACCAAGATCCTCTATTGTTGCCACCAGTAAGTCCCCCATAGTGGGACTGCTGAGACCTCGTCGGAGACCCAGCCCCCTTTCTCAACTACTCTGCAAGTGCACCTCCTGGCACACTACTGGTTGGGGGATAAAGTCCCTTTTGGCTGCTGAGGGTTGCTGGGGCCCTCTCTCTGCTTGTTTCTGACCTCTATTTTGACTCTTTCTGATTGTTTTTGATCATTATTTCGCCTCTTGCTACTCATGTCTGACCTTTATTTTGCCTATTTCTGCTCATTTCTGACCTCTATTTTCCCCCTTTCTGCTCATTGCTAACCTTTATTTTGTCTCCTTCTGCTTGTTTTTCACCTTTTTTCGCCTTTTCTGCTCATTTCTCACATTTACTTTGCCTCTTTCTACTCGTTGCTGACCTGTATTCTGCTTCTTTCTACTTGTTTTTCACCTTTACTCTGCCTCTTTCAGCTCGTTTCTCACCGTTATCTTGCCTCTTTCTGCTCATTGCTAACCTTTATTCTGCCTCTTTCTGCTCATTTCTCACCTTTATTCTGCCTCTTTCTGCTCATTTCACTACTTTATTCTGTCTCTTTCTGCTTGTTTCTGACCTTTATATTGCCTCTTTCTGCGGTCGCCAGTAGGTAGTGATAGTTAGGACAATGTTTCCATAGGAAAAGCATCTTTTGACTTGCCTATATCTTTGGTACTGTTAAAGAATCTTTATGAAATTTTCACAAAGAATATGGCGCTCACTTCAGCTGCTGTCTGGAAAGTTTGGGGGTAATACGTGAAGCAGGGGCGTAGAAAAAGGGAGAGGTCCCAAAACGTGTTTTATCCATTATAATTCTCGTGGGATTTTGAACATGACTACATCTTGAACTGCTGGATGAAATTAAACCAAATTTGGTATAAAATGTAGATATTGGTCCAGATAAGTTACTTTTGTGATTTGATGTAAATACGTTCAATAGTTTTAGAGATATTAACCAAAATTTAAATTTGCATATCTAGGGATGCGGACCCTCCGTGAATCCACCCATGAAGGACCGTGGGTCCATGCATCACAGCAGTGCCCTGATTGGCTGGCCACAACCTGAGAGCAAAAAAGTTGCAGCTGCCATTTTATATCTCAAGGAAATGGTTCTCTGGGCTGAAATGTAGTCTGAATTCTAATTGAAGCGGTCAGGCGAGAGATTCCTTAACCACTTGTGTATGTTTAAAATGAAAGGAAAGCATGTGTACTGTAGTAGAAGATACTTAAAAACATTTTCCCCCACTCATGAGATCCGCTGACCCTCTGCAGTGCTCAGTGAGGCCCTCGTGTAGCTCTGAGAGGTATCCGCGGTTCTAATGCATCCTAAAAAAATAATATGTATAACTACTTTTAAACCCACTCTTTCTCTCATAGAGACACCGTCATACCCTCTGACTTATACATACAGGCACTGTTACACTTACAGATATAGAAACACTCTCACACCCACTCACAGACCCACTTAGACACTCATGCACCCAGTCACAGACCCACTCAGACACTCACACACTAACTCACAGACCCACTCACACAGTCAGTCACACACTCACTCACAGACCCACTCAGACAGTCACACACTAACTCACAGACCCACTCAGAGACACATGCATCCAGTCACAGACCTATTCAGACTCACACTCACCCACTTACAGACCAACTCAGACATTCATGCAGCCACTCACAGAGTCACTCAGACACACACACCTACTCAGAGACCCACTCAGACACTGATGCAACCATTCACCTATCTACTCAGAGACTTATGCATCCACTCACAGACCCACTCAGACACTCATTCACCCTCTGACCGACCCACTCAGACACTTATGCACCCATTTACAGACCTACCCAGAGAGTCACACACCTACTCACAGACCCACTCAGGCACCTATTTACCCAGTTACAGACCCACTAAGACACTCTCACACTCACACCAATACATATACTCTCACAGGCATACTTACATGTATAGAGAGACTGTCACAGCCACTGAGTTACACCCATACAGACACTATTACATCCACTCGCATACCTATGTAGACACTGTCACATCCACACTTACTATCAAACAAACACTCTGCCAGCTACTTATTAACCTATACAGATACTGTCACAACCACTGTTGCACTCATTTACACTCTTTCACAAGCACTCATATACTCATGCACACACTTGCACATCCATTAATATATTCATACTGACATTTTCATACCCAGTCACAGACCCACTCCGGCATTTACAGTTTCAGTCACTGATTCACACATGCAGTCAATGATCCATTCAGAACCCTCTTCAAGAAAAGTTGAGATGTGCTTTTTTGCATTTAATTTGTGCTTATGGTTTGTGGATCCGGGATTGATCCGCAGATTCTAGATTGATTTAAAAAAAAAAAAAAAGGATTTACAAAGAAAATTAATAGTATTTGGGGAATAGGGTGGCTCTAAAAAGAGCCTTTGTGTTTATTGTGTGTATGTCATCACTACAAATAAAACAGCATGCAGTCTTTTAAATTGTTTAGAATCACCCTGTTGTTTTTCTCTGTAAAATGCACTCCATCAGCTCTGTGAAAGTCGTCCATGTCAAAGTGCAGGTTATTATTGTAGACAGAGCCCATTTTATGGTCCCTCAGGAATGCAGAAAGTTTTATTCACATGTTTCCTAGCTTTGTATATCTGTGGACAGAATTCAGATGGCCACTTTTATTTCTTCCTCTGTCACATGTTGGAAAACACCAAGGCAGTGTCAGGTAAAAGTGACATTAGTTTTCAGAATGGATCCTTTATTAGGATTTCTAACCCAACCCCAGGTCATTGCCCCCACAGTGCACAATCATAAGGTCTGGATGTTGGCAATCCATAATGCCTTAAACCAATGAAAACAACTGATGCCACATTAAGCCTATCTACCCAACCCAAGTAATATCCACATTAGGCAAACCCAGGTCCCTGTCAATATTACTCTTTCTAGCAGACTCTTTGGCCCAAAACACATATATATGGCACACAATCCACACTCTAACCATTTTCAAAGGAAGGAGAAATAGCACACAGGAGAAGGCTGCAGCAGAATGAGACAGATTTGAGAATAGAAGTCAGTTAAAAAGATGCCAAGTCACTAAAATTTAAAACATGAAATCAGATTGGCTGTTATAAATGTGGTAGTGTTTAAAACTAGGTTGTATTATTGAGAAAAACATAATAAGATGTGTGATTGGCTTTTCCAATATTAACAAAGTAATGGAGTATCAGATATTTTGTTCTAACTACAAACATTCAACTACACCTGCTAAAGTTGGTTTAGGAGTTCGCATGCTGTTCTAGAAAGTGTTGTGAACTTGTGACCTACTTCTAGCTCAGAATGTTACAATATTGGTCACCATAGCAACAGAGCTACAGGATCATGGGGGGAAAGGTCGGTAAAAGTCAACAATGGAAAGGTTAAGGGAGAGTCGTAGTTGAAGAAATAGGGAATGAGGTGCATTTGGGTCCGAATTTAGGCATTAATACCAAGTGTAGTGTAAGTGTAACTAGTTAGGAGCATTTTTGGATTCCCTTGTGGATTCACAGAAGCACTGCGAGGTTACACAGGGGGCATGCTGAGTACTGCGGTGGATCCGTGAAGTCATCCAAAACTCATACCAAACAGGGCTTTCATTAGAGGAGGGTAAGAAAGGGTTAACAGTTGTGACCATTCAGAAGAGCTGTATTACTTTAACAAAATGGAAGCCATGTTGTTATTTGTTTACAGTGTGTGTAACCTTGAAAGCAAAGTTGAAAAGGTTGCCATTAATGGTTTCTTTACATGAGAGTGGTGTACCATTCTTGTGCTTGGTTTCTGTGAACTTTGTGCATGCAGAAAATCAAACTCACACTGAGCAAGAGAAAATGAGACCAACAATCACATTTAACAGGTATGTGAATAAAACTGTAGCACAAAAAAATATTAGGGAGAGAGTGAATGAGTACATATAAAGTGGGTGGAATTGAGTAGGATGTTAAGAAAAACTGGAAGAGTATATAAAAGAGAGTTTATGAAGCAAATAAAGAATAACGTGGCAATTAGAACAACAGACTGAAAATATACAAAGAAAAAACTGCAGGCATTCAGCTATGTATCCAATAGCTCAGCTAAGAAACACTAAAGTAAGCAGTGAGATAATCAGGCATTTAACTACCAATCATATACACAGTCAGACAGAAATAGAAGCACTTATATACCCAGTCACTCATCCATATCACAGCCATTTATCCAGCAGTAACAGACTACCACACACAGTTACACACCACAAGAGCTACTAATGCAGCCAGTAATCAATCTATACATGTACTTATATATACATTTAGATACCTATACAGTATGTAAGATACCCAGTTATAAAGTGACATAGTTACTTACATATCCAGTGTCAAATGTAAAGAGGAAGTGGTACAGTCACTCACATATGTACTCAAATACTAGGAGAATTAAGTTAGCCAACCACGCTAGTTCCCTTCAAACATGCCTCACTTGCAATTGTAGACCCCGCATATGCATATTTACTGCCAGGCCGACTTGGCATTGAAAAACCCCAGGGCAGCTCTTTCTCTACATATGAATTATTCCTAGGGTAGGCTGCAGGTAGGCCATATGGGACGATGCTATGTGGTTAAAACATGAGACATGAAGATTGAAATTTCAGTGAGTTTCATGTGTACATACAGACCTATATGCCTAGTTAAACATCTAGTCTCACAGATTTGCACTCACTTAGGTATGTACTGTGGATCTGGCACTTAAAAGTGATCTATCCAGATCAGTAGGCCTGAGATAGGCTGTAAGTAGGCTATAAGGCAGGGAGCTGTGAGCATAAAAGATAAAAGTTTTTTTCCCAAGTTTGATTTTATTATATGCATACTACCAGACCCATATGTCCACTTTTGATGCAGACTCCTTCACACAGCCAGCAAGAGAACCATGCAGCCTCTTACATAAGATTTACAGATTCATAGAGCAACTAACAGAGACAGGCATGTACCAACATATTTACTTACATATCCAATAGCACACCCTAATAGGCATTGAGACACTTGGGCACTGATTATGAGTCTGGCGGTCCACATATTGCCAGGCTCGCGGGGTGCTGTGGTGGCAGTCTCTCCACTGCCCTATTATGAGTTGGGTGATGGGACCACCACAGCCCCTCTGCAGCCGCCAGGGAATCATTGTTCCCTGGCGTTGTTGCAGCGGTGTAGAGCATCAATATATATATATACTTAACAATTTACTAATTTGTTGTAAACTTTAAAAATATAACAAAAAGTATATGATATATATATCACCACACAATGAAGATTACTTCTCGAAGCCCCAATCCGAGGAATATCAGTGTTTTATTCTATCAGACTCGCAGCATTTCTTTCTCTGACGCGTTTCGGCTGTATGATCAGCCTTGTTCACGGGTGAGCCGAGTAATAGTGCAGGGTGATGTAGGCCTTAAATCCTATTAAACACCTGACCTTCTTTTCAGAAAATACAACTCCCACATTGCACCTGAAATGTAAATATATTCTGTGTGAGTACACTATCACTTTTTGTTTTGCTTAATAGCAATCGAAACATCACTTTATCGTGTAGTCCAAGTGCACATAATGTTCAATTATAAAAAATTACGCATTAGAGGGAGGCTTCATTTTGTATTTGCGTTCTCGCTCGATATCATGCTGCTGGACTCACATCCGTATTATAATGGTCCAACACCAGTTCTCAGAAATTGCAAGAGGAGACACTTCTCCTCCTGCTCCCTTTCTTGCCTCAGTGCTCCTTTTGTCAGACTTCATCATAGTGATGCAAAAAGAGGCAAGCGGGACATGCTCCTCAAATAGATCCAAACAAACATCTCCTTTTGCTGGGAGCCCCCATCTCTGCAGGGCGGCTTCATCAAGACAGGTAAGGAGTGTCCTGTCATTCAAATAACCACACAATGAAGATTACTTCTCGAAGCCCCAATCTGAGGAATATCGGTGTTTTATTCTGTCAGACTTGCAGCATTTCTTTCTCCGACGCGTTTCGGCTGTATGATCAGACTTGTTCACAGGTGAGCTGAGTAATGGTGCAGGGTGAAGTAGGCCTTAAATCCCATTAAACACATGACCTTCTTTTCAGAAAATACAACTCCCACATTGCACCTGAAACGTAAATACATTCTGTGTGAGTACACTATCATTTTGTTTTGCTTAATAGCATTCGAAACATCACTTTATCGTGTAGTCAATTTGCACATAATGTTCAATTATAAAAAGTCACGCATTAAAGGGAGGCTTCATTTTGTATCTCCGTTCTCGCTTGATATCATGCTGCTGGATTCACATCCATATTATACATATTTGTTATATTTTTAAAGTTTACAACAATTGGCAAATTGGAATATATATTATAAATATTATTTTGATAATACTTTTAAAGTATACATGTTTAAATAAATATACACATATGAGGTTTTTTTAAATAAGTAAATTATTTATATATCATTTTAAATTATTTAAATATATTTAATTTACATTGTTTATTGTTAATAAATGTAATGTTACTATGTTTAACTATATAACAATATTTTTGTTTTCGATATTAGTGTATAATGATATGTGGTTTTTGATATTTTTGTTATTTACATTATAGGCTGGCCAACATTTCACTCAAATTGATAAAACGGAGAAAAAAGTATCATCGGACATGCGGTCAGCTGTTTTTGGCCTTCTACTAGAAACCTGTTCTAAATGTAGGTGTCTTTTTTAACACCAAGCTTTTACTGGATATAAATATATAGATAATCTGGCTAAGATCTGTCAGAGGTTATTAGGAATTCTTAGAAAGATTCTGTTTCTGTTGCCCTTCGATAAAAGGGCATCAGGAGTCCAAGTCACTATTCTAGGCCATCTGGACTACTGCAATGCTTTACTTCTGGGTCTACCTACCCAAAAGCGTCATAGATTGCAGTGCATTAAAGGCTTCCTCCCGAACTCCCCTCCAGGGTGTCTGCATCTACGGTTCTGCAATCGCTTCATTGGTTGTCCATTTACAAAAGAGTCCATTTTTAAGGTAGCCTGTGTTATGTTATGCTTTATTTGGGCTCATGACTAAAGGCCTGATTGTGATATTGGTGGTCCGACTACCGGACCACCGTTGCAGAGGTCGGGAGAACGCCACCAAGCTGGCGACATCCTGACCACCGTATGATGGGTACACCTGGTCTTTTGTTGGTGGTGTCACGGCGGCGGCATGCTTCGGCTTATAAAAAGAGCCTGAAACATATGCCACTACTGTGTCAGCGCTTCTTCAACGTCGATACACTGTGTACCATGCAACATGTCATACATGGCACACAGTGCAAGCAGAGGGAGGCACAACATGTTGCCCCATGTACATCCCCCGATGGACAAATTTGCCTTGGGGCCCTGTTTGGGGCCCTTCCTTGCCTTTGTCCTGACCTTTTCATGGAAAGGTCCCTACCGTGAAAAGGTCAGAGGATAGGCAGGTCGTAATCAGCACAGCGGTGCCGGTATCGGCACCGCCTTTGATGACCGTGTTTCCCACTGCTGCCTGTCAGGATCTATGATCCTGGCGGTGGCTGAAGTTTTGCATTGGCCTTGTGGTGGTACGACCTCCAAACTCATAATCAGGATGTCAGACCGCTGTGGAGGCAGTGGTCAGACCACCAACATGGGTACAGCAGTCTTGAGACTACCGTACTTGTAATCAGTCCCTTAGTATTGTAAGAGCTCACGGACTATGATGAGCTTGTGGGTAGAATGTGTATGTTGGGATGGCATTCTGGGAAAGGACAGCTGTTGAAAAGGACAGCTGAGAAGTACTTCCCTGTGTACGTTGCTGGTGCAAGTGGTTCTGCGCCAAGGATAAATCTATGGAAACTTCACTGGGTGTTCTGTGGTAATTGAACACAAGAGTATTGATGATGATTGCTAGAGACCCATTTTTGAACCCACCGGGTCACAAGCTATCCACTTTTCAATATCACTGTTTATTTACTTCTGGTGCTTGTGCTGTGTTTACTTTTATGGCTCCTTAAACTGTGGTGTATCTCTTTTTGGAGTCACACTGGCAATGGAGAGATTACATTTATATGTTCCTTACCGCTGATCCCAGGTCTATGGGGGAACCATTACAATGGTTCAGCTGGAGCCAACATTGGTGCACGATTCCTTTCCTCGACACACTTGTGGATTTCGTCTGTCATAGTACGAGCTCGGCCACGACATTGGTTTCACCTTCCCTGCACACCCAACACATGATGTGAGCATGTTGGCTCACGTATAGCAGCCATTTTGGATTGGGTCTTACAGAGTTTCGGCACAACTTCACAGTGATGTGCTCACCTGCCCATGCTTTTGGTAAGTGCGAGTCAGCATCAGTATGCATATCACGCAGTGTAGTTATCCTGCACTACGGTAGCATAGTACCTAAACTGGTCGTATTCAGCCTGTTAATGGTGACAGGTACACCTGTGAAGCTTAATACCGCATCCTGTCAAAGTCTGCCTGTCATGGTATTTCAACGGTGATGGGGATTCCTATTCATCTTAGCGTGTTATCTGAGATAGTTACCTTTGGTGACACGCGCATCTTCCTAATTTGTGGTACGTGTCTACAGTTTCCGGGTTCTATGGAGTTATTCCTTCCTTGTACACTTACGTTGGGCTACTTGAATTGTGCTATTTATTGGTGTCCTGTGGTAATTTAAGGTTTTAGCATGGCTACTATGAACCTATCTTCACCACAACCTTTTATGGTCAGGGAGGATGAAATCAACAATTTTAAATGGGAGGAATGGAAGGATTATTTCATCAATTATATCGAGACATTTGAAGAGATGTCATCAGAATGGAAGAAAAAAGTATTGTTGCATTGCCTTGGCCCTGGAGGTTTGAAAGTGCACAACTACATGGCAAAGAAACCCCATTCTTGGGATGAAGGGGATGATTTCACAAAAGCATTAACAGATTTGGATGCGTATTTTGCACCTACTGTTTGTAAAGCGATTGACCGCTACAACTTTTACCTCAGGAAACAGGGTGCCAATGAGAAAATTGAGGACTATGTAGCTGCATTAAGGAAGTTGGCATTATAAGTTTGGGGGTTTGGAGGATGAATTTGTGTGGGATCAACTAATCATGCACTGTAATAATCCTAATGCATAGGACAGGTTGGGGGTTCACAGGGAATCCAGTTTGCAAGAGGTCACTGCTATTATAAGCAAATCAGAACTCACGTCCAGATGCGCTAAAGCAGTTGCGTCCTCCAATAAAAAGACTGGGGATGAAATTGTAAAAATTGTCAAGAAGAAGGTCCATACAGAGGATGTTCAGGAAAGCAAGAAAATGAGATGAGAAGGGCCTCGGAAGACAAAAGCCTAGTACAAGGATGGAGGATTTGAAAAGTTAATATTACCGGTGTGGTAGTTCCTCCCACCTGGCTCACGATATGAAGTGTACTGCACTGGGACCAAGGTGTGCCAAGTGTGGCATCAAAGGTCATTGTGCTTGGGTGTGTCAAAAATCAAAATCTGTTAAATGTGTTGTGGATGAGTGTGAAGAAGATGAACACTCCAGTTCAGATATAGACAATCCACAAGTGTTATGTGTACAAGATGGTGTGATGTGTGTGGAAGGGCTGAGTAGGAAGAAGCCCATTTGTGAATTGGTGGCTGTGGGAGTTCAGCTGGCATTGGTGGCTGAACTTGGGTCACCATTTACTATCATCAACAAGGATACATGGACCAATTTAGTTAGTGGCAAATAGGTTCTGAATTAATAGAACCGGACATCCACCCACAGGTGAAACTATTTATCTTTGGGATTTTGCAAATTGTTATTCGAGTTCAAGGGAAGGAAGACAGAGTGTAAACTATATGTTGCAGTATGTGGTCCATGTGTTCTAGGTTTATGGGATCAGGGAGATTTCGGCATCATGCTTTACCCCAACAACCCCAACAGATTGTAAGCAATAATAGGAAGGAAAGTACCAAAGTTGTTAATAAATTTCCTAAATTATTTACTGGTAAAATGAGGGAACTGGAAGGATTTGTCCATAAGATGATTCTTAAAGAGGATGTACGCCTTGAATATACAAGTTAGAAACATTCTGGTGAGTGTGAGATGAGAGGTTAGCAAACCTAATAGGCTGGTTGAGAGCTGCGTGATTGAGCAAGTTGAGTCTTCAGATTGAGTGGCTATTCTGGTCGTAGCTAGGGATAGTTGGAGCGTGCTGAGTTTCACTCTGTGGAATTCTGCAAAGTCAGTGAAAAACTCAGACGAATTCTGTGGAGTTCTGCGTGCGGGCGGAGTTACCGGCTTCAGGTGCGCTCAGGTGTGTACACAGAGCTCCTAAGCCTATTTCACAAAACCTGCACTAAATAAATAGTGCCAGAAGGCTACAAATTAGCAGCACCCGACTCTGCTGACTGCACCATGTCTGGATAGCTGGGGTCGCAACAGGATCAGACAGCCAACCCTGATTTGTTTGTATTCCCTGCCACCTTTCGGTGTCAAGCAGGTTGAAGAGGCACTGAATGAAAATTAGACAAGGCAGAGAGTGCCTCACAACCACACATAATGAGGCCCATAACAAAAAACACTACCAGGGTCTCGGTGACATAATATAAAGCATGCAAATCCATGCTCTGCAAGACCATCATGTGCACAAGTATGTACACGGAGCTCCTGAGCATCTTTCATAAAACATGCACTTAATAAATAGTGCCAAAGGGCTAAAAACGAGCAGCGCCCGTCTCTGCCGAATGCACCAAGTCGGGAGAGCTGGGACCACAACAAGACCGGACAGCCAAACCTGATTCATTTTTATTCTCTGGCACCTTCAAACACCAAGCAGGCCGATGAGGCACTGAATGAAAATTAGACAGTGGAGAGAGTGCCTCACAACCACACCTAATGAGGCCCATAACAAAAAGCCCTACCAGGGGATCTATGACATAATATAAAGCATGCAAATTCGTGCTCTAGAAGACCATCATGTGTACAGGCATGTACACGGGGCACCTGACCCTCTTTCATAAAACCTGCACTTAATAAATAGTGCCATAGGGCTAAAAACGAGCAGCTCCCAACTCTGCTGAGTGCACCAAGTCGGGAGAGCTGGGGCCGCAATGGGACGAGACAGCCAAACCTGATTTGTTTGCATTCCCTGGCACCTTATACCACCAAGCAGGCCGAAGAGGCACTGAATGAAAATTAGACAGTGAAGAGAGAGCCTCACAACCACACATACTGAGGCCCATAACAAAAAACACTACTAGGGGCTTGGTGACATATTATAAAGCATTCAAATCAGCATGCTGCAAGACCATCAAACACCAAGGGAAGGGTTTAATGCAACAGAAGTGTCAAGAGTTCCAGGGCAATATCAGCCCAAATTTGGGCTTGTGGAAATGAGCTTCACTGCCATAGGAAGCCCAAGCCAAAGATTGTGATATGATGTATTGTATTAAAAGACTGAGGGGCATATTCCCAAGGACTCATCGCCGAGTTAGCGGCACTTTATCGCAGCCAAAGTGGCAATAAATCCATCGCACCATTCACAAGCTGGTGTTAACAGCCCAGAACACCATTTTACCAGCAATAGCATCCGCAATAACATCGCCACAGATGACCCCCTGCAACTATCGCTAATGAGATGCAGAGTACGCGTTCCCGAGCAAAACCCGCGACAACACCACACCTCAACATTCTCAACGACCAGCCCGATCAGCGATGAAACCACAAAACAGGCGATAAGGCGCGTTAGCAGCAGGAAACTAACACCTGCCCTGACCTGGTGCAAAGTCGGAGCACAGCCTGCACCACAAAATGGAGCACAGCCCAGAGCCACACCTGAAGGGCAACAGATGCCATGGAGCCACTGAACATGCGTGCCGGACACCCAAGAGGGCCACAACATCCACCTCCACCACCCCCAGGACCACACCACCCCCCCCAGCCCCACCATGGGCACCCCCCACCTCCACCGGACCAAGACACAGCACATCAACTGCACGGAAACATGACCACAAGCAACCGCCTGATGTCCCACAATTGCAACAATCAACATACATGTGCGCACTGAGATCCTGATTCATACATACACCATTGACAGACCAAACAAAATGTCACATTCTAATTCGTCACCAAACAACTATCCAGAGGAGTCATGGTGGGGCATCCCTGGACAAACTGTGACTCACAGCCTGCAAGACAATACCCAAGATAAGAAGGTGTGTCAGGCACCCATCAAAGGACAGGGAGAGAGAGAAAGAGAGAGAGAGAGAGAAAGAAACAGACAGAAAGAGAGAGACTGAACAAGGAGCGCAAGGTCAATCGGGCCCTTGGCTCATGCAAACATGCCAACAGGTGCGTGTGTCTCGAACTCTGCGCACCACAAATCACAGGGCTGGCATCAAAGTCAGCACGAGCTCCACATCACAATTAAGACATGCAAGCAGTAGTCAGATGAAAATCAGGAATGAAAGCACCTTTGTCTCAACACACAAGGCCAACCAAACCCCTGACCTTGGTCCTGAAAGAGGCTGGCACACCCTGTGTGAGATACCATACCAGCCTCCGACGACTCCCACACCATGAACTGTGCTAATGAAACACCAACGTGCCTACACCCCATATACACTTGTCCCTGCACGACCGACACCTGCAAGGGATGCCCTTGACACATTGTCAATAACTACCCATATGTACAAATGTTGCACACACATACAACTCATTGCCCAGAGCTGTGGCATATCGTCCACCGAACACCCGCCGGTCAGAAGAGTGCCAGTGCCACGAGACCAACCAACGCAATGGCCGGCATTCCCGGGCACATGCACAACCCCTGTCACGTGGAACTGTACCGTGCCCGAATGCTGCATCTGTTGGGATCCCTGCCAATGGCAGTGTTGCGAATCAGTTTCCGTCTGAGTTTCCGTCTTGCCTACGTCACCTGCGTCCAGCCCTGGTTCCATTGTTGATCATGCACATTCGAGTGGCCCATGGAGGTCTGCCTATCCAACGCAACCGTAGCTGAATTGGATTATGACCTGACAGTGCGCCCCCTGTTGGCCCACCAACAGGAGTGTCACCTGGATAGCCGTGCATGGGATGCACTGATCCTTAGCGTATGTGCTGGCAGTTGCGCATGGGAGAATGCACAACTCCTCGTGTGCAGTGACCACATCCAGGCACTCCCCTATTGGGCTGTGTTGCGGATTGGTGAAACGGCGTGGACTGAGCACATCTGCCCGGACCAGTTAATGGATTGGCTCACCCTGGTGTTCCTTGAACCCGACAACGACGTACTATTGGAACACATTGCCCATGAAGCTGTGCTGGCATTCATGGACGAGTAACTACGTCCCTGCAGCCACATCGCATTGTCACCCACAGCACTGCTCCCAACACCTTGTAGCATCGTGGGGAATGTACCCACATCCCACCACAACAGAGGACATGTCTGCCTTCGTCTGGACTCTGTATGCATGTGCGCAGAACTACGCGTGTGTACATACGCCTGTGCAAGGTGATGAAGTTCCATGGTCGGAGCAGCACAGCGTCGTCTGGCAACGTTACCAAGTCGGACACACTGCTGGGGGGAGAGTACACGCATGGCAATGTAGCACGACATGTGAACTTGTCGGACCCTTCCACCTGATCACTGTCAGCAGAGCAGACAGTCGGCGCAGTCGGGTGGCAGAGCACTAGGCAGACCCCGTGGGCTGTAAGTCGTGCCCCTCACATGGGGCAATGTGCATACGCCAAACAACACATGAATCGTCCAGCAAGGCAAGGTGGGCTGAGACCATTGCCATCCGTGATGATTGGGGTTCATTTTTCCACCCCCCATTTCCTGCACCTCGACATGTACCCATGCTGCGTGTAAGTGTCTTAAGCATGTTCCTGCCTGTTGTGGCCTTTGCCTTGTCCGTACTGACACGCACATGCCAATAAAGTCTACGCAACTCCACTGGTGTCTAACTGTGATGAGTGTTGATTAGATTAACCACTCGTGTGCCACAATGAGCATCGTCCCTACACATGGAGGAACTGACTGATGCATGTACAATGGGGGTGGGTCCCTTCTGACAGCTCCACCTCTGTGAGCCCGTCATTGTTTTGGGAGAGTTGCTGGTAGACCTGTGCTCTTATGTGTCTTCAGCAATGTGAGTATGGTGTCCAACCTCTGACCATGTTGAGCAATGTCATGAATCATTACAGAATGTGTCCACACAGATGTGTGCGAGTAGGTATGCGACGTGAAGTTCTGTCGTCACATGTGATGTAGGACACCACTTCTGGCCTGCTACCGATTTGGTCATTCCTACACACAGCCCTATTCAAGACATGGACCTGTGCCTACTTTGGGGGGTTGTGAGTTTGTTGCTAATGTGCAATGGGGACACAGCCAGTACCCACCTCCACAGTCATCCAATTGGCCATGTGTCTCGGGGATGAACATGCGCAGTGATGTCATTTCCCAGGGTGTTCCTTCTTGTGCAATCATTGTCCCTACATCCAGCCATACTTCCATACGTGAGTGAACATAGTCATGACATATCTGCATGATTTCGAATGTTTTATTCACATTCTGGCGAATGACGGAGAGGGAGCTGTACATGGCCATCCAAGCCCATATAACATGGAAGCCCAGTGGTGGGCCAACCAGAGTCCTTTGGGCATTGCAAATTGATTTGGAAGCGGGGTAGTGCAGTCCGCAGCAGGATTGCTGTATAATTGTCAAGCAGTGGAGATATGGCAGTCCGTGTCGGGGTCCGGGTGAATGTCGCAGAGTGTTCCAGGGGTCAGTGGAAGGGGTTGTCCCAGGGCATGATGCATGGGGCAGAGCCAGGCAGGGCAAGCCATATGGAGGTGATGGATGCTACTGCCTCCTTCCTCACACAGTAGTTACCATCCACATCTTACTCCTCTGATACTTCTTCTGTGTTGGGTGTGTCCGGAGAGTGTGGCGGAGTAATGGCTGCATCACTGTGTGCCACTGACACATCAGGGTGCGAGGGCGATGGGGCTGCAACACTGTGTGCCACTGACACATCAGGGGTCGGAGATGTGTGTGTCGAGGTTCCTGCAGCAGTCATCTGGTACAGGCTCAGTGGCAGCAGTGGCAAGATGAGGATCTGCAAGGCATGGAAGATCGCAGCTACATCTCGCTGGTGTTCAGCAGTGGCAGCCATACTTCCAGCCTGCATCGGATCCATGGTCTCCATTGTCCTCCGCATCTGTGCCAACTCTGTGCTGTCATCGCTGGAGCCTGTCTGCCTAGACAGTTCTTGTCTCCGAGTAATGGAACCAGCGATGTCAGCCAAGGATTGTTGGTGGGCATGGTGCGGACAGTGGGTATCCATTAGGGACTGTAGGTGCTCCCTGATGGGACTTAGACACCCACGTATAGCATCGGGTTTGGCTGCCATGAGGTCGAAACCCAGCCGCAGCTGATCTGCCATCTTCTCCTGGCACCCTAACACACGGCGTTTGAAATCCATGTGTTGGTCGTGGGGGTCCTGGGAGGCAGCCGTGGTAGTGTGTGCTTCCTGCTGTGTGGTCTGTGCAGGGTGTGGGCTCACCGCGATGCAGCTGGGCTGCCCTGCTCCTGGAGGTGGGGTGAGGAGGCTGTCCACGAGCCGTTGGAGTGTGTCTGGGCAAATGGGCAGGGTGTCCTATTCATCAGCCCTGAAGAGATGTGTGGTCTGCTCTGCAGGAGGTGTTGGTTGTCCCTCTGCAATGTAAGGGGAGATGCAGGTTAACAGTGTGTTCCATGTATGTTGACGCATTGTGGATGTTTACATTCAGACTGCATGACGGTGTACATTGTGACTGTTTTGGTGTAGCTGGCTATTTGATGGGAGTCAGTGGACATTTCGACTACATGACGGATGTGTGGTTGTACTCGTACATTATCATCTCACAGTGTCATGCATTGCCAGATGTGATTGGCCAGTTTCTACGCACGAGAGGCACCAGTTGTGTCCTCTGTCCTGTGGTGTAGGGATTGCACTCTGTCCCACATTGTCGTCAATGTTGATGTACTATGATTGCTATGTGTGTGTGCTGCATTGTTGGCGATTCGCCCCTGCAGCTCTGCATTGGTGGACCCTTATCCCTTTGAGTCGGTGTGCATTTGACTTGTGTGCTTTTCGGGGGCTGGGATGTTTGCGACTTGGGTCATTTGTGCTACTGCAGATATTTGGTACTCTTGTGCATTGTTTGTCTGCAGATGTGTTCTTGACGTCATGGGTCGTAGGTGCACGTGGATGTGTCAGAGTGTGACCTGCTCCTTTACGGATGTGGTCCACACTCAGCCACCTCAGTGTCGTCTCGTGCACCGTGTCATGTATTGTGACTTCAGCCATGCCATCTGTCATGCAGTGTCACTTGCATTGTCAGTGTGGCTCACAGAGCCGCTGCTTTTCTGGATTCAGCACATGTGCATGGGTAGTTTGTGGCATTAGTAATATGGAGGGGGGCCCATTTATGTACATTGTGGGCGGGGGCCTACTTGGTGTTTCAATGTGTGCTGCAGTGTGCCAGGGGTATCAGGGACATGTTCCACACTCATTGCGGGTGTGCAGTGTGCTGCACATGATTGTGCATGTGTGCCATTGTGCCCATCTGCCCCCGTCCCCCCAGTCCCTGGTTGTTACTCACCGTGTTGCTGTTGGGTCAGGTCATTTCGGGTTGTGTCCAGGCCCCCAACTCCTTGCACCATCTCCACACTGATGACTGTGGCCACCATTTCCTCCAGCTCATCCAGCTCCTCCTGTGGCGCAGGACTCCCACCTCCAGTCGCCTTTGCTGCCTTCATGTTGGCAGCGAGCTTCTGTTTGGTTTGGCTGTGCACTTTATGCCAGTGCCTCTTGACATCCTCCATTGACCTCCTCGACACTCCGACTGCATTCACTTTGGTGACGATGGACTGCCATATTTCCGTTCGTGTTGCCAATGACGCAGTGGAGGTGACGAACAGTTGTTGGTGGTGTTCTATCACCTCCGTGACGGTGATCTGGTCTTCCTGCGGACTGAACCCCGTCTTCCTCTTCTTCTTCTCCTTGCCCTCCCCCGAACAGGGGGTTCCATGCTGGTCCTCCGTGGGGTTTGTGGAGTTCGGCTTGTCCTCTGCACTAGGTCCGGGTGCATCCATGGTGTTACGCAGTTTGGATTGGTTTTGGGATTGGTTTTTTGTTTGCTTTTGTAGTGCATTTTCATGCATGACGCGTGGGTATTGCAGGCCTGTCGCTGGTTTTCACAGATTTTGGTATTGCGCTTTGTGGTGTTGCAACTTTTTGGGCGGTCGTGTTTCGCATTTTTTGTTTTTCATGTTGGTTTTTACGCAGGCATTTGGCGGGTTGTCAAGCTGCTATCGCATGGTGCCGAGGGGTTGGGAATTGGACCTTAGGATGGTGTTCTTTTCTCGCGATGGACTGCGGTATGCAAGGTTGCGTTAAGCTACATTTGCGATGATTATCACACGTTCTTGTGAATATCCCCCCCCCCCCGAGAAAGGGAAAACGTGTGTGGGGGATGGATAGTGGATGATGAAAGCAAATAAAGCAGTCCCTTTATTTTAGATAAAAGCAACAGGATGTGAAATGTTCTTAATCTGAAATTGGGTGCCAAGAAAGCATGGCCATCACCAAGGATGTTAGGGGTTCACTTTCAAAAACATGGTGTCAACGTATGCGCAGAAAATATAATTAAAATGAATGCTGCTTTCACTTACCTCCCCCGGGGAGCACCATGGCCTTCAATGCCATAAGTATAGCACTGAGCCGTGCAGCGCTGTACAGTACTATGCCAAGCTACCTGCTACAAGACAGACTGGGTATGAGGGCATCAGAAATGTGGGCAGGAGGGGCGAGACTGCAGTACTTCATCCTGTGTGCGCTGACATGGGCCCATCATATTTCCAAGGGAAGGAGAGCTGAGGGTAGGGCCTCCTGAAAGTATGGGTTTGTTGATAGAGAGGAAGTGCAGGAAGAGATAGGATTTATTGAGTGATAGGCTATGGGGTAGTACGAATGGGTCTTACTCTTTATGGGTATTCCTCCCTAATGAAGGCTCTCAATTTATCAGATAAATAGTTACTAGACTGCCCCCCAAAAAGAAGGTTCAGCCTCCCAGTGGAAACCACCCCTCAGGGGTCCTTGCCCTGTCACTCCAGAAGAGAAATGAGCGTTTCCGCACACTGTTGGGCTGGTGTTTCTTTACAGAATTAATTGCTTCTGGTTCTCAGGCATGTGTGTTGTTTCATGAGCATGTGCTGTGGTTTTTGCATGCGTTGGTTTTGCAACATGCGCTCTGCTCTGGCTGCCAGCTAATTGGGGAATAGTATTTCTGCTACCCACAAGGCCTTATAAAGTTCCACAGATTCGTGGTGTGGCCAAATACAGGGCATGCCCATCTTTCCCTGCTTTTTTGGCAGCAGCTGTACATCCTGTCATCAATTTAGAGGGAGCTTTAGCTGCTTACCCTCTCCCATAGCGTTGCTAATATGGGGTTGGCTCTGCAAACCCCGCTACGTGGTAACTGGCAGAGTTTTTGACAAACTCCGTGTTCCAAGCAGAGCACAGAGTCGCAAAAACTCCAAGAACTCTGCCGGCAGAGCAGAGTTCACCGCCCACCCCTGGTCGTAGCAAGGAAGGCGAATGGGTGCATCTCCCTCTGTGTGGACTTGAAAGAGCTTAATAAGAACATTTTGTGGACCAAGTACCTCTACACCATAGTAGCAAACACCTCACTGCATTCATAACTCCCATTGGATGTTTCCAATTTAGGAGAATTTTGTTTGGGTTGGCCTCGGCTGCAGCCATGTTTCAATGTCTCATGTACAAGTTGTTTCCGGATAAGAAACAATTAAATTTTTTTCCAAGATGATATTTTGATCATGTGAAAAGATAAGGGAAAGCAGGATGCAGAGTTATATGGGGTCCTAAGAACACTGGGGCAGCATGGTTTGATAGACAAGGAAACTAAATACAGGTTTGCAGAAAACACTATTGCTTATCTAGGGCATGAGATAAGCTTAAGTAGTATTAGACCCAAAACAGATTTGGTTGATGCCATAAGGAAGACCCCCCATTCCTCAGAACAAGGATGAAGTACAATCCTTTTTAGGATTAGCTGAGTTTTACTCCAAATCTGTGTACAATTTCTCAGGGAAAATATCCCATATCAGGCAATTGACAGAAAAGGTAATAGATTTTGGTGGACAAAGGAATGCCAGAATATTTTTGAGGGCATTATGGTGGATATTTGCACAGCCCCAGTGCTACAGGGTTTTGATCCTAGATGCAAAAGCTTTATCACTACTGATACAAGTGTTAAGGGATTATGGGTAGTCCTATCTCAGTTACAGGAGAACAGAACTGAACGTGTGGTTGCTTTTGATTTCAAGCACTTACCCCGACAGAGGAAAAATATTTCATTGTAGAGAGGGGGACTCTTGGGTGTGTGTGGGGACTAAAACATTTTAGACAGTATGTTTGGGGCACCAAGGTAGTAGTTATGAGCGACCACAAACCCCTTGCCAGAGTGCTCACTTCACAGGGTTTAAGCAATGTTTCTCCGAGAATAAGCAGGTTGTCCATGCAATTATTAGATTTTGTCTATGAGGTAAATACATTCCAGGTGCATGTAACAGGATAGCAGATTTTTTAAGTAGGCAACCTTCACCTATCAGTGATGAAACTACAAATGAGTGGGACAAGTACCAAGTGGCTATGGTGTTTGCAGAGGAGAAAGAGCATAGGACAGGAAGAGTGGTCTAATTCACTTGCTCCGGATGGTATCTTGAGCACCGTCATGAAACACGTTAAGGATGTTTGGCCTGAGAAGAACCTTTTACAGAAAGAGTTAGTTCCCTTTTAGGAGGTAAGAGTTGAGTTGTCAGTGGAGGAGGAATTTTTGTTAAGAGGTAGCAAACTTGTTCTTCTCAAAGTGTTGAGGGATAAAGTGGTCAATCTGTGCCAGGAGGGCCACCTTGGCATAGTGAAGACCAAGAGCAGAGTTAAACAGTTTCACTGGTGGCCAGGAGTGGATAGAGAAATCGAACAAAGTGATGAGAGACTTTGTCAAGTGCTATATCTCTAATAAGTCCATGGTTACGTTTAAACACTGAAGTTCCACGGATGCCATGGGAAAGGGTAGGGGTTGACATATGTGGCCCTTTGCAACACCAGAATGGGGTTCCTAATTGGTGGACCATTTTTCTAAATGGCCATATCTCAAGGTGGTACTCAAAGCAGATTCTGAGGCTGTGGTGGACTTCTTAGGGGAAATATTTTTCAGAGAGGGACTACATAAAATTGTGGTTTCTGTTAATGGAGGACAATGTATTTCTGATGTATTCAGTAAGTTTAAAAAAAAAAAGGGATTGTGCATAAGATTACATTCCCTTTATTATCCAGAGGGCAATGGAAATGTTGAGCGCTCCAACAGAGTTGTTAAGGGTACCATCGAATTGTCTAACACTAATGGCATGGATTGGGAGAATGAATTAAGGAAAACAGTTGGAGCGTACAGGATTACCAAATGTGAGATGACTGAACAGAGCCCTTTTGAATTAATGAGGGGAAGATCACCTCACACTAAAGATAACATGGGGTAGTTGAGAGACACCAAGAGGGTTGGCTGGTCACCAAGTAGAGTGAGAGGGCATATGGAGTTTGAGCAAGTTAAGTACAAACAGAGGTATGACTGCTTACATGGAGTGCAGGAAGTGGACCTCAAGGTGGGGGACTTTGTGAAAGTTAGGAAAGGAAGGTTTGTGCATAAGGGAGAAAGGTGATTCAGTGTAATTCTGCCCTACCTTGTGATGGGAAGGTAAGGCATGTGAATAGATTGGTATTGTTTAAAGGGAAGAATTTGGACCCTACATCATGACATGTGAGAAGTGATGCTAGACCCAAGGTGTATGATTAGATAGATGATATTCCTGTGAGTGAAATGCCAACAGGTAGTCACAATCGCAACCGTACCCTGGGTTTACAAAACCTATGAATTGAAAGAGGTGTTGATAATGACTTTCCAGAAAATCATACTGACAGTGAGTGTTGCGTTAAGAAAACAACCAAGTCGGGCAGAGTTTGTGTATAACCTAAATTAAGCCTGGGCGGAGTTCAGCTAAGTTTCCGCGAAGTGCAAAAAAACTCTTCTGCGCTACGTGCGTTAGATAAATGGCATTCGCGGTGATTTTCAGTACCTGGTGTTTGTCCGCACTGTGCAATCATTGCGAATGGCACCACACACAACGCAAGCGGGCGCTGCTTCCTTTCTGCCGCTCGAGTCGATTTTTTACTCGAGCAGCAGCTTTCTCAACGTGAACGGACGGTTCCTCAACGCGAGCGTTCGCGAGCACACGCAACCACTCCCAATGAGAAATCTGACCGCTCGCATTAAGAAATCTCGCCAGAGGGTTGATTTTTCACGCTTGCACTCGCCAACTTGACATTGATGATCGCGAATGAGGAAAAATCTCACCGGGAGATGGATTTTCCTCGCTCACGCTTGCCAATTTGATGTTGGCGAGAGCGAGGGAGGAAAAAAACTCAGCTCCAGGAACTCCGCGAGCTCTGCGTAACGCAGAGAATGGAAAACTCAGCAAACTCAGCGAGCAGAGCGGAGTTCACCACCCAGGGTTAGCCTAAATGCTTCAGTGACTCTGTAATTATGTGAACGTTTTGAGCTGCATGGCAGTTTTAAATTATGCCCAGCACTAAATTAATTTGTTAGTGTTATACATAGTTTTCCTAAAGACTTCATTCACTGTGTGGTCGTTGGACTGTTTTATGAATTCCCTCTATTTGTGTTTTATTGGTTTTCTTAAAATTTTGTTTTGCCTATGCCATTGTGAGCAGTAATTTTTTTGTTACATTTTTAAGGGGGGGGAGAATGTGTTATGTTATGCTTTATGTGGGCTTGTGACGTAGTATTGTAAGAGCTCATGGACTGCAATGAGTTAGTGGATAGAATGTGTATGTGCTCATAGGGCGAATGTTGGGGTGGATTCTGGGGACAGCTGTGGAAATGGACAGCTGAGACGTTGCTCCCTGTGTATGTTGCTGGTGCAAGGCATTGCAAGCCAAGAATAAAGCCCTAGAAACTTCACTGTATGTTCTGTGGTAATTGAACATAAGAGCCTGCATTACCCATCATATCTCTAAAGTAAGATAGTCCACGACTATCCCACTCTTTTGCTGTTCTACAAACACTCAAGTGATAGTGGTTTTAAATTTCCATTTGACGAGAACAGGGGGTAGCTATTTTCCTGTCCTGGCATATAAACCTTGGAAACCTGTCCATACTCCCATTAATTCCATCAACTCCCACTGCCTGTACAGCACCAGGACATCTTAGGGTAACAGCTCAATATATTCCCCAGTACAATAAAATACAAACTCCTAGCAATTATTTCCATCTTTACAAAAGGTTTGACAGGGTGAATGCTATCAGAACATGCTTCTTTGTTAAATGTTTTGCCCAGATTTGTAGAAGAATGTAAAATGTATTAGAGCTCCAAATAAGATCTTGTCACATTGTACAACTCAGTATTACTCCTATGAAATGCAGCGCTTCACATCTACTCTATGTAGGTCAAGTGTGAGTTAAGCATACAGCACCAGAAGTTTAAAAATGTGAGTGAGCCTGTGTGCTTCAGTTCAGTGACACAGGGTAAAAAGGACATGTTCACTTCTACTGATCACTACACAGTATGCTGCCACCACCGCGCTCATGCTGCTTAACTCCTGGTGAAGGGAGTAGCCTTCTACCCCTCTGATGGTAGCGCTATGACGCCCCTCCTAGCTTAACAAGATAACACTCCGTAAGAGAGGCCTATGTCATGGCGCACACACATCATCGTGGTTACCTATGACACAAAATTAGGGATCCAGACTACTGTACAATTGGGTACTTAGGGTGTATGCTCACTTCTTTTACCTTGTAGAGGACTTTTCCACCCCAGCAAATGCTATTTCTCCTTATCTTCAAAATGGTTCATTCTAAAAATTCATATATTATATGTAAACCTAATTCAATGATGAATCATATACACTTGTATGCCCTCTATTAACTTCATAACAAGGCTAGGTTAAATATTTATAATTAAGGTTGACATACAACCGTTTTAGGGACTGTATTTGACAGGCAGATGGTAAGGTATTTTGCTCTGTACCTCAGGAAGGAAGAGTGAAAAAAGCCTAGATGTGCGAGACAACATACATCACACTATTGCAGTCCAAAATCTTAAATCAGAATTCATATTATTCTTTTCATGAATTATTTTTACTATTAAAATTTAACGTGAAGGCTCAAATGTGTAAGGACACTGCGAGTGGATCATTATTGGAAATATGTTTTGTTTCTCGATACTAATACATCAAACCAACAGCATATCAGGCCCCAAAATCTGTAATCATTATTATAAAAATAATATTTATCATATAGTAACAAAGCAATCATTTTTTCACAGGTCAAACAGCCAGATCTGAATCATCATCAACATCCATGTTGGCCATTCTGAGGGCAGAAGATCTGAAGGCCCACAGTGGAAGCAGAACTCCTGCCAATGATGAAGATCTAGAAGAACAGCCTGGCTCATCAGGTTTGTATGGCCAGTGCCCAACACCTCTTCTTCTACTTGAGGACACAATACTATCTAATTCCAGCAGAATTCTATCCCCATTACCTATATCACTGACCCCACAAGCGCTTGTGGCACCTCACTCCTAACAACTGTGGCCAACCCTGTTCTGCCTTCCATGTCAACCACAGCCCTAACATCTGCTATGCAGACAGGACATACGACACCTGTGGCCACTCAGGCTACCTACCAGGGTGGATTTGAATGGGCTGGACGAGGAGCTGCTGCAGGGATGGAGGCTCAGGGGGCAGCCACCAAAGATACCAACTCGAACAGAAACCAGATGGGTACAACTACACGGTAGGAGGAGCAGCTGTCTCAGATAATTGATCCTTCCAACACACCAAAACAATCTCACAAAGACCCAGAATGATATCCACAGGGCCTAGAATGAACTCCTGGAGAGATACTGGAGTGTGCAGACTTGTTCAGTTGTAGTGCTGGGTGGCTTCAGAGCATTCTAAGGAGCAGTGTCCAATTTATCAGCAGCTTTCCATGATGGTAGCACCATCTGCAGCCAGCTCTCTACAACAAACATCTCCCGCTTGCAGTTCCATGGAAAGTGGGACACTGTTGCACACAGGAAAATCTGTCACCATCTCACCTGTTTTTATGTTTCATACAGGTGCCCAATATAGGCTCAGGCAGCAACCCGACCTTTCACCTATATTTCCCCTGCCATTACACTACTTAACCGTTTTTGGTACTGACCTTTTACCTAGTTACGGTAATGCCTAAATGACATGGGGTTTTCTCTGAAAACTAGCCTAATTCATTATGCATGAGGATTCTTGGAATCACAGCAGGACACAGCAGGACACCAATCTCCTGCATAATAACTATGTATAAGGGTCATTCCTTCCGTCATCCTAGTCCGACATGACACAGCAAGTTATATCTCCTGGGGGTACCACATTGGGTATATAAACACCATATCTCTGCTGAGGCGAGAGAGGAGAAAAGGACTTCCATGCTGACATAATGACGCGAGATGCAGAGGTTCCTGCACGCAGCTCGCAGTGGTCCGACATCCCTTGCGGGGTGTTCATCTCGAGATCAAGATGGGGTCCCACAGTCTCTCACTTCAGGTAATGGGGTTGACTTTATCCTAGAGGAATTCTTGGCTTCTACTGCTACATACATGCTAGGTACACTTAGGTACATCTAGTTAGAGTCGCATCATAGGAGTACGCTTTTATTACTGTAATGTATTTTATATACTTGCCTGTATTCATTGTTTTAACACGATGGTAGAAATCTACCATCCTTTTTACTCTGTTGGTGCTTCTAATCATTTATATCTGTTTCTGTCTAATGGCTGTTTCAGCATACCTATTTTACACTAGAATGACGCTGGTTCAATAAATGCTTATTGAAAACATCCCCACCATTTATTCTGTGTATCTCTCTGAGACAAAGTGAGCACGAGTGACTGAGCGAAAAGTATTGCATTGTTTCCACGATCCTGAGGGATCAGGGTTGTCATTTTCGATAGTTGCCAAGAACAATTCTCTCCTTGGTAAGAGGGGTTTCTAGTGGCTCTGTGAGCTAGCTGGTATACAGGCTAACATACCCGGTGGGGGTGTCTAGAATCAGTCCAGCCACCAATCCTACAGTGTATGTTGTCTAAACGCGCAGGTCCTATATAGGTTTATAGGAACTACACGTCATGGCGCCGCCAACATTGGTTTGGTACTTAATTAACAGTCAAATGTGAGTAGTTCAGTCGTGCTGTTCTCAGAGACCCCTACTCACATTTCCCCAGAGACGTCTGGAGTGGGAAGGGAACTATCCACCACAGCTGAGTAGGCATATCCTATGTATTGGCTGTAGGTTTATCAAGTTTGGAGGACAAAGTGTTCCTGTTGTGCATAAAACCTTATCTCAGTTTCCTTTAAACCTTTTCTTCCTCAAAACAATGGCTGACAAAGACGCCGCTGCGCCAGCACAACGTGCAACCCTAGTAAGGGAGGAAGAACAGGAAGGGGAAATTAACATTTCAGAAAATGTTAGAACTGCCCTTACCTTAAAACTAGCAGACTATAGAGTCACACCTAGGGGTCTGACAGTACTTTTTGTGATTGAGTCTCACGAGTCATACAGAACAGAGGTATTCTAATAATGGGTTAAATTTCCACAAGCAGATGCACAATCAAATACATTTCATTCTTACACTGAAGATGAAACACCAGATGAATACTGTCCATATGAGGACATTGAAATTCCGCTCACCTACCAGGAGCACATAAACTGGTTTAAAGTCACCCTCCCCCACACAAAAGACAAAGTAAGACTTGGGGCCAGATGTACAACGGAACATTGCATGCGCAAACGGGTTTGCAACACGTTTGCGCATGCAATTTTCCTCTGGGCCATGTACTAACACTATTTTGCGAGTCGCAAATAATTTGCGACTCGCAAAATAATGTTTAGAGACTCGCTATTAGGAAGGGGCGTTCCTTTCCTAATAGAGACTCACAAGCCATGTATGAATGTTTTGCTACCCCAATTGCAGTAAAACACTCGCAATTTACTTCCCTTCTTCAAGAGGGTGGTAATGCAGTCGCAAATGGGACCCCTTCCCCCTTGCAAATGCAGGGGACAATATTTTTTAGGGGCAGGCAGTGGTCCCAGGGACCACTACCTGCCCTTAAAAAATGAAACGAAAACGTTTCATTTTTTTTTTTATGTATCCCGTTTTCCTTTAAGGAAAACGGGCTGCATTTTAAAAACTGCTTTATTGGAAAGCAGTCCCAGACATGGTGGTCTGCTGAGCCAAGCAGGCCACCATCCCTGGGAGGGCCAGCCAGTCCCACTGGGGACCAAATTGCAAGTGCCTCATTAATATTCATGAGGCTCACATTTTGCGACCCCATTGGGAATCGCAATCAGTGTCTCTGACACTGTTGTACATTGTAAATTGCAACTCGCAATTTGCGAGTCGCAATCGAGCACAAATTGCGAGTCGCAATTCACACTGGTCGTACATCTGGCCCTAGGTCTGCTCGGAAGAGATTAAGCCACTTGGCCAGACCTTCCGGCTTACACACCACATCCAGACATTGACACAATGTCAGCAGCAGACTTACATCCACTTCATAAAGAAATAATAAAACTTTACAGAAACCTGACACACTTTGTGATCAGAACACTCACACTTCAGCCAACAAGAGCTACACAAACAGGACAAATTCAGGGATCTACAACTAAAATTACACCACAAACGCTACACACCGTTATGGGTAAATGCACACTAGACGTGAGCAAATGCCATTCTGGATAGCTCAGAAAATAACACAGCTTGAGGCAGTATTTCCACACACAAGCCCTCATGAAAAACACAGAATGCTAACAATCTGTTTGCCAATGGGGATAGCTCCCCAGATAGAGCATTGTACCTCTTGGGGTACCGTTTTCGCTGCCATATATACCAGAATTCATGGTATCCCTTCACTAGCAGTACTACCAGATGTATTAAGACAAATACAGAATGAGTATGGAGCAGAACCTGCTCTGAACTTAGGGATGAAATGGTTAGGACATTTTGCCCAGGTGTCAGCCATTATATCAGCTAACATTAAAGGGGATGCAGCAGCAGTGGTAATACGCCAATGCCTGAGGGATTTCACTCCTTTACAACAGGAATGTGAATTACCTAAAATTATCGTAGACACCTATGCTGAATTAGGTAGAGATAGTTTGGGAGCTAGAGCAACAAAACCTCAACTCATGGGTGGTCCTGAAAAGGATAACACCAAGCAAGCACCTGATTCTTCCAAGAAGAAATGGGATAATAACAATAAAAAACAAAAAAGGATATCTCAATCCAGGAGTGGGTCTCCTCAACAGGAGCCCTCTGAAAGGATATACAACCTTAGGAATAGAGATAACATTAAAAACGTGACTGGTATCAGGATATTGATACACAATCCTCTCGTTCCTTTCAGGTTTCACCAAGAAACTCGGAGAGAGAAGGACGGTCAGAACACAGACAAGAAGGGCATACAAAGTCCAGAGACACACAACGCACTTCAGACTATACTTCCAAAAAAGAAGAAAAGCCAAAATCAAAACCTCAAGTTAAAAAGAAGAAAGGTAGCACGTCAAAGTTAGACATGCCCAGAATTCTGAGGACTCAACTTCTGAACGGGTAATGGGCTCTGACGATGCTAGACAGCACAGCAGAAGTAACAATAGCTCACCAGAACCTGATCGAATTTCTGCTGACAGCGGAGTTGAATGAACAAATCATGGTGGAAACACCTGATACAAGGGTAAGTGTCCGACATCGGTTACATGAGATAACACTCTAAATGGAGGGGGACAAACCCAGAAAAATTAAAGGTCTCTTTTGAGAGTACTTGACTTATGGCTATGACATCTTTTTAGCTGAAAAGATTGGCCGCCTGAAATTGTTATGGATTGCCCAAAGGGAGAAACAGTCATTTTACCAGCTTTTTCCGACCTCGTTCCAATATACTTAAAACACACATGCGCGCAGTAGTGGACGTTAGCCCTCGCTCCAGCATTATATCACAACCATGTTGGGTGGGATGCTGAGTCTCCTCACCATATAATCCCAGTAAAAACTACTCCAACTCCACAGAGACAGTACCCAATAAAACAAGAAGCGAAAAAACAGGTCAGCGAGATCTTAGATCAACTTGAATACCAGGGTGTAATGGAAATTTGCACCTCTCCAATGAATAATCCTTTATTTCCCGTAATGCAACCTGATAATTCATACCGTCTAGTTTTAGCTTACAGACATCTGAACACATGCACTAAGACATTTGCAGTACAGAAGGCACACAGTGCAGCATTAATGAATAATTTTGTGCGGAAAAAATACAAAACAACACTAGTTATCTCAAATGGATTTTTTTGCCAAAATATAGCGCATGAGAGCCGGTATTTGACAGCATTCTCAGCGCTAGGTTCCCAGCGTCAATTTTGTCGACTCCCCCAAGGGTATAAAATAGCCCTGGGTTGTTTTCCCTTAGGGTAACAGAGTTACTTCAGAATTTGGATGAAGAGGCATTGTCCTATGTAGATGATATTTATTTGATGGATGATGATTTAAAGCATCACTTGACCAGGGTGAGCAACATAATTTTGGGGTTTGTCTCTGAGGACTATAAATTCAACTTTAAAAAATCAAAAATAGCCCACCTCTATGTCCTATTTTTGGGATATGAGCTACCAACTGAAGGGAAAAGCCTGACAGCTAACTTTTTAGAAAAGCGCGCGCTGCTCCAACCTCCTAAATCTTTGAAGAACTTACAATCCATATTGGGATTTTTTAATTTTGGCCGAACATACATTTTATATTAGGCAGAAAGAGTAAAACCTTTCTACGACTTAATAAGACCTGATTTTTCAGTTAGGCATTGGACACAGGAACACACAGATATCCTTTGTTCCCTCAAAACTGACATGATCGCTTCAAAACACTTGCAGACACGCGTAAATGTCTGCAACCTTTTGATCCGTGTTATAGCGGGTCAATCTGGGTGCACTTACCCAACCTTCAATGAAGGAGAAAGGGTACCCATAGCATACAAATCACACTCGTACACAAACGATGAAATGTGCTTTGCTTCTATAGAAAAATACTGACAGCAGTACAGACCACTGTAGTAAGAGACAGAGCACTGGCTCAGGGGAAACGAATAATTGTTGTAACTCCGGTACCAGCCTTAGAGGCTGCTACAAAGGCAAGCGTTCCTAATGCTAAAGCCTTACATCCAAGATGGATACAATGGGCTAATTCTCTCACTGCAACGGATGTAGAATACAGATATGACCCTAGTCTAAAAACACAAGCATTCCTGCAATATGAATAAGAAAATCCTCTACCAAATGAAATAATGCCTCTAGATCAGTATGAATACATAATTTACACTGACGGATCTGCTCAGCCGGCCATTTGACGTAAACAGCAATACAGTGCCGTGTGTGCGATTATGAAGGGTCGTATGCAGGATGGCAAGTTCCATCCTAGCAGTACAAAGACACAGTCTCTAGGAGACTGCACTGCACAGCTAGCAGAATTAAAAGCCCTGTTACTGGCATTAATAAATACGGATCGAGAAGTCCCCACACTGATTGTGTGCGATTCTTTTCATTGTGTCCAGTCATACAACGAATATCTTCACTACTAGGGTCAAAATGGGTTTAAAGACTCAAAAGGTGGCACAATTAAGCATAAAATGCTATGGGAACAGGTAGCTGATTTGAAAAACGAACTACCAAGAGCTCACGTGATACAGACGCTGAGTCATCAACGTGATGGCGTTCATGTTGAAGGGAATTCATTGGCTGATGAAGTCGCGAAGGGGGCAGTGTGAACTGCTGCTGTAGCTGCAATCATGCGTTCAAAGATGAGAATAGACGGACAGATTATGGTAGCTGTCATTGCTTCATGCAAAAACAGCACAGCCTTACCGAAAGGCTTTCCACTCAAGTACTCCTACAAGTTAGATGCAAATAACATTCCATATACTCAAATTCCAGGAGTGGGGGATAGAGTAATACCTAACATGGATCGCAGATTGGGTTTAATTCTAGCTGCACACGAGGGTGTAGGTTCTGCACACGCAGGGATTACTGCAATGGTTTCTTTATTGAAACAACGCTATTGGTGGCCAGGTTTAACTAAACAAACGAAGAATTTTGTCCTAAATTGTGACATCTGCCAGCAGATGAAGGGTCCCACCGTGGCGCATCCAGCGCAGACACCTTTACTAATATCAGACAAACCACTCGCTTTTGTCTATTTGGACCACTGCTGCCCCCTACAATCGGATGGGGCTTGCAAGTATATCTTGGTGGCAGTGGCTTCATGCTCTAGATTCCTATGGGTATGGCATCAGCGCTCGGCTGACGCTTGAACTGTTATAAAAGATTTGGGGACATACATAGTTGGTTGGCACATTACATTCTGACTGTGGCCCACGTTTAGCTCTAGGGCTTACAAGGAAGCCATGGGAAGTTTGGGTGTAGCATTGCGGTACTCCTCTCCATACCATCCCAAGGAAAATTCAGTTCTGGAGAGGAAAAACCGAGACTTAAAACAATCTTTGACAGCAAGGGTGTTAGGTTCGGGTGGTAGTTGGGTCAATCACTTATACGGGGTCCAACGAGCCCTTAATAATATGCCAAGAAGTTCCCTAGAAGGTGTCACTCCTTACGAGGTCCTATTTGGGACGAGAATGTGGGCACCTTATCTCGATTGCGAAATCACAGTGGCGGATGACAAACCATTTGACATCATTAAAAGTTTGGATGTTTGACAGGATCTGAATAAATCACGGGCACTACTAAGCAACGTGCAATTAAAACGCACCACCACTGAGGAAGTAAAATCAGTCACAGCAAGACCAGTCTGGATCCCAAAGTCGGGGATCTGGTCAGAGAAAAGATTGAGGACAAAGAAGAATTCGGGCCATCATACAGAAAGCCTGTACCTGTCCTGGCAGTCAAAGGAACAAGAACAGTACTTCTTCCACCTCTTGCCGGCAAAAAAGAAAAGACATTCATCTCCATTGATCTGATCAAACCATACTATGTAGCCAATACTGAATAGTAGGCCTCGTGGGCTCCTGGGTAGCCGATGCTCTCCTCTCGTTACCATACAGGAAGTTCAGACAGAAAGACTCATAACATTTGAACAGTCACCAATACAAGGTGATGGAATTTCCAACAATGAAATGGAACTCGTTCCTCTTGAAACAGAACATCACAACACAAATCAAAGTCAAATATCAATTTGGACTACAACCGATGTCTACACCAATATGCCTCTACAAGCGACGTCTGCAAGTTCAACAAAACCTGCTGAGCCGCCGAAGATAGATCAGACTGCATCGGACTACTTTATCGATTTTGATACCTTCTCTCTTGATCCCAGTGAACCGGAGACAACACCAGCTCAAGTCTCCCGTAAGCAACAAATTTGTGATTTCTACACTTTTCTGAAAAAGACTTACCTAGTCTCACCATGGCTACAACTCTGGATAATAACTGAAATATTGTTTTTTCTGTTCTGGATTGGCCTAGTGACTGTTTTTTGCTTACTCATGAATGGAAATTATCTCCCAGAACGCTCTGCAGTTTCCCAAGTGAATTTGATCTTGAAACCTCATACGTCATCTCATCGTGAACAAAGAGACCTGTCCTTCGTGAACATTACAGCTGTTCCAATTCCTGATGGTATAGTTTGGGACAAGGTTGATTATGATGTATTTGGCCCTACTGAACTTTTGAAAATTCCACAATTATTTAAAATTTCTGTAAATGATATCATTACCTCCAGTACATTTTCTGATGATTGGATTTTGAAACTGTAAATAATGTTGTCTGATTTGGAACAATTTGCTGCATTTTCAAACACCGAAATGTTAGAGGACACATCTGACTTTGACACTATGTGCTGTTACCAACATTATGGTCATCACTTTTTACACAAATCTAGTATCCCACGAAATGTTTTCACATACCACCAATGGGAACATTGCCCATCACCACCAAAAGGTAGTTCAAAAATATTTGCACATAAGTTTTCCTATTTTTCAGGGTTTAACACTTCAGATCCGACCTCTTAATATTATAAGGTTGCACCTACAACTGCACAGAAAAATATGCTGACAAACACCAAACAGATCTATTCTGCATCCTTTATTGCCCAACTGTCTGAACAGGGTTTTGACTTATGGAAAGACAAAATAGACATTAAATCAGTCCGGGGTTCAAAGGACTGGCAGGTACAGGGAACAGAAGCACTATTTCGCGCTTGCCTAATCCCACAGCAAATCATATTTCTAAACAAAACTTTGCAACAGACTTCTTGTCTTGGACTAGCCAAGAACAAAGACTTGAACACACCTCGGATTCCCTCACCTACGCACTTTGAGGGGTGGCAAAATTATACAACACAGGGTGGAGATACAGTTGATGACGTCGCCAACACAGTTTCCAACAATTCAACAGACCCCGAATGGAAGGGATGGTTGGTTTGACCTGCAGACACAAATAGATGTCAATCAAGATTCAGGGGTACAACCAAAGGCCGGACCAACACTATGGACAAAGAGAACATCCGGGGGTGGTGACATCATACAGTGTTGGGAAGTTGTGCCTCGATTGGTGAAAAACCTCGACACTGTCCCAGGTGAAACAGCACTTATCCTTACTCTCAGATGAGGTGGATCTCAGAGATTTTTTATTAGGTCCCCGAAAACAACGTCAGAAACGTTTCTTATATGCTGTCTATAATAAAATATGGAAGATCTCTCAGCAAGAAGCCACAGAGAGACTTCGTGAAATAGATAGAATTAACCTAGAAAAGGCATTCGCTGTAGTTCACAATGGTATGACTACATTAACATCCAGGATTTATTCACTGGACAACATTGTATCTTCTGCTATTGATATACTGGAACAGGAGTTGTCCATACTACAACACGGACAATCTCAACTACGTTCTGTTATGTTATTAAGCTGGGCGCTGCAATCATTGCGCGCTAGTTATGTGCCTTTTCTGCATACAATCTAACTGAAAAGCAGATAATGATGGCACAAAGGGGGCAAAATATACAATGATGCGTATTGAAAAACTGGACCAATTACCTTTTACTGTGGCAGAATCACCATCCACAGATTGGTTAATCCATGGCCATATAACATTACCGGTCACAACTTTCCAGTTTCAGTATTGCCTAGAACAACAACAGGCAGGCAGATATGAAGCGATGGGTAGGGAATTCATCAAGGAATCTTGGGAATTGCTATACATTTTTTCGGCGCAGGAGTGGTGACATGGAAGTGTTTCTTAGCGGTACTAACTGCGAGAACGCTTTAAGCGGATCTCTCATATGCCAAGATATCATGCTTCACTGGGCCTGTAATGGTTCAGTTGCTAACTTATCCTGCCACTTGAAAGGGTCCCCAGCTGCCGTGATTAATCCGGTGTTCAAGTTGCTTTCATATGGGAGCTACTTGATGCTGAACGATCAAGGTTGTTGTGGGATGCTCCCGGGCATCGCATATCTTGTCACTGTAAGATTCAGGGTTACTTGCTGTATGCAAGTATTGTTTTCACCGACCCACACAGTCAGGAAGGCGCCGTTATGGCCTTCGTTGAATGTTTCCTTTATACGGTTTGATACTCTGAGTCGAATGAAATCCATGCTTTTACAGAAAACTGTGCCCTTAACCTCCGCCCTAGAAACTTATGATCTTCAGGTCGCAAGGTCCTCAGCTCACTGGCACTAATACGAACAAATTGCCCTTTCCATTTCACGGAAATGGTACAACATATCTTTAACATGTCTGATACGACGGGTATAGTACACCTATTTAAGACCATAGGTTCTGGACTAACTGGAATAACTCCGAAGATTGTCTGAAAGGTGCTTACCTTTCAGACAATCTTCGGAGTTATTCCCAACTTCATACACTCCGTGTTTAGAAGCATTTTTGGAGGGCTTCCGCTGATCCTGTTCATAATAGCAGGAATCCTGATTGTCATTTTTCTGCTACGCAATGGACGTCCCAGTCACCAAGGAGATGGAGAAAACGCTCTTGGAGCGCCAAGACTGTGATCGTATGGTACTCCATCTGGGCACACCTCGCCTTCGGGAACTGAGCGCGTCTTGGTTACTATCATTTCGACCAGTCTGGATTGACTGTGTTCTGCCTGTCTTCCGCTGCCTATTCTGCGGACAAGAATGCGTGTTGGATCTCTGTCTAACACTTCCATCGGTTGCGCCACCAGACTTGGATGCTTTACTGGACCCGATATAAAAGGCCCATGCATTGCTGTGTCCTCAGCTCATTCCCATGTTGATATCGGCATTCTTAGAGCCACCACAGGATGCTTCAGCTCCTGTTGGAATGGAGACCAGTCAAGGAAACTAAAAGGATTCCCCAGCATCGGCTGTGGGCACTGCAGAAGATCATCTGTGCTCGATTGACCTGATCTGTGAGGTGTTGCAGGGATCGTCGTCTGCGTTGGCAAGCAACAATGATGTTGCGTCTCCAAGCCAGGACACAAACATTTTGGCTCATCGTGTACTGAAAGAAATTTGGCCTTTTCCAAAACAACCTAAATTTGGAAATCTTAACCAATAGACTCTTTTTAGTAATGCATGGCTTTCAGGCACTCATAGTTGCTCAGACCATATATACGAACATATTTTAAGAGACTTCTACAGCTTATGCTAGAATTTTAGCATTTTTAATACATTTTTGCTTCTTAGATTCTCTGCGTATTTTAGAAGTACATGCAGTATTTTTCATATGTCATCCAGTTGGATGAGGAGTGGGTGTTATGTTTCATACAGGTGCCCAATATAGGCTCAGGTAGCAACCCGACCTTTCACCTATATTTCCCCTGCCATTACAGTTCAAAACGGTTCTTGGTACTGACCTTTTACTTAGTCACGGTAATGCCTAAATGACATGGGGTTTTCTCTGAAAACTAGCCTCATTCATTATGCATGAGGATTCTTGGAATCACAGCAGGACACCATCTCCTGCATAATAACTATGTATAAGGGTCATTCTTTCCGTCATCCTAGTCCGACATGACACAGCAAGGTATATCCCCTGGGGGTACCACATTGGGTATATAAACACCATATGTCTGCTGAGGCGAGAGAGGAGAAAAGGACTTCTATGCTGACACACTGACGCGAGAATCTGAGGTTCCTGCACGCAGACACTCCAGCTCGCAGTGGTCTGACATCCCTTGCGGGGTGTCCATCTCAAGACCAATATGGAGTCCCACAGTCTCTCACTTCAGGTAATGGGGTTGACTTTATCCTAGAGGGATTCTTGGCTTCTACTGCTACATACATGCTAGGTACACTTAGGTACATCTAGTTAGAGTTGCATCGTAGGAGTACGCTTTTATCACTGTCATGTACTTTATATACTTGCCTGTATTCATTATTTTAGCACGATGGTAGAAATCTACCATCATTTTTACTCTGTTGGTGCTTCTAATCATTTATATCTGTTTCAGTCTAATGGTTGTTTCAGCACACCTATTTTACACTAGAATGATGCTGGTTCAATAAATGCTTATTGAAAAACGTCCCCACCATTTATTCTGTGTATCTCTCTTAGACAAAGTGAGCATGAGTGACTGAGCGAAAAGTATAGCACTGTTTCCACGATCCTGAGGGATCAGGGTTGTCATGTTCGATAGTTGCCAAGTACTATTCTCTCCTTGGTAAGAGGGATTTCTAAGTGGCACTGTGAGCTAGCTGGTATAGAGGCTAACATACCCGGTGGGGGTGTCTAGAATCAGTCCGGACACCAATCCTACAGTGTATGTTGTCTAAAAGCACAGGTCCTATATAGGTGTATAGGAATTACATGACACTGTTGTCACTCAGGGCACTTCAGTGATCCTCAGAAGGGTGGTCATCTGGCCCTGTTGAGGACAACTCACGACGAGCCACACCTAAGAGACACAAAAAGTGATGTCCTAATGTGATAGTCTAGATTATTCACCTATTTCTCCTTTTTTCCACACATTTCCCAACCACTCATAGAAAGTTGTCTGGAAAAGGACTCCAGGTAACTAATGACTCATTTTTATTTTCTCAAACACCATACAAGCTAGGTAATTTTATAACAATCTGTAATGTCAAAATTGTTTGTTTGAATATAATAAACAATTGAAATACAAACTTTTTGAGTTGCCTTAATATTGAAATAATAATGAAATAAATATGCATTGTGGTGCTATTAATATATACATTATTTTTTATAAATCCCATGACAAATACACTGTTTTGCTACTGGCACAAAAAACTAATTTATTAATTAAACAAAAGCAAAATTATAGGCATTTGTTTAAAAAATGTATATATATTTCCACCAAGGGAGAAGGATATGTAAACCATGTGTGCAAACAATTATCAAAAGGGAAATATGGAAACCACACAGAGAAGACACAACATTAGGAAGCACAGGAAAAAATATGAATAATAATAATGAAATACAGATAAAGCAGTTAACCGCTTCGTCGCGATCGGAATTCCGCCCAGGTGCTGGACATTCCGATCGCAGGTGTGGTCGTGACGAGCTCAGCTCGTCATGCGCACAGCGTGACCGCGCAGCATGATGAGCTGAGCTCGTCATGAGCATCGAAGGGGTTAACATCAAATCATAGGAAAAAACACCAATTATGAAGATAACACATTAGTGTTACATTTACTCAGTTGTATGACTTTACAATGCATGCCTTTACCACGCATGCCTTTACCATGCAGTCATCACCATGCATATATCATTACCAGGCAAGTCTTTACCACGCATATCTTTACCATGAACATGCATAGAATTATATTATATTAACCAATACCTTGCATACGATTACCATGCAGACTTTTACCATGCAAACCTTTACCACGCAACTATTTTTTAATGAAAAAATGCAAGTATGTATAAAAAATCATAATGATATCTACATAGATGATATATTGTAACATGTCAAATTTTTCGAAACATTTTTATGAAAAAAAGAACTTTTGCGAAGTGCATCTCTGTGCAACAGAACACAACACATACCAAGTCAAAGCAATTCATTGCAACACTACACACATTTTTTTCAAGATGATTCCACTGTCGGAATGGGTGAAAACGATGTCAATGTATGTCATGATATGTACAGGCACGACAATGGCAGTAAATGCAATGTGAACATATGCCACAGCTTGTACCTGCACAATGTCCGTCAGTGCAATGTCAACGAATACATGGGCCCGCACAGCAGTGCCGACTACAGCAATAATGATATCAATGTATGCCATGATCCATGCTCATACGATACTATTATTGTTGCAAATAAGAACAATGTCAATGTTCGTTCAGGCCAGAGCAAACATAACCTTGTTAATACCAGTACGAACGATATCAATGAACAAAATGACAACTGTATGCATAATGCTGATAATGTCAATAAAAATTATACCAGTGGCTGCCATTTGATTTTTTTGGAGTTCCGATGAACTCACATTATTGCTGTCAGATTCACCCAAGGTGAGCCCTCCATCAACCCCAAGTCAGAGATACTCGGTAGGCATGGGCATGGGTTGCAGGACCTGCCTGACCGAGTTAACAGGTCACAAGTGGGATCCCCCATAAACCAAATTGACCCCAATAAAACCTGTTTGACCAAAGGCTTGCATTCCCCAGAAATACCACAAAGCTAGATAACACATGTAGATAGTCACACTAAACCAATAAGGACACGAAAGGCACACCACATGTATTGATCACGCGCTCATCATGCCGGACATCTGGACACATACACACTGGCCCACACTAGCTCTCCCTGAGGTCGAAAGCCATCTATGTCCTTATCGGATGCCCGCGTTTGTTGATTTACAACTGCGATGCTTTTTGGAATGTAGAAAATCTTTAATTGTACCTCATGAACTGCATCAATTGACTGCCAAAAGTTTGTACATAGAGAGATTTTGAATGGACGCATTCCGTTCAGGCTCTCCTGGCTGCAGCATTTAATTAATCCAACTTGTTCCTGTTTTGCCAAACGCCTCTTTTCTTTTCATTTATTTAAGGTAAATTCTCATCTGAGCAACATTTTGGTGAGCCAGATAGGAGAGATTGGTTCATCGAGCTATACTGCTGTCGAAGGAAGGACCCCAGCCCGAATGGATTCATCCGTCCAGAGGCAGATGTCAAGCGTGTAAATCACTTTTGTTTTTTCTCTTAGTCAGCACGCGTGAAGAAGGCAAAGCTAGCTACAATTTTTTTGTATCTTACCATGGGCATGGAGCACAGGTTACGGCTCGTCCCTGGGTGTCAGTAAGGGATTGCTTGTACCTCTGGGTGTGGCTCAGGGATAAGCTTAGTCCATGGGTGTAGATTCCATGGGTGTCAGTAGGGGCTTGGGGGTGTGTGACAAGTCAGTTCGCATAGGCTTTAGGTGTGATATAGAGTTAAGACCTCAAACTTGATTTTGTAGTTGTAAAAGCACTTAAGGCTATTAATTCCAACACTGATAGCACCTGAAGGAAGTGAGAGGTGTTCACTATTTTCACTCTGCTTGGACCACTGGGCATTAGGCAGTGATATGCACAACCCCTGGGTGTAATATAGGTTGTAATTCAGCAGTTAGGGAAAAATGTTGAACCTGAGTGAATCAGGTACAGCTTGTGTCTGGCTGCAAAGGGCCGATAGTTATCAGGTTATTCCTTTTTCTCAGTTTAAATTGTTGCCAATTTTTGTCCATCGAGCTGAGACTATCATGCTCACCTAGCTCCAGGTACTGCACAAATGTACAAAGTTACCCCAAATTATAGTGGAATTGGTAACTAATTTTAAGCAAACCTTGAGATAACCAGCATTTTCCAAACCCTTAAAAACAACCAAATTTACCAACCCATCATAAAGACTCCATTAGACCACATGCAAGCGAAGTTCCCCAACTAGGCTTGGAGGCTAGAGAGACACTGTCATGAGTGGCACACCCATACTAAGAGACACACATTCCCCTGGCCTGAAGTGGGCACATTTGAACTCAAAACCATAGAACTCACCAAAACTTTCATTCAGACCAGACACAGGGGCCAAGAGAGAGATCTGCAAATGACCCTGTTAAGGATGTGGGTCGACATTGGGGCAGCCCCCACACGCACCTTACCTGACCATAGAGCTCGCAGCAGCAAAGAGGAAGGCTCCATCTCCTCCAAGTCCGACAGTGAAGGCAAAAGCCTAGAATTGGGCCTGCCAACCCAGGGGGCAGATAGGGAGCACCCGCCAAAGACCACCAAGGTGCTTGAGAACGTGCTCAAACCCATTGTGGCTTCAGTCTGCCTTAAAGAGGGCCCCGTGGACACAATGCTCATAAGCAAAACACCATACCACTTCCTGGTGGACACAGGGGCAGCTATGTCATGCCTACAGGATGGAGCAGCCCCTATATCAAAGACCACTGCCACGATATAGGGGTTTCAGGATCCATGGCCAAATTCCCTCTCACTGATCCCCTCGAGATGTAAATAGGAGAAAGTAAGATCAGGAAACAGTTGTTGTACTATCCATCCTCCCCAATCAATATATTGGGACAGGACCTATTATCCAAATTGAGGATGTCCATCCAGTTCACTGAGAATGGAACTATAGCCTGCTCCTCCCCTGGACTCTCCCCCCTAGAGTGTGGACCAATAACATCCACCACTCCTCTGGGATGCTAGCCAGAGCAACCCCGGAACGCCCAGCAATCCTCAGAGGAGCAGTACGGGGTTATTTGGAAAATCTCTTAAAATTGTACAGCCTAGCACGACAGTGGACCAGCCAGGCATACTTTCGCTTGGTAGAAACATCCAAAGCAGTAGCATGTAGGGAACGCAGGGAATCAGGAACCCCGGATCACAACATGCACAGGGCCATCACATCCCCCAAGGCTAGGGGGAGACTGGCTCATGGCTACCCAATTCAGCCACTACACTGGCTCCTCCTCAAAGGAGGAAACAGCCCAGGAAAAGCAGCACATTTCCCGCAGTAGGAGGCCCCTCCTTGTTACTCAAAACTGGGCTGGGACATATGACCATGACCAGGCTATCTCCTACATTACCCACCCCGTGGTTCTGATGGAGCAACCTAGAAACTGGCAAAAGCACCCACAAAGGGGTTGGGGCAACCACCAACGGACAGGTGGTGCATGGTGGGAAAGGTACTCAGCAGCTGGACCCCAGCAGAATTCAACTGAGTGCTGGCACCAGGAAGCCAAAAGGTGGGCCGTCTCAAACCACCATAGAGTGCCACTACTGCCGCCGAAGAACCATAAGGCTGCCTATTGTCACCTAGAAGTATACCACAAATGAAATAGACTGTTATCAGGGCAACCCCTGCAGAATCCCAAAACACAGAGCAAACCCCAGAGTCCCCAAACAAGCAGTGAATCCAGAACCTCAGCACCAGCAAACACTCACCAGATATGTAAAAAGGTAACATCACAACCGTAAGGACAACTCAAAACCTTTAATTTAACACCAAAGCGTTTAAGTTCACATGGGAAAACCTCAGGACGGCTGTGCTATGTTGATCCGAAATCTACACTAGAGTTCTCCATCTAGGTGCCCAAAGGATGCCCAGGGCCCCCTTGGCAGGTTAGCTGACCGTGTCCCCGGGAGGCAGACAGTCTGACGAGGGAGCAGGATGGCCCACACTGGTGCATGAAAGCGGGCTCCGAGATCCTTATGCCCATACCAACAGGGCGCACTGCAGTTCAAAAGGACCCCACTCTCCAACGTCTCTCAGGCCTCCTCCAAATGGAGGCCCCCCTATGGTTCCAAAACTGGTGGAATGCTCTGGTGGTGGAAGCCGGACCTTTCAGGCAGTTTGGGGAAGGGGGTTCACGAAGAACACTAGAGCTCCACAGGTCTCACACTGCTTCAGCACTGGGTCAGAAGATAAATCCACTAGCGAGCAGCTGTTTTAGTTCACTTACTCACCATACAGTAAGCCTCCAACTACACACCTGAATCCTCTCTGGGGTCAAAGTATTCGCTTCATCCTCCTCTTCCTCAAAATGCCTCCAAAATCTTCTGAGGTTGACCCTTTGGATCACACCTCACCAAGAGCGGTAGATCCGGAACATCCAAGGTCCGGGGGAGAGGGGAGTGGTGGGAGGCAGAGGGTCTCCACAGTTGACCTTCTCGGTCTGCGTCCAGGGTACGGGGTGGGCACGCTAGCCATGCTTAGCTGGTCAAAAGGACACTCACGGGGCCCCATGAGGCAGCATCCAAAGAGGTGGACGGCTCGATCCCAGCAATGGCTGCGTCGAAGCTGCAGGGGCCCAGAACAGCATCCCAGCGACAGACCCTCAAAGCCTCAAAAAAAGAACTCAGCTCATGGGCCCAAATTCACTGGAAAGTCCCACCAAGTTTGTTTATGCCACCTCCATCAGGCCGTACACCTAAAGTCCCAGCGGGACCCTTGACTCTTGCTCAGAAGACTCTGCCAGCAAACATAGTCCAAGCGCAATTTTTCCACTGCAGGTCCCCAACAAGGGGTCCACACACGACCTTCCAACAACCTTCAGTATCCTTTGTTAGAAGTGCAAATGCCCAATAACTGGGAACAGCCCACTGGGACCAACACAAAAGAGCCCAAAAGTTCTCAACCCTACCAGAAAAAGAACAGAACCTGGAAATTCAGCACAATTAGAGAAACCTCATTCCATGACACATGCAGAGACCCAAGGGGCATGCATGTGTCAACAGAAACATAACTCTAAAAATTAAACATCTGCCTTTCATCACAATTGCACGCAGCCCAGATAGGTCAAAAGGACACCTCAGCACTTGTTAAAACATTGTGCTCTGAATGGAAAAGCCTGCAGAGAAAATACTAGTCCAGCTGCAGCAAGGAGAGGGGGCAGAAAGCCATAATATTATCCACATTAAAATTAGTTTAATAAATCCCCAGTTGTCCCCAAGATTCTAATGCTCACGGACATTAGTTTAAAAACCTTAAAAACCTCATCAATGCAGATAAAAAGTTTATTACTTCTGTCCAATCTCAATAGGAAAATTCAATCCCCAGTAAAACCATGTAGCCCCCTAGTAAAACCATAGAGCAGGATCGTTTTACAGAATAAACAGTAATGTTCCAATAAATTGCCTAACAAATGTGTTTTTCTCGGGTAACCTAAAACCCATAGCTCTTAATCAATCAATCAATCACAGAATTTGTAGAGCGCACTACTTACCCGCGAGGGTCTCAAGGCGCTGGGAAGAAAAAAAGGGGGGGTGCTGCTACTGGTCGAACAGCCAGGTCTTGAGTAGCTTCCTGAAGGTCAGCAGGCCTTGGGTCTGTCGTAGACTTAGTGGAAGGGTGTTCCAGGTCTTGGCGGCGAGGTGTGAGAAGGATCTGCCGCCGGTGGTTGTTCTTCGAATGTGAGGGACGGTGGCGAGGGAGAGGTCGGCGGAGCGGAGCTGGCGGTTGGGGACGTAGAAGAAGAGTCGTCTGTTGAGGTAGGCTGGGCCAGTCTTGTGGAGTGCCTTGTGTGCGTGGATGAGGAGTTTGAAGGAGATTCTCCTGTCGACGGGGAGCCAGTGCAGGTTCCTCAGGTGGGGGTGATGTGGCTGTGGCGTGGTACGTCGAGGATCAGGCGTGCGGAGGCGTTTTGTATGCGTTGCAGTCGCTTGATGAGCTTGGCCGGGGTTCCCGCGTGAGGGCGTTCCCATAGTCGAGTCTGCTACTGACGAGGGCCTGGGTGACTGTTCTTCTTGTATCTGTCGGGATCCACCTGTAGATCTTGCGAAGCATGCAGAGGGTGTTGAAGCAGGAGGAGGAGACTGCGTTGACTTGCTTGGCCATGGAGAGCGTTGAGTCGAGGATGACTCCCAGGTTGCGTGCGTGGTCGGTGGGTGTCGGGGCTGCTCCCAGCATCGTTGGCCACCAGGAGTCGTCCCAGGCTGAGGGGTTGGAGCCGAGGATGAGGACCTCTGTCTTGTCCGTGTTCAACTTTAGTCGGCTGATCTTCATCCAATCGGCGACGGCCTTCATTCCTTCATGGAGATTGGATTTGGCGGCGAGGGGGTCCTTGGTGAGGGAGAGGATCAGTTGAGTGTCGTCGGCGTAGGAGATAATGTTGAGGTCGTGCTGTCTGGTGATGCATGCGAGCGGGGCCCTGTAGATGTTGAACAGTGTTGGGCTGAGGGAAGATCCCTGGGGTACGCCGCAGATGATCTCGGAGGCTTCGGATCGGAAAGGTGGGAGGCGGACTCTCTGGGTTCTGCCGTCGAGGAAGGAGGTGGTCCATTCCAGGGCCTTGTCTCGGATCCCTGTGTCATGGAGGCGTGCGAGTAGAGTGCGGTGGCAGACAGTGTCGAAGGCGGCGGAGAGGTCCAGCAGGATGAGGGCTGCGGTCTCACCGTTGTCCAGCAGGGTCCTGATGTCATCGGTGGCGGCGATGAGGGCATTCTCAGTGCTGTGGTTGCTGCGGAACCCTGATTGGGATGGGTCCAGGATGCTGTTTTCTTCGAGGTATCGGGTTAGCTGTTTGTTGACGATCTTCTCGATGACCTTGGCTGGGAACGGAAGCAGGGAGATGGGCCGGAAGTTCTTGAGGTCTCTCGGGTCCGCCTTGGGTTTTTTGAGTAGGCGTTGATCTCTGCGTGTTTCCAGCTCTCTGGGAAGGTCGCGGTCTCGAAGGAGAGATTGATAACGTTGCACAGGTGGGGTGCGATGGAGCTGCTGGCTTTGTTGAAGATGTGGTGCGGGAAAGGGTCTGACGGGGAGCCGGAGTGTATTGTGCTCAAACAGGTCCGTGATCAAACTGTAAGTGCCCCAACGTTGCTGTAACTCGCCATTCCTCTAATCTGAATTCTCAAAAGACTTTCAAAAGACCAGTTGCTCAAGTACTACAGAATTAAATTGACTTTGATTTTAAGAGACATTCTTTCTGCACCACACCAAGATAAAAACACCCCTGAGCACCAGACAACAAACATCAGACATCAAAGCACCGACAACAGCCACCTGACACCGGACCACAGACAATGTACAACAAAAGACAGACCCAGATGACTCACACCTCTCCTTAAGACGATTCTACATTCTACAAATGTTTTTCAAGTTATGTACCCTCATCTTTTTGTACATGCTTTCCTTAGCTGGGGTGCTTTCGGGCCATGATTTTGTAAACTCTACTTCTATATTCTTGCAACGCATGCGCAGAAACCTCTCTCACCTTACCTATACCAAACCACTAGTATTTCTCACACACTACACAGCGCACTCCTGCACAACACCTGCTATTAGCATATAAGCAGTATAGGTTCACAAACTACGAATAGGTCATGTTATGCCTGTTCACCGATACCTCATGCCGTAGGCACACACAGGCTTTACTTATCACGGGAGATAGCCCTCGAAAAATCAAAATGCCTCGTACATCTGTACCTATGCAAAATCAGGGCAAAAATCCAACCCAACCGAGTAGAACCACATATGACCATAGTAAACATCACTCGGTATGAGACCAACCCCACTGCACTGTATCTTTCAACCAAGCCAAGTGATATCCAATCTGAAGTAGACAGGTTGTGCAGGAGGGGCACCATAGTTAATGACAAATGGACACCGGGCATGGAAATCCAGTCCAGGGCCTCTCATCTCATTCACACAGGGGGGAATGAGTCCGATGGGCGGGAGACAAATGGAACCATAGACATCCCATGTCAGGAAATCAGAGAAAGCGAGTTCAATAAGTACGCATGGTTGGAGGGAGGGGAAGGGGCAACCCCTAATTGTCCAGAAACTTACATTGTACTCTTTATGTTTCCGAGGCAAAGGAACCATACCGTTGGGCAGCAACAAGAATTGTTGCACGATAATGCAAATACCAGACCTGCAATGGGGCACCTCTACATTTATGGAATTCTATTGTCAATATGGGGACCTTGTCTACACACAGCTCATCCCCGGGTGGTGTGGCCTCTGCACCCTCGCCCCTATATATACACCCCACTCTGGTTATCCCTGGAGAAGATCTGTATGAGTTGTCTCAACATCCGTTAAAGAAGAAAATAACTTTGTTGCATCAGGCTCAAAGGAGAAGAACTGCTGAGTATTTTGACTGGGCTCAGTACAAGGACATTCCAGAAGAATTCAGACTGTGCACAGAAGCTCAAGTAAACACCAGAGGATCAATACCCTTTTTACCATGCAAACAAAAGCCAACTCCCGCTGGTTACAATTAACCAGATGGGAAATAATGTAACTAACAAACAGCACTGAGCTCAGCCTAAACGCTATCAAATAGGAGATGAGAGTCATCTACCTTATGGTGAGGCAACATCAGTTTGTGTTGGCATTGATGATCGCTATGGATGGTGGGGTGTGTGCCAAGATTGGCGCTTTTTGTTGTGCTTATGTTATCCAAGAACTGCCATGTCTACAAACCAACATGAAGAAGGAGGGAGGTTCCCCGGAGTAGGACTGGTTGCATAGTATTTTTCTTGGATCCCCTTATGGGTATCCAAACTATTTACATCGTTTCCACTGATTCTCATTGCTGTACTTCTGTTATGTGATTTTCTACAAGTAGGGGTTTCAGCACATTAGGTAGTATGCACTTAGCTAGGGAAAAAGCAACCAACACACACACTTTCAAATTACATAACTGACATGACATACGAGGAGGATAGACTAGTTGATGAATCAACTAGAGGGCAGAATGTCAGAATGGGTGAATACTATGCCAATGAATGTAATGGTATATGGAGGCCCGACAACTGCACTATTAGTAATTGCACTGTGAATGTATACCACGACTTGTACCCGCACAATACCCATCAATGCAATGTAAATGTATACTGTAACTTGTGCCCACACATCCGCAATAATGATACTAATCTATGCCATGATCCATGCTCACACGATACTATTACGAGAAGAACAATGTCAATGTACGTTCAGACCAGAGCAAACATAATCTTATTAATATCAGTACGAACGATATCAATGTACAAAATGACAACTGTATGTGTAATGTTGATAATGTTGATAACAATGATGCCAGTGGCTGCCATATTATTTCTAGGAGTTTCAATTAGCTCACATCATTGCTGTCGGATTCACCCAAGATGACCTCTGCATTAACTCCAAGTCAAAAATACTTGGTCAGGCAGGTCCTGCGACCCATGCCCACGCCAATCGACTAACAGGTCACAGGTTGGGTCTCCCATAAACCAAAGACAAACACGCACCCATGGAAGATCCTGATCAATTCCACAGATAGATAGTTGCACCACAAACAAGTCTGAGATAATTGACCCCAATAAAACCCATTTGGCCAACATGTAGATAGGCACACTTAACCAATCAGGACACGACAGGCACACCACATGTAGTGATCACACGCTCATCATCCTGGACATCTGGACACATACACACTAGCCCACACTAGCTCTCCCTGAGGTTGAGAGCCACCTGTGTCCTTATTGGATTCCCGTGTTTGTTGATGTACACCTGAGATATTTTTTGGGAATGTAGAAAATTGTTCTTTTGTACCTTACGAACTGCATAAATTAACGGGCAAAACTTTGTACATCAAAAGATTTTGAACAGGTGCATACTATCCATCCTCTCCCGGCCGCAATGTTTAATTTAACCAACTTGTTCCTGTTTTGCCAATCGCCTCTTGTCTTTTCATTTACTTAAGGTAAATTCACATCCGAGCAACAACACCACGTAAGACAACACTAAACCATGCACCACTATGCACATTTTTTAAACATCATTCTATATCAACACAACGTAAAACATCACAACACTTCACATATGTTTCCAAAAATAAATATATAACAAAGCAACACATGACAACATGGCAAACACATGTTCTACAATATTAAAACACTATTTATATTTAAAAATTCTGATTTTGATTCATTTATACTGAACAAACACTCTCTCCCCAACCAAGATGGTGGACAACCTCTGCGAAGACAGTGAAATACACATTAAATTTCACCACAAAAAATAATTATAACTTTAGTCACATTTTGTTTCAGAAGAAACATAGTTTACAACCCCTATTTTAATGTAAATTATGGTTTAGCCTTAAAAACATATATAAAGAGGTGTCAAACATTTTGTAGTCAGTGGTACATTGCCTTCTGACGTGACCATGGTCACCAGAGAATAGGAGACTGACACATACTATGAAAGACTGCCATCTATCTTTGAAAGTAAGTATAACTTGCACAATTTATAGGTATACAAATACAAAGGTATTTTATATGAGTACACTATGTTTAGGAGACTGGGCTTTTGTTGCAGTTGTCCCCCCACTTTTTACCCCCTTTATAGCTATTGGAAGCTGATTTTTGACTCTGACAGTGCACTGAGTCCTGCTAACCAGACCTCAGTGAGTGTGTTCCTTCCCAAAAACAAAGTGAAGTCTAATTTTTCTACAATTGGCTAGGAACTTTAGCACCCCTATCAGCCCATAGTAAATGGTGCCCAGGTACCTAGGGCATGGGTGTTAAAGAGGGTCCGTAAGGGCTGCAGCATACCTTATGCCACCCTAAGGGACCCGCATACACATTCCACACAGACAGCCATTGTAGGCTGCGTGACATGGTGTAAACCATCAGTGAAAACATGACATGACACACTCCTGTGTGCCATGCCAATGTCACTGCATCTAATATATGTAACTTACACCTACAGCAGGCATTTGAGCCCTAACGCAGGGTGCATTATATTTTATGTGAGGACATATCTGCATGAACACTTATGCTTCTGTGATGTCTAGTTCTATTACTAGATATTGCAAGTGAGCAGGGAAGCCATCTTAAGGTATGTGCTGGGCACTGGTCAAAGCGAGTTCCAGAGCTACTTAATGGCTTCACTGAAACATAAGGTGTTTTGTATCAAACATCTCATATTAAAAAACCCACACTGATTCTAGATATGGCTGAGTCTAAACTGGGATGGCATGGAGTGCAAAGAAATGGTGGATTTAACCCAGATCTTTGTGGGTGAATTTTTGATTTATTCAGCACTCTGTCCATCATCTGTTCTTTTTGCATTTGTCACCCTAATTGGGAAGGGTATGCCCAGCCATGGTTCCCGTGCTCACTACAGCACCAGATTCAATCTAGCCTGGTTGATGAGGGGTGATACCCCAAAACCGGTCCTAGGATGCTTGTTTCTGGTCCAGGGAGGACCTGGCCTGGAAGTTCGGGCTGGACTGTTCCCATGGGAAGAAGGGTAAAGATTGATTTGCAGAGGGCTGGGTCTAAACTGAAATGGCGTGGTGTGCAAAAGGAATTATGGATTTATTCCAGACTGGGGGTGAATGTTTGATTTGTTCAGCATTCCATCCATCATCTCTTCTTTTTGGATTTATTAATACAGGCTCCCAGAGGGTAACTTAGAGGTACCTCCTGAACCCTACTCGCCTTCTAGTGTCCAGTCCAGCCCACCACCACAGATGAGTTTCTGACCACCTAGGAGGTGAGAGCCCTGCCCTCAGATGACAGAAACAATGCCTGCTCTGGAGAGAGGTGTTATCACCTCCTTCCTCAGGAAGGCTGGTAAATCAGAATATCGAGGCATATTCAGACCCCACTGCTGCCTGTGATATGTGACCCAAGGCTTACCTAGATGGGGAGATGCCACCCCCAGCCCTCGGCTTTCTGGAACCAGGAAAGGCAGGAAAATTAGCTATGCAGGAGGTGTGTTGCACTGCCAGGCAGGACACACCTCTAGAGTAAACAGTCTGAAGTAAACGCAAATTTTGAAATTCCTCCATCTTGTGTGTGGTGGAATTAGGAATTCTGGGAAAGGGTGATGCCCACTCCTCAAAGAAAGTGGTCATCTAGGGGGTGTAGTGACCTGTGGGGTACGTAGCCCATTGGACATTACCCCTCACTCCCCTTAATGCCCCTGAAATGAGTACTTAGGGGACCCCCTGATACCAGGACTTCAGATTTCAATGGACCCAAAAGAAAGAGTGGACAAAGAAGACTGCTGACCCAAGAACCAAGGAGCATGACTGACTTGGCACCAACCCAGCCAGCCTGCCTGCTGCACCCATCGCTCGTGGAGGAACCGACTTGTCCTACCACTATGAAGCCTGCAAGAAACCCAGAGTGCTGCCAGTGCTTTACAAATTGTCAAAGAAATTCCCTTGGAGTAGAGGAGTTCCTCCCCTGTAGCCGCAGGCACTAAAGATGCAAGACCCGGTTTACCGACCTGTCGCTCACCAGGACTACCGATGCAGCAGCCACCCAGGTAGATGTAGAAGTTCTCCTACTGGTCAGATCTGTTGTGCCTCCAAGTGTGGGGAAGCCAAGACCAACCAAGGTCGCACAACAGCAATACCTGTGTTAGTGGACCTCTTGCAGCAACCAAGGATTGTTGTGTCCAGACCGGACACCAACGCATAGCAGAATCGACCTTCACATTGAGGGACTTCTGAGATAGTGATAATCACATCATTAGTGGCCCAGCTGTCTTGTTTGCCTCACTGCAGCAGAAACCAAGACAAAGAGAGAGCCCTCGACCACCGCCACCCGATGCCTCAAAGTACCTATGCACCTGCGCTCCATAGCCCAGATCCAAGGGAGGTGAAAGTGCCAATGCGGTCCCCAGATCCACAGGAGCGAAACCCCCCTTTGGGTTTTCCCAGACTGGACTTCCACTTGCTGCCTGCAGCCTCTTTCTGCAGGTCCCCTCCAACTGCGAGTGACTCCAGCACCGAACCTAATGCCAAATGACACCACTGCACCTGAGCCCCACAGCCCTGGAAGAAGTGGACCAATGGTGTTCCTACATGCCTGAGCATCTCAACCGTCAATCCCCCCATGGGTTCTCCCTGACTGGGCACCCAGTCCCAGCTTGCAGCCTCTTTTCAACCAGACCGTTCTCCCATTGAAGTGAATGGAATACCTGCCGCTGTAACACACCTCTGCACCCGGACGCCCCAGAGCCTCTCTAGGTGATCTGTTGGTGTGGCCTTGGACCTTGCCCCATACTCACCTTAAGTCCAGAAGAACAGTCCTGTAAGTCACTGTTAAGTGCCCAAATGCAGTACGTTTTTCCCTATAGGATAACATTACCGCACTCAACTGTTGAAAACTGTAAAAATCCATAACTCGAAAAGTTTTTACCCGATTCCGATGATCTTGGTATCTAAATTCATATAAAAGCTTGTGCTAATTTTATAAATTGGTGTTGGATTTCTTTATTCAGTGTGTGTCTCACTTACTGACTTTGTGTGTGAAATAAATGCTTAGGACTACCCTCTGATATGACTGGCTCGCACACACTACTACCGTTTGTGCCTTAGTGAACCAACTGGGGTTTGCCTGGCTCTTTACATAGTGTACCGCTTTTTGGTCCACTATATAAAGAGACAGCTTCCTACACTATAAATAATATTTTTTTTTACATTTGCAGACATTTGTTCAGTGGATATTGAAAACAACAAACTGATTGTGAAACTTTTCTAATAAGACTATAATGTAAGTTCTTAAATTTATTTATAACGTTTTCTGAATATTGACAAGGTTCAAATTATTTTTTTTAAATACACTATACACTGTAATAGTACTGGACAGTGATGGGGGGGTTGCTATTGCAACTCCACCACATGTTACCTCACAGCCAGTTCTGTACACTGGCTAGGGGGACAGATTTACTATTCAAACTTTGATAAGAGTTACTTCTGAGAAGGTCCTGGACAGTGACTGGAGGGCAGATTTACTATTTCAACTCCGCCAAGTGTTACCTCAGCGAAAGTGCTTGACAGTGACTTGGGGGGGGGGGGGAAGCAGATTTACTATTCCAACTCCGCCAAGTGTCTCTTCAAGGAAGGTGCTCGTCAGTGACTGGGGGCAGATTTACTCTTTCAACTCCACGAAGTGTCACCTTAGGGAAGGTGCAGGACAGTGGCTGTGGGGGCAGATTTACTATTTGAACTCCGCCAAGTGTTACCTCCCTGAAGGTGCTGGACAGTGACTTGGGGGGGCCGATTTACTATTCCAACTCCGCCAAGAGTTATCTCAGGGAAGGAGTTGGACAGTGACTGGGGGAGAGATTTACTATTACAGCTCTGCCAAGTGTCAACTAACAGAAGGTGCTGGACAGTGGCTAGGGGCAGATTTAGTATTCTAACTCCACAAAGTATCACCTCAAGGAAGGTGCTGGACAGAGAGTGGTGGGGGCAGGTTTACTATTCCAACGCTGCCAAGTGTCACCTCAGGGAAGGTGCTGGACAGTGACTGGGGGCAGATTTTCTATTTTAACTCCACCAAGCGTTATTTCAGGGAAGGTACTTGACAGTGACTGGTGGCAGATTTACCATTTCCAATTCTGCCAAGTGTCACCTCAGGGAAGGTGCTGGACAGTGGCTGGGAACAGATTTACTATTCTAACTCAACCAAGTGTAACATCAGGGCAATCATATTCCAGTGAACGATATATTCGTACATATGGTGAAAGTAAGCATTTTATGTTTAAAGTGGAATGATTCTGCCATGCCTTATAAGTTTTATGACATGGCTGTATCAGAGGCAGAGGGGAGTCCTTGGGAATTATGGTTAATTTCAAACATAATTGTTCTAACTTGAAAGTGCTTATTAAAAATCTACAGTCAAGTTTATTTTCCCGAGGACCTTGATTGTTTTAAATTGACTGGCAAAGTCATGACTTTTTCAATAAGTTACCTGCATGTAGAAGAGAGTGCTGTCAATTTATTTGTAGGCAGCATGACTACTCCATCTCATGTGACATATAGCCCATAACTACCAAACCTATATCAAGTTCTTAACAATGCATTATAAGTATGTGTATTACGCATCCATCACATTCTTATAGATTAACATTGATTTTTAAAATCAAAAATGTGTCTGAATAAATAAAAACAATTCTTAACACAATATTTCTATATTGTCCAATATTAACAGAACTTTGGTCCTGAGTTTCAGTTTGTGGGAGCGGCAACTCTGTCACAAATGTGAAGCTAATCCTATCTGCTTTATTGCAAGTGTCATGTGATAGAACGCTTGTTATAAGGCCTACTGTATATGTGTCACATTTATGATGGAGTACCCATCTAATAAACTCTAAATTAGCCACATATATGTTTTTTTAAACATGGAAGACAGTGTTATTTGTTGGTTCAAACCTACAAATGTAAAACAATAAAAGAAATAACGTGTGTTGAAGAAAGTGGTAGTTTTGTTGTGAGTGCCTAGTATCAGTGGCATTCAGAGTAGTAGTGTGCCTGACTACATTTAACAATACATTTTAGTTGCAAATGTAGTAATATGTTATGATGCAGTGGTCTAGATGTTGTCCATGCCTTACTTTAGGCAAGCCCACATGTAGGTTTAGGATATGAGTGCAATGTCTGCATCTGTGTGTGGATGTGTATGTGTACAACCGTTGATATAATGTATTATAGTTTTACGCATACTGGGTTCATGGCTAGGTATTATAAATCTGCAAGTGGGATTTATTAATAATTGTTTTGCTTGTGTAGTGTGTGATAAGAGTGTACATCGTGTTGTAGATTAGATTCTCAATGATGTAGTATCAGTTAAACGGTCAAAATGTGAATGTGGTTAGTTCTTCTTTCATTCTGACCAAGTTTAAAACAGCTTAGTTCTAGAATGCTAAGCATGCATAGTAAGCCTAGACACTTTAAAAAAATGTGCTTTCTTATCCTAATTAGAGTTGTAGGGGTTAATATATTAGGTGAATAATTGATCTTAGTATGTATTTTGTGAAGTGTGGTCAAACAGAAATAGTAGGAAAACTGGTGCTAGACATGGTTTGGGGATCATAACGTTTACTTTATTGGCATTGAATTTAACAAAGTGCATTAAAAACATAGGGGCATATTCACAAGAACGTGCGATAAACATCGGCAAAATAGGCTAACGCAATTTTCCATTTCGCCGTCTATTGCGGGGAAATAACCCAGTGTCAACGTCGTATTCACAACACGGCGGTAACATGCGATAGTTTCCCGATAACGCCTCAAATGTCCGCGATACAACTACCGTGACGGCAATAAAAAAGGAAAGCTGAACGCGAAAAAAGTTGCGATGGGCCCAACCGCGATAGAAAAATCGGCGACAAGCAGCGCCAGGCTTGCAATTCCCACGTCAGGCGGGAAAAATCCCCATAAATGCAGCAACAAAAAAAAACACATAACAACTGCCAAGCACAATGGAGGCAGCCGGAGCAAGTACAGAGGACAACCCGAACCCCACAAGCCCCACGGAGGACCATCCTGGGACCTCGGGGTCAGGGAAGGGCAAGGAGAAGAAGAGGAAGACACGGTTCAGTCCGCAGGAAAACAGGATCCTGATCACGGAGGTGATAGAACACCATCAACAACTGTTCGTCACCTCCACTGTCATTGGCAACAAAAAACTGGAACATGGCAGTCCATCGTGGACAAGGTGAATGCAGTCGGAGTGCTGAGGAGGACAATGGACGAGGTCAAGAGGCGCTGGAATGATGTGAAGCGCAAAACCAAGCAGAAACTCGCAAACAACCGGAAAGCAGCAATGCAGACTGGGGGTGGGAGCCCTGCGCCACAGGAGGAGCTGGATGAGATGGAGGAAATGGTGTCCACAGTCATCAGTGTGGAGACGGTGGCAGGAGTCGGGGGACCGGACACTGCTCAACATGACCCAACACAACAGCAACAGGGTGAGTAACCACCAGAGACTGGGGGGACGGGGGGAGATGGGCACAATGGCACACATGCACAATGAAGTATGGCACACTGCAGAACCACAATGACTCTGGATCATGTCCCTGATCTCCTTGCCATACTGCAGCACACATAGAAACAGCAAGTAGTCCCCAGTCCACAATGTGCCCAGAGGGGGCCCTCCCCACACATCACCAATCTCACAACAAACACATGCACGTGTGCTGAACCCAGCAAAGCTGCGGATCCGTGAGCCACACTGACAATGCAAGTGACACTGCATGGCGATGAGCATGTCTGCAGGCCACTCATCATGACATGTTGCACGCCACGACACCGAGGTGGCGGAGTGTGGTCCACTTCCGGAAAGGAGCAGGTCACACACGGACACATCCACCTGCACAAACAACCGCTGACAGCAAGAAGACATCTGTGAACAAACCATGCCCAAGAGTCGCTACTCCCACCAAGAGCCCAATTCACCCAAGTATGCAACATCTCAGCACTGCATAAGCACAGAAGTCAAAGGCACACCGCCTGAAAGGGAGAAGGCCAAGCAAAGTCTGAGCTGCAGGGGCGACTCTCTCACAATGCAGCACACACACAAGAATCAGAGCACAGAAACATTGACAACAATGTGGTACAAACTGCAACACTTTCAGAACAGAACAGAGGACACAACTGCTGCCGCTTGTGTGTGGAAACTGCCCAATCACATTTGACATAGCAGGAAACTGTGACATGAAAATGGACAAGTACAACCCCACATCCCTGATGGTGCACAAATGTCCACTGTCCCGCTTCAAATAGGCAGCTCCTCCTAAACAGTCACAATGTACATTGTCATGCAGTCTGTTTGGAAACTTAGCCAATGCGTGAACATACATGGAACACACTGTTAAACTGCATCTCCCCTTTACATTGCAGAGGGAGAATCATCACCTCCTGCAGAGCAGACCGAACACCTCCTCACAGATGACGAGGAGGACCTCCCCACCTTCGACACCGACGCCCTCCAAGAGCTCATGGACAGCTTCGGCACCCCACCTCCAGGAGCAGGGCAGCCCAGCTGCATCGAGGAGAGCCCACCCCCTGCACAGACCACACAGCAGGAAGCACCCACCACCCCGGCTGTCTCCCAGGATCCCCACGACCAACACATGGCATTTCAACGCCGTGTGTTGGAGGGCCAGAAGGAGATGGCTGAGTAGGTGGGGTTCGGCCTCATGGCAGCCAAACTTGATGCCATCCATGGGTGTCTACGTCCCATCAGGGACCACTTGCAGTCCCTAACGGACACCCACAGTCCGCTCCATGGTCTCAAACGAGCCATAGCTGACATCGCTGGAGTCATGACTCGGAGACAAGAACACCTCTCTAGTCAGAGTGGCTCCAGCGGTCTCAGCCGTGAGTTGGGACACATGCGGAGGATCATGGAGTACTCTGTGCGGATGGAGGCGGAAAGGATGGCTGCCACGGCTGCACATCAGCGAGATGTGGCTGGGATCTTCCATGCCCTGCAGATCCTCTTCATGGCATTGCTGCCACAAGGCCTGGCGCAGATGAATGCTGCTGCTCCTACACCATCCACATCCCCACCCCCTGATGTGTCAGTGCCACACAGTGCTGCAGCCGAAACACCAACACCCACAGGTGAGGCACATCACACATCAGAGGACGATGATGTGGATGAGACTGCCGTTGTGGTAATGAGGAAGCGGTAGTATTCATCTCCGCCATATGGCCAGTTTCAGCTTGGTTCGGCCCTTTGCATCATCACCTTCCACTGTCCCCCGATACACTCTGCAGCACTCACCTTGGACCTCGACATGGACTGCCATATTCTGTTTGGTTACCAATGACACAGCAATCAGACTGCGGACTGAACTCTTCCTCTTCCGATGAACTTGTCCTTCCCTAATGGACTCTGGCTGGCCCTCCACGGGGCAACAATGTCAAGTGGGGTGTGCATGGCCCTGTACTGCTCCAGCTGCAACACTCCACTGGATGTGAATAAAACATTCAAATTCACACAGATGTGTCATGTCTATGATCCTTCACGTATGACAGCATGAATGAATGTAGGGTCACTGATTCCCCCTCACATCCATTTTGCACATGTTGTGGGGCTTGGGTCACAGGGTGCAACATTGCCGATTGCGGTCCGGGTGGCGCAGACACTACAACGGAGACACACACATTGGTTACTTCCTTGTCCAGGCCAGAACAGAACCACGCCCAGAGCCCCAGGCTCATTGTTCACACCCCTACGCTAGACTGGCATACACCAGCCCAGCCCACTCCGCTTACGCTCACAGGGGGTGACGACACAGCTACATGTCCCGGGTCTTCCCTGTAGTGATCTGCTGGTCACTGGTCTAGTCGTCAGCATGCCACAGCCACTCCCTGAGGGCTGGTTTACACCCACACCACACCCATCCAGCACAGGCGTCACGAGACATGTGACCCTGCCAATAAAAGGGGCCCACCACAGCACATCCCCCACTGTCGGAGGTGACATGATGGCGTCCGCATCCACGGTACTCAATCATGAGGGGTCCGTGACTTGCGTTGCACTGAGTTAGTGGCACCCGATGGCCTGAGTCCGGCACGGGCCTACCGCCACGTGGCGATGACTTGCGTTGCACTGAGTTGGTGGCACCCGATGGCCTGGGTCCGGCAGGGGCCTACCGTCACGTGGCGATGACTTGCGTTGCACTGAGTTGGTGGCACCCGATGGCCTGGGTCTGGCACGGGCCTACCGGCACGTGGCGATGACTTGCGTTGCACTGAGTTGGTGGCACCCGATGGCCTGGGTCTGGCACGGGCCTACCACCACGTGGCGATGATTTGCGTTGCACTGAGTTAGGCCCACCTGAAGAGCTGAGCGGGTGTGCAGCCTGCGATGATGCGTTGGCCTCGATACGGCGTCCAGCATATCAGGACTCTATTTGATTTGTGAGCCCTGCTGGACCACAGTGTACGTGCAGGCAGCAGTCAGCACACACATGACTCAGCGGTGTGGTGCCGCAGGGTGCACTGGGGGCCTGTGGCGCGGAATCTAGCCATCGGCTGCGGAGGTTGCACCGGCACATGGAGGGCCCTCTTGGAGACACGCCGGTGGCGGCAGGTGAGCATTGAGGCCTGGGTGCACAGCGGCGGGCAGTCATCGCTGGGCGGCAGACCGGTCTGGGGACCAGGGCTGGGGTGCAGCAGGCGCACAGGAACGTGCAGGCACCACTGATCATGGCGGCGGCCTCGTGGCTGGGTGGGGGGCGCCACCCTGGCAGACACGGCCCTGCATGCGCTGGTGAGATGTGCACAGGTTGGCTTGGGACGTAGTCACCTCGTCTCCAGTGTGAATGCGGCCGTTGATTGTGGTCGGGCACATGTGTGTAGGCCTATGGTCACGATATGGCGGACACAGAGACACACGCAGTAGTTACTGTGGTGGCCAGCCCGGAACTGGACAACACCCAGGGCCCCGGGGTATTCATTTGCGACATACGCCGGCCAAGGCCGCTCCGCTCAGGCTTACAGGGGGGGACCACATGGCTACATGTCCAAGGGCTTCCACACTGCCTGGGGTAACCTGTTTGCGTCCACTGTCCACTACACAGCAAACACCAGCAGTAGATGTCCACATGGACATGTCTGTGCTCTGCATACTGCAGTCTGTCCAGCACAACTCCGCAACACTTGGCATTGTGTCCTTTCTTTGTGCTGGGTCACTTGCCTCCTTCGCGCATTCTTGGTTCCCACCTCTCCCCACATTCTGCAATTGTGTGGCAGAGGGGCTCTGCCTTTGTGGATGGTTTGTCTACATGTCTGGCCCCTGTTACCACGGTTACTTGTGTTGTCGTGTCCGGTAGTTGGGCATGTTGGTTGGCATGTTGTATGTGATTTGTTATGTGTGCTCTCCCACAGTTGTGAGTTGTGTGATTGTGGAGTTGAGGTGTGTGGTGTGTTCAGTTAGTACTTACCAATGAGCAGTGCATTGCCATGGGCGCCATCCTGGAAGCGATGGTTGATGATGGACTGTCGGAAGATGTATGTATCATGCACACTGCCTGTAAAGTTGGCGACGACATTGGTGAACTGTCCCCGGTGGTCCACTATCGCCTGCACATTGTTGGAATGCGTGTACTTTCTGTAGCGGTAATTGTGTGTTGTGTGCAGGGTCGGCAGGGGGCACAAGTGGTACAGGTGTACAGTCAATTGCCCCCGACACGTGCGATAAGGCAGCTATGGCGTGATGCCCTTGCATGGTCTCCAGCTGTTCATGCACAACGTGGGGGAAGTGAAGGTGCAGGGGTATCAAGATGATACAAACCGTGATGTTTACAGGTATGATGAATCCTGCATGATGAGACCGTGACAGATGTTTGTGTGGTCGTAAACTTCCTTTTCTTTCCTGCGAAGGTTACGGGCACACGGACTTCTGTTACAGTATGTTTGGACTGGATTCATCATACCTGTATGCATTGCGGTTTGTCCAAGTGCAATACACTGTACCAAATTACGTTTGTGACTATGAGGACGCTTGACCATTGTCACCATTTCTCCAACAGGTTTCTGACTACTGATTTCGGGATATGGAATGGTATTGGGGAGTTCCCGCAGCATTTGCAGTTTATTGGATCCACAAGTTGCCCTGGTGAAGTTCCCCGTTGGGAATGGAACGCGTTGGCTGTGCTTTTCGTCTTGTTGTGTATTTGTAATAAAGTTCTGTTTTTCCACTACCGTTGACTACTGGACTTCATGACCTGGGGGGAGGAGGGTCCGGGGGGTGGTTGCGGTGGGTGTTGTGGCCCTCTTGGATCTTCGAGCCGCATGGTCAGTAGCTCCATGACATGTGTTGGTCTTCAGATGTGGCTATGGGTTAGGCTCCCTTTCATGCTGCATGTTGTCATCCGGCTTTACACCAGTAAAAGGCAGGTGTTAAATCCCTGCTGCTAACGCGGCTTTTTGCCTGTTTTTGGGTCGCATCGCGGATCGGGCTGGTCATTGAGAATATCGCGAAGTGGTGTTTTCGTGTGTTTTTGCACGGGTACGCCTACTCTGCATATCATTAACGTTAGTTGTCGCTCTCATCAATGGCGATGTTTTTTGCGGCAGCAATCGCTGGGAAACTGGCGATATCGGCAGTTTGCACCAGCTTGGGAATAGGGCGATGAATCTATCGCCACTTTTGCGGCGCTAAAGTGCCGATAAATCGGCGATAAGTCCTTGAGAAAATGCTCCATATTTTTGTAAGTTTACCTTACCTTCTATTTTGTGGTGGATTGTGTTGAACCTTATTTAGGATTGCCAGGTTAAAGTCCAAGACTTGCAGCAAGAGTGACATGGTGTTGGAGTAGGTTCTGAGGGCAGGGTTGGACTACTTATGCTCTTTTTCCTCCAACACCAGTGTGGAGGAGGAGGAACCATCATATTTCCATCACTGGAAATTATGCTCTAAATAGGTCGGATGGAGGAGTATGTTTCTGTTGCTCCATCAGTCATGTTGAGGATGTACTGCCATTGACGGAGGGACTAAACAGCTGTGGAGATGGTGGATGGTTGATGGACTTTGGGCTGTCAGCCCACCATAATCTGACTCTTAAGGACCGACCTTCATGGCCGCAGACGGGTAAACAGATGGCCTGTCTGCATCTGCCAACCTCTAAATTACGCCCTTAACTTTCTATTTGAGTGTCCCGGTGTTAAATCATTCTTGTGAGGATAATCCTGTGGATCATTTGCAATAATGATATGCAAATATATTTTGGAGGTGGGCGATGGAAAATATATTACTGTACAATATCATGCAATGTGTGAATTTGAGACTGAAGGATACATTTAGTGATGACTTTAAAATAAGAAAAGCAAACAAGTTTCTTTGAAAAAGGAGAACTTTATAGTATTTGCAACCCGAATGAGTGTTCTCCAATGTGCACATTTGTCCTGAATTCAGAACTCGCTTTATGCCCTGTTCCAGGTCTTATCACTTTGTATTAGGATTTTTGCAGATCCCATCTATTATTTTTCTTTTCCGTCTCACAAGCAAAAATGAAGTTTTAGTTTTTGAAATCAATTTGCGTGACCTTTAATCCAAACAGTGGCAACCCAATTCTTCTACTCCACACTGGAAATTGAGAATATCGCGAAGTGGTGTTTTCGTGTGTTTTTGCACGGGTACGCCTACTCTGCATATCATTAACGTACATATCTGTGAAGGTGCATTTTTACAAGAAATTTTCATCAAACTATTGTTATGATATAAGTTCACACAGTTTGATAATTACAAATTTGCCTACCGCACCACCTTGTACGTTTTGGGCGCAAGGCAGCAAGTCACCTTGCTGTTCTGCATCACATGGAGAGGGCAGGAATGCACCGTATTTATCCAATACGGCACATTCATGTCCTTTCCTCCTGCTCTGGTGCCATTTTGGCAGCCAAGTGCCAATGCAGGCACCCTTGCACCATGGTGCAAGGGTGTTTGTGTTGTAGGCAGGATTGGTTTTGTGCGGGAAGGGGCACCTTTATGCACAAAAACAATCCGCTGAGGCTTCTCCCTCTTTCTGTGTGTGCTGCATTGTGCAGCACACATAGAAAGAGGAACAAACAAAAAGAAATAAACATATTTCTCCTCGTTACGCCTCACCTGGGGAGACGTAGGTTTTTGGCACATTCCCAGGTTCACCAATGATGGTAAATCTGGGAATGCATCAAAAAACATGGGAGTTGAGTGGGACCACCCAGACAACGCCCATGGAATGCCTACCAAGGGCAGAGGAATCCAACGCAGTGATTAGCGCTGCCTTGCGTCACTCCATATCTTTGGAGTCACTCAAAGCCACGCAAAGTGGCTTTGCATAGCTTCAAAAATATGACTTACGGTTTGTGTCGCTCTTGCAACACATTGCGTGGTGCAAGAGTGCCGCAATCCGGGTCATAAATATGGCCCTATGTATTTAGAGATACCACAACTTTATATCAAATAATTAAAATGTGTTTTGCAATATTCAGAAAAATGCAAATTATTTTCTCATGATATTGCAAGTTTCCACAGTCATACTGGACATTACACATTAAAGGAGCTCTTCAGCAATGGAGATCAGCAGAGTTAGTTACCAAAGGGGAGAATATAAAATCCTACCGGGCGCACCATCACAAGACAAGCATGACCTTCCCAGGAAGTGAGAGGGCAAACACAGACAACTATCAGAAAATACTTACTGAGGAATGTATGTAGGACAGTGACAAGTTTTTGGGAGAAAACCTCTCAAATAATACCAAAAGTCATTAAAAACAACAAATATGGACATGCGTACCGAAGAGAACAAATGATGCCTATTCTTCGAGCAGTGCCATGGCCCAAGTCTGCAGAAGGATTTGTGACCTATGCTTATCGACAACACAGAGGATACCGAGAACTTCACAGGAGGCTGCGGCAACAGGTTGTTGACAGAGAATCCAACCATCTTGAACTAAGTGACTCAATTAGGGACACCCGGGTCACTCACGACCACCTCTCAACCTTCCATACCAAATGAAGAGTCGGTCAGACAGTAGAGAATACAAACCAATATCTATTTATTTAGAGTACACTCAGAGCGGAGCCCAATCTGCCCAGTCGCTAGGAGTGTTGCAGAGGGGACTGGCATCAGCAAGCATAGAGATACATTATGTACATTTCCGAACCAATGAAGGCACGCCCACAATGGAATTTTCCAAGCAGATACAACAGAACAGTGGAATACGAAAAATAATTTTCGATTCTGCAGCTGGACACACACGTTCTAACAGTCAAGGTCATTCTGCCCATGCCCGGCACTAGACAAGTGGGAGAGGACCTACATCTAGAGGAAAGGTATGCGCTAATAAGAACAGTGCATTCATTAGTGTAGCAAAACTCAGCTCCGAAGAAACATAACCTAGAGAAGGCCGTTTCTCGGAAATGGCAAAGGATTAGTTTAGATCATGATACAAAATGGTGCCCTTACACAAAATGGCGCTGTGAATGCTAACTTATGTAAAACAATGCCAAAGCATATTTTTTTATTCCAACAGACCCTCCTTTTAGCATGAGCTAAACATTTTGTAAAATAGCAAAAAGACATATAATTGTACATTGTTCTTATGAGCACTCCATATCTTCAGCTTCGGGAAGGGAAACAGTAGGGAGGGAAGAAGTCTCAAAAATACCCTCATCTATTTGCATGAGGTCTTCTTCTTCCTTTTGAATCATAATTGTTGCATTAGTATCATGAATCGATATTCTCTTAGGGGCAAGAAGAGTGGTGCAATAAGAGCAACATAAGGGAAGACACTGGACCAAGACACAGAAATAAATCAAAATCACAATGAAACAAATCAACTTTAAGGATCCAACCCCATCCACCAAAAAGTGACCAACTCCAGTTCCCACTCTCCATTCCTTTAACATTTTCTAGGATGTCTAAAATGTGTTGGGTAATGTTCTTTTCCATATTAGTGATCCCGACTACACACTGGTCTCCTACTACTGCGCACACACCTCCGCTCTTAGCTAAGATGAAATCAACAGCATATCTAGTTTGCTCAGAATATATCTGCATATTTTCCAATTGAGTGGTAATGTCAAGCAAAGCTGCTACAGTGGAGTTGGACAATATCTGTAGCTAACATCCAAAATACTCTCTAGCTTTCTCACCCCTAGCCATAGCAGTACCTCCGAACGTAATTATGGAGGAGAGAATATATCCAAAGGTGATACCATTGTTGTAGTTGTTGACTTCCGAATCAGTCACTCCATCACAAAACTCTGCAGTCAACGTTCCTTTTACCCATCTTACATTTGGCTCACTGTACTTACACGGCACACCTAGGGGAAGCACCATTCCTAAAACAACATCATCTGTACCGTTATGAACATTCGAATAAGTACCATTAGACAGAAAATAAAATCCTGGGTGTGTATAAAGTGGACCTTGATAATCTACAGGAGCATATCTGGTGTTCATTCCAAAGGTACTCGGATCCTTATTTTTCACTAGATACATCGTATTTTTGAACAATATTATTCCAAAACAATTAACATATAAAAATGCATCAGTACTATTCTCTATTGGACAACACGCAGGATAATAACCAGATTTCCGGGTGACCGTTAAATCTTAGTAATGCCAGCCTACTAAGGTAATGTTCTGCTCCTTCATGTACAAATTATCACAATACATAGTATTATCGCACCCCGGATACCCCTTTCCTCGTGGCTTACTGTAATACAAACAAGGGCCAGGATATCCCATTCCAAACTCACCCCTTACCTCTACGAATTGGGCTGGGCGGGTATACGTATAATTGACAAGTGACAATGGGTAAGCAGTCCATAACTTGTGACAGATTCAGTAGGATAACAAGCTGTACCTTCTCCAAAAAATCTTTTATGTGTGTCTAGAAATACATTACTCGGGGCTGTCCTTCTTGTGCGGACTTGAGAAACAACCTTATGTTTAGTACATAAACAGGGGGAATCACTGGCTGCTCTTCATCGGCAACCATCCTGCCAAACGCATACATAGCAAATGATGAAAGAAGGGGGCAATATGCCAGCAAGAAGAATATGTAAGTTCCCAGTGTCCATCAGAGCCTCACTGGTACAGGCTCCTATTGTCCATCAAAACGTTGGTGCTCTTGAGCACCGGTGGTGGAGCTTGCTCTGTCCTAAGCTCGGGTTCTCACGTCGACCAGGATAATGTACCCCCAAAGGGATACTTTGATCTATCCAGTCCAATGTTCAAACAGTGCGCAAATCTCACATCACCCTAAGCTTACTCCATTGGTACTATAACAAAGTGCACCCTAATTTACACAGTCCATCCCCGACTAATCTGACTTCTCCTTTGGTGCACTGTTCCTCAGCCGAGGGTGCAAATTATACCTAGTAACTCCAGGCACAGAAGGATCAGTGAAAAGGGGCTCCTGGATAGCCCGTATTTCTGGTGGAACTGCTGCATACAGCACTTCATCATTTTCCTCATCTGTTTTGGACCAGGTCAGCCTGGCATCACTGAAGGGGACAAACTGAGGCACCATCTCACACTCTGAGTCCCCTACTCTATCCCTCACCCATTGATCGTAGGGCAAGGGTAGAGGTATCCTGCGACAGTGAGTCGCGTGCACCCAGTTCTTTCGGCCAGCGACCTTGACAGCTGTGCGTGTAGCCAGGAGGACCTGTCCGGCCCCTTCCACCGCGGCTCCAAACTCTTCTTCCGTTGGAAGTTTAGTATCAACACAAAATCGTCAGGCTGACTATCATGTCCGGGCCCCTCTGGTGTAGCTGGCAGGGCTTCCCGGACCTGTTGGTGAATAGAACACACATTTTCAGTTAACTGAGCAAGATAGTAAACCAGCAACGGATACTCAATATCTAAAAATGGCCGAGGTTGCGGAACGCCCCAGACATTTGCTGGGCGACCGAACACGACCTTGTACGGTGACAATCCTGCCCTATAATGTGCTGTTGTTCTTGTGGACAAAAGAGCTAATGGTAAAGCATCTGGCCACTGTAACCCTGTTGTCGCCTGTATTTTCGCCAATTTTAATTTGAGAATACCATTGTACTTCTCAACTAAACCTGCTGACTGTGAATGATTGGCAGCATGGAACTTTTGTTTGATACTCAAACCATCACAGATCAACTGAATCACTTTGGCATTAAAATTACCTCCGTTATCACTCCAAATCAAACGGGGCAAGCCGAAACGAGGAAAGAACTCCTTCAGGAGTACCTTTGCATTTGTAACGGCTGTATTGTCTTTAGTGGGATAAGCCTCAACCCATTTACTGAACGCACAAACAACCACCAACACATACTTCAAATTATTGCATCTATCTAGCTCTATATAGTCCATCTGAAGGACCTCAAAAGGGAAAGTGGGTGGTGCAAAGTTACCAGGTGGTGTAGGGGTACCTTTTCCAGGATTGTGCATCATGCACACCATGCAGTATTTCACTAAATGGGCAGCTGTCTTCCAAATGTTGTCATTTTGCCATACAGGGTCTAACAATTTGCAAATACCCTTAGCACTAATATGGGCTGGGCCATGGGCTATTGTGATGACAGGAAGAACATATGCATCAGGCAACATCCATCTCTGCTTTCCTGACTTATCAATCCAACATCCCTCATCATTCAATCGTGCTGTACTTTCCTGCCACCTTGCCAACTCTTCAACTGTGGCTTCACTTTTAATTTCTTTCACATTCTCAAGTGCATCCTCAAACATGGTAACTTCAGGCATCCGCCTAGCGGGACCTGCTACGACCAATCTTTTCATTTTTGTCCGGGCTGTTTCCTTAGCTGTCTGATCTGAAAAAGCATTTCCCCTACCTACATCATCAGTAACTTTCTGGTGGGCACTACACTTTACTATAGCCAATTTCTTAGGGAGAGTGAAAGCAGACAAAAGCCTCAATATAAGGTGCCCATGCTGAATCTTAGTGCCATGCGAAGAAAGAAACCCTCTCTCAGCCCAGAGTCGTCCAAAGTTATGTGCGACTCCAAAGGCGTACTGGCTGTCAGTATAAACAGCCAGTCCCTCACTCAATTCGCAAGCTCATATTAAGGCAACAAGCTCAGCAGCTTGGGCCATTTGATAAGGAACTCGTGATGTCTCAACTACTGTACGCAGCATGGTGATAGCATACGCAGCAGTTGTAGTGCCATCTGGTAATTTAAAACAAGAGCCATCGACATATACTTCCCCTTGTGGGTCTAATAAGGGAACATCAGTCAAGTCTACCTGTCCTTTCATCTCTTCTTCCGTCCGAAAGATACAGTCATGTTTATCAATCTCGTCATTCTCAGAAGGGAGGGGCAGTAACGTGGCTGGATTCAGAGTGGCACATCTTTTAATTGTGATGTGTTTAGCGAGCAACGTTAATTCATAGCCAGTAAGATGTGCCCTGGTGAGGTGCTGTGTCTTTGTCTTATTCAAAAGTGTATCCACAGCATGGGGTACCATGACTGTGAGATGAGTATCTAGCACAAGTCCAGCCGATTGTCTGATCGAAATGGCCACAGCCGCAACTGCTCTTTGACAGCTTGGGAGGGCTCTTGCGACAGGGTCAAGAACAGCAGAGAAATAAGCACACGGCTTATGCTTATCTCCAAATTTTTGTGTTAAACTGAAAGCGCGCAACCAGCCATCTCATGGACGAACAACACAAAGGGTTTGTTATAGTCAGGGGTGCCAAGCACTGGAGCAGAACAAAGCGCAGCTTTCAATTGCTCAAAAGACTGCTGACATTCAGGCGTCCAAGTCAGGGGCTCATGCATGTCTTTAGTGGTTAGTGCAAGCAAGGTTTTGATTAACAAGGAGTAATTAGGTATCCACGGCCGACAGTAGGAAGTGGTACCTATGAAAGCGCGCACATCTTTCCGAGTCTGTGGGATGGGCATTTTAACAATGATACTGATGCGCTCAGGAGTCAATCTCCTACCCTCCTTCGACAGTAGGTGACCTAAATAGGTGACCTCCTGTCGACAATACTGAAATTTAGAAAGAGAAACTTTATGTCCATGGTGAGCCAAATGCACCATCAATTTAACTGTACTGTCTTTGCAACCTTGTTCTGTGTCAGAAGCAATGAGCAAGTCATCAACATACTGCACCAATACATTACCTGAGGGAAGCGAAAGAGAATCCAACTGGCTCTTCAAAGCTTGACTATAAATACTCAGACTCTCTGTATAGCCCTGAGGAGCTCGACAGAATCTAAAACTTCTGCCAGCTAGTGTAAACCCAAACAAATACCTGCTATCCGGCTGAATAGGAATACTGAAGAATGCATTTTTCAAGTCGATGACAGAAAAGAATTGAGCAGTGGAAGGAATCAATGTCAAAAGTGTAGTAATATCGGGAACCACTGGAAACTGAGGAATTACTATTTTATTAACTTCGCGCAAATCAACCACAAAGCGATACACATCTTCATGGTCCTCAGGAGAACCGGAGGGTGCCCGTTTAAGAATTGGAAGAATGGGGCTATTACAAATATTGGCAGACGTCTCCTCAACCACTCCCTTCTTAATCAAATCCTGAATAATTTGCAATAAGGCTCGCTTTCCGGCCTGTGGTATTTTATACTGAGGAACACGAGGCAAAATAGCATTGTCTTTAACTTTTATCGAAACCGGCGCGATATGCAACAATCCCACATCTGTATCACCCGTTGCTCACAGAGTAGATGGTATGTCAGCAAATTCAGCAGGAAGAGGGAGAGACAGACACTGCTTAGTACTCACATGTGGACCCATCGTCATGTAAACACCTTCCGGGGAACAATAAATCGTAGCATGTAATTTCTTCAACAAATCTAAACCCATCAAATTTTCACCACAATTGGATGTCAGCAAGAATGGCGAATCCACAGTGAAAGGACCAATAGTCAATGCAAGAGGTTTTGAAATGGGGCTCACAACCGGTACACCTGAGAAACCTCCCGACGCATTATTATGGCCAGACAGACCCGCCCCAGGGACCATATTTTGAGAAACAGAACTCTTCGGCGCACCTGTGTCCAGTAAAAATTCCTTAGTCGAACCTTGCAGTTCCGCTGTTACATAAGGACCACGCAGATCTACAGGTATCGGAACTGGTCCCTCACTCTGTCCCTGGCTGTCCTAGCTATAAGGCATTCCAGCCACTTCCTCCACATCATAATCATCATGATAATACTGCCCATCACGAGGATCATCAAAATAATTACTATCAGAATGACCCTGTGAGGCTGTAGCGCTCTGAGCCCTTTCAGCCCCACCAGCTCCACGACCCCGTTCACGAGAACCGCGTCCTCTAGTGAACACCACCTTCTGCAAAAGCACGGGGCGCTCGCTACACCAGTGTCCCTCCTCTTTACAGCACGCACACTGATTCAGACCCACAGGTGTAGTAGTTGGCTGCCTACTAGTGCGTGGAAGCTGTCGGGCAGGACTACCGTGTCCTCTCCCATTCCCTCTAAAAGCCTGCTGTAACAACACCTTTGTCTTTAAATCCTTATGCTTCTTCTCTGTCCTCTCCTTTTCCTCATTATCCTTATGCTCATAATACTGTGCCATATTCAAAATAACAGAGGGGGAAGAGGTGGACCAAGTACTTTCAGACGCCTTCAAGCGAGTCGCAATTTCAGGAAGCAAATTAGAGACAAATCTATTAAACAACCAAACACCTCCCTCAATAGACAAATCCTGCCCACTGTAATCCAAAAACGTACCTTCATATCGGGTGAAAAATATCAGACACACTCATCTTTCTTTTGTTGACAAGCCGACAATTTATCCCAGTCTACTTTTCTCTGCGAAATAAGAGAATGCATATACGTAATTATGAGGCCTGGCAGCACTAAAAGTTCCGCTCAGGGCTTATCATGCCTTAATTTGATCCCAAGTACCCCCCAACTCAGGAACATGGTCTGGGTATGGACCTGTCTCCAAATATCAACCGGGACAAGAAGATCAAAAAACATTTCAATATCAGCAAGAGTCATTACCGTCAAAGAAGCAGCTTCAGTCAATTCTTTATAATAAGCAGTAGGATTTTTCCTAGGATCAGGCAAATGAGCCTTAAGGGACAACACTTCACTTCTGTTCCACGGAGTATAAACCCATTGTTCTTGAAACCTGGGCGCCACTGCCGCTCGAGTAACATTACCTCGCCCATCCGTTAACTCTGGTATCTCTGGGTGATATATAGGATGTACCTCTCTCATCGGAAACTGGGACATCAACCTGGGACTTTTCTCATGTAGTCTTCCCCTATAAGCTATTATTGTTGTGAGATTAGCAAAGACTTGTTCTGGCCCCAGTTCACTAATATACACTAGATCTCTAATGTCATATAAAATTCGAGGTGCTTCCGCTTCAAAGTACTGTTGCCAAAGACCAATCAAAGTAGCGGACATGTGTTTGAGGGCATGCTGCTGTATAAAGGGCTCAAAATCTCTCATAGTCGCCCAGACATCTTCCACACTATAAATAGGATTACGGGCCCACTGTGCAGCCTGCTTGGCTATTACCTGTTTCTCTTCATCTCCCACATCAGATCGCACTAACGGTCCCATGCGCTCCTTAAATTTCGTCCAATCCCTATCCTCAAATCCATGTACTGGTGTCCCACTACTGACTAATGTCAGAGGATGAAAAACCACAGTGGGAGAAGCAACAGAAGTAACAGGCACTATCGTTGCTGAATGTTGTGCCATGAGAGAAAGAGCTGGCGAAAGGGACGCTGAGACAATAGGTGTGGCAGGAGCACTAACAGTCACAAGGGCCACAGACGGCAAAGAAACAGAAGAAAGAGGAGGAGGAGCCGAAGCCACAGCTGTTAACATAACGGTAGTAGACACAGGGACAGAGACAGTGGATGCAACTGTAACAGGCGGCTGTGATGGCACCGGAACAGTGGGATATATTCTTTGTGGGGCATATGGAGGCGGGGGTCGGGTATCCAACAATTCTTCCACAAAAGTGTCATCTTCTTCCTGAGCCACATACGATTTATGAATTTGTAATTGAAACTGTCTATCTTCACACTCAAAACCCTTTTCCTGTTTTTCCCTGTCATATGCTACAGCTTTCTGAGTAAATGTCTGCATGTTCCCTGTCCGGGCCTCTTTTTCTGCCTGCAATCGCCTCTGTCTAGCTGCTTTCTGCCATGTTCTGAGGGAATAAAACATAGACTGCCTACTTCGTCTCTTAAACAACTGTTCTTGTAAATACTCAATCTTTTGTTCATCAAAAGTGCCCGTTAACGGCCACTGCAACTCGGCATTGTCCCTCGTATATTTGTGCCATAATGTACTAAACATAATAGGGCCAAGACCATGCTTCACATACATATGAAAATTTGGAGTGCCTTCTAAAGGCGCCGGCTGAGCTTCTTCCAATCGATCATCTGCAGAACAACAGCGACAGCACAAAGAAAACAATTTACTAACACCAGGCATTCTAAAAAAAAGTTCACTTTTTATGCCTGGTAAAACAATTTCAAATGCTTTTATCCAAAAGACGGCCCCTAGACTGTACCAAATACAAACCAAAATGGTACCTTATCCACCAAGAACCAAAACAAACTCACCTGATATATGCAGGTCAGAGCGAATTAATTCTCCACTGCTGACTCTTCAGACCAAACGGTCAGATCCAAGGGTTTTGCCGTTCAGGACTCCAGTTGGGATGACCACTGGGCGAGGCACCCTCCGGCAGTACAGAAGGGGCAGCTACGAGCAATCAATTCTCCTCATACAGGGATCCCTGATCCGTCAGTCCGACCCGACAATAGCCTCGACCTCCCCGTCCACGGAAGGGGATTGGTCACTCACCCGAAGGAGTCCCTGTTCGGGCGCCAACTGAAGGAAGTGACCTGATTAGGGTCACCGGGGTCACTCACGACCACCTCTCAGCCTTCCATACCAAATGAAGAGTCAGTCCGACAGTAGAGAATACGAACCAATATCGGTTTATTCAGAGTTCACTCAGAGCGGAGCCCAATCTGCCCAGTAGCTAGGAGTGTTGCAGAGGGGACTGGCATCAGCAAGCATAGAGATACAATATGTACATTTCGGAACCAATGAAGGCACGCCCACAATGGAATTTTCCAAGCAGATACAACAGAACAGTGGAATACGAAAAATAAGTTTCGATTCTGCAGCTGGGCACACACTATCTAACAGTCAAGGACCTTCTGCCCGTGTCTGGCACTAGGCAAGTGGGAGATGGCCTACATCTAGAGGAAATGTATGCGCTAATAAGAACAGTGCATTCATTAGTGTGGCAAAACTCAGCTCCGAAGAAACATAACCTAGAGAAGGCCGTTTCTCAGAAATGGTAAAGGATTAGTTTTGATCATGATACAAAATTGCGCCCTTACACAAAATGGCGCAGCGGATGCTAACATGTAAAACAATGCCAAAGCATATTTTTCTATTCCAACAATCTCCCTACCTCCAACCCATCTGAGGAGTTCATTGAGAATATGTTCAGACCAGTATCATTCGGGGGAGTGAGCAAACTTGAAGCGTCCACTTGGACCAACGTTGGCATTTGAGTGCCTATTCCCTAGAAGGAACAATTAAGTAAAAGAAATTTCATTTTTATGAAACATGCCCAACAGAGTTTTGCTATAAAGTGAGTGCACATTCATTTATAATAGCATTCCAGTCCACAGATAAATTACACATATTGCCTCATGGTCCCTACAGTCCAAAAATATGAACTGTTTTAAGAACCATAGTAGTGTGTACAAGGGAACCACATTCATCCACAGGCACAGTACAATTGTTCGCTCATGAACCACGTTTACGATGCATCATCAAAGTAATTCGTTTGTAACAACAAAGACACAAATGAAGGCCTGTCTGGAGTATATTTGTAATGTAAATGAAGCTTATCTCAGACATCCCCTTGCAATCTCCCTTACCTACCGAATCCAATTGGACATCCAGGAAATTAGAAGGCTGAATTGAAGATAAAAGATGACAACACGCCAAGTGAAAGTGGCCAGCATATGACTCCTTATGAGTCCACATCCGTAAACGAAGGTATCAGCTATACTCCTAAAATTATCAAAAGACATATCACCTCCACCACCTTAGGCAGCACAAACAACTTTGCCACTACCAGCACCCCTGAAAGTAGAAAAATCTAGATTACATGATCATTGAGAGCACACATTAGTCAGGAAAATCAGGGTAAACATATGGAGACAACATCAATGTGCATGTTGCATCCCTGCTCTTTTGAGTAGGGAGCAGAATTCACTTAGAGCAAACACCTGTTCAAGGAATCTTTTTGACCTTATGGTAAAAGGATTGATTCCTGCTAGGTGTACTCAGCTGTTCATGCTTCAGCGGTCAATGGAATAGGCATGATTGAGTTGGGTATATTGCTCCAAATGTCATCTATGTCAAACTCTCTAACATGCGCCGATCTTGTTTATGTGCCTGTTGTAGGGCTTCTTAAGAAGAGACGTCCACTCAATAACGGTTGTTCACCTTGGTTTTATTTGAGCAGAGGAAACCTCCTACATGCAGCCAGATCCCACAGCTCTAACTCCCAACCTCTATGGAATCCTCCCATGTCACAGGCCCCTACATTCCACCAGCACAGAGACATGGATAACAGACCACAACCCAAAGCCCACTATAACACGTCCTTCCTTCTTCATTGTAACAATGGGGACACAACACATACCATGCAGAGACAGGACACGCAACGAGAGGAAAACAACACATACCATGAGGAGACAGGACACATAATAAATGAAGCACAGTGCACCCCAAGGGGAAAGACAAGTGCCACAAGACAGAACAATGGGACCGACAACACACCACATCCCAACACCAACCTCCATACATCATATACCCTGAATGGAACAGCATGCCCCACTCAAGTAACTCACAGACACGACGAAATCATTAAGCCATTTGGGTGGTCTGGGAAACCTTATCACTACACCTCATGCCCCTCCTGGTTGTTCACCTCCTCCTTCTGGTTGTTCACCACACTCTGTCATCCCATCTGAAGGTGCACGAAGCACCCACTTCAGAACCTCCTAACCTCCATTGTCTAAAGACCCCTGGAACTCTTCGCTGTCCCAGCTTAACAAACCTGAACCAGGCTTGCCACCCGTGAACCATGATGATACCACTTCTCCACCTCTTTGAAACAACGCAACCCTCCTGATATTCCATGCTTGCCCGTTGTCTAACCTCACCCAATTCGGACCCACAACCTTCACCTTGTAAGACCCCCGAAACTTAGACAAACCAGGTTTCACACCACCCGGCTTAACTTTTACCCAATACCCCACACCAATCACACCATCCCGGTCAGGGGTACCGCATGCAGTCATTGTACAGGGTTTATGATCAATTCTGAGAATTATCTTTGAGCCCCAAATGAATGGTCGAAAATGGCTTGAGGCCCAAGCTGCGGCTAAGGCCTCCCACTCAATGACTGTATAATTCCTTTCAGTTTCAGTCAAAGAGTGGGACGCAAACGCTACGATTGTCTCCACTCTTCCATGAAACTGTGAAAGCACAGCACCCAAACCAACAGCGCTAGCATCTACTGTAAGAACAGTCTTAAGGTTTCACTGAAACCGTACCAAAATCTCAGCATTTGCAATCTCCGCCTTTTTTCCATCAAATGCTCTTTGCTGATAACTCCCGCACTCAAACGCCCTACCCTTCCTGAGCAGCTCTCTCAACGGTTCCAATTTAGTTGCAAAATCCTTCACAAACTTGGCATAGTGCTCTACCATCCCTATGAAAGAACGTAATTTGTCCTTGTCACTAGAAGTTTCCGTTGACAATGGCACTCACTAAGTTCATCTTGGGTCTGACACCATCACTTGAAATAAGATGCCCTAGATACTCCACCTCGTTAACCAAAAACTTGCATTTCTCTTTCCGGAGGATAAGACCAGCTTCACATAGTTTCTCCAACACCACTAGCAATGTCTCATTGTGTGTGTCAACACTGTCTCCAAAGAGCAATATGTCATCTTGTAAATAAACTAAACTGAAGGCCCAGCTTTATGAGAAGAGCTGGGGCGGGGCGTGCACAACTGGATTTCACATGTGTCAAAATCTTACAATCAATATCAACAATAAATTAATCATCTGACATCCAGTGTTCATTTGAATTCTTTTATCTTTTTGAGTTGTAGTTTTAGTCACTCTACATTATAATATATATGTCAATCAATACACGGAAAATAGAGTGACAACCAAAGCTTACACAGCAGAGCAAGCAACTGAGATCTATAATCTTATTAAAGAATCGAAAAGTTTCAATGCACAGAGGTTTGGTTACACAACAACTGAAACAACTTCAATATTTGGCACGACGTGAATTAAAAAAATGGTGAAACCAGTGGACAAGCATCGCGACCATAGTTGAATTCAGAACGTAAGGTCTACGCACGTTCGTTGAATGCCCAAAAGCGTGTCTGTGGAGGCAAAATATGAATCTCTCAGTGTGCAAGCGTTTAGAGGACTAGGAATTACGGTAGTCAATAGACTCATATTAAATTGAAAGAAAGATTGCTGAACATGATTTCAACAACAACGCCAGATATTGAATTGACCTTCATGCATTAAGATTGGCCCCTGAAGAAGGGACGCATGTCCCGAAATGCATTGGGCATATGTTTTATCAACAAACATGAAGATGTATGGAAATGTCATTATTTCATGGTAAAATGATTGGTAACTTTAAGTTGAAGAAAAACTTCCATTTTGATTTGTGTAATGTCTATTGTATTGACATAGATTATATAATGTAGAGTGACTAAAACTACAACTCAAAAAGATAAAAGAATTCGAATGAACACTGGATGTCATATGATGAATTTATTTTTGATATTGATTGTAAGATTTTGACACATGTGAAATACAGTTGTGCACGCCCCTCCCCAGCTCTTCTCATAAAGCTGGGCCTTCAGTTTAGTGATTCAACGTGTTAGGTGCACACGGGAGGACGTAGCACACTCTAGCAGATAAAATTTTAACACGAGGTTTCCACTCAGTTAAATAGGAGTGCCAACCCACACAATTTAAGTATCTTGGAAATAAACAACATTTTTAACTCCTGCCAACACAATAGAGATGAGCCTCTGAAACACGCTTGCTGCAGATGACAACCCAAAGGTTAGTCAGTTGAATTGAACACACACTCAGCGGTGACAAACACAGTTAAGTGTTTAGAGTCCGGGTGTAACATCACCTGATGGTAGGCACTTTTAAGATCTAGTTTAGAGAAACATTTTCCCCCTGCCAGCAGGAAAATCAGCTCAGTAATGTTGGGAAGGGGAAACCGATCCATCACCACATTTTGATTTAGGCTGCGGAGGTCAACACAAAACCTCAGAGACCCATCAGCCTTTTTAGTGATAATGACCAGGGATAACCACTGCATGGCCTCTACTGGTTCAATGACCCCCTCACTGATCATTTGATCCAGTATTTTTTTAACCTCCCCCTTATAGCAACTGGAACCTTCCTAGAACTGTGCCTCACCGGCACGGCATCTTTCTTCAAAATTATTTTATGGGAATAATTCTTCGCTACCCCCAACTTATTGTTGAACACTGGTGCAAACTCCGACAGTAACTTGCTCACATCCCCTTCATCCACCATCATGACATGTTCAGATGCTCTGGGGTTCACAACAATGTGTAAGTCATACTGATGAGCCCAACCTAAGATAGGTGGCCCTTCACTCGCCACATAAATTTTCCCCTTCGTGTGTCTTTGTCGAAAGTCAATGTCAGCATTAAAGAACCCAATCACCCCAATGTTGGCTCCTTGATACCCCAAGAGAACTACATCCGTGTTATTCACTAATCTGCCTGGCCACACTTCATCAAACAGATGCTTGGGAATGATAGTATACAAGGAACCTGAGTCCACCATCAACGATACCAGTTGACCATCCACCACAAAGTCTGCTATGAGATGTGGCTGTCTTTTGGAATCCTCTGGTTCTCCACCCATGACTTCCACTACATGCTCAGAGTCCACCATTAGAAATGTATGCTCCACGGTATCAGCAGGGTGCTCTACTAATGCCACTCTTCCTTTGCTTGCTTTGCACATCCGAGCAAAGTGACCCTTCTTCCCACAGGAATGGCAATCTTTTCCCAATGCAAACAAGGATTTAGAATCCCCCATATGAAAATTGCTGCCGCATCTGTAACAATAGCGTGGGTACAACTTGCCTTGAGTTCCGGTGGGTCTAAAACTTCCATTCTTGTTGAAAGATGTGGTTGATGGCACTGTTTTTCTCCTGACCACAGCTACCAATTCTACTCATCATCTTCCGACACCTCCAGATGCCAGCTATACTTAGTTTTTGCATCTCCCTCATGCACTTCTCAGATTTTTCAACCACTTTCGCTATTTTTATAGCGTCCTTTAGTGTCAGATCTGAGGCTGCCCATAAACGTTCCTGATTCTTTTTATTGTTGCACTGCACGATTAACTGGTCTCTACTCAGTTCCTCCACCAGGGACCCAAACTTGCATTTCATAGCCAGTTCTCTCAACCTCGCCACAAATTCATCAGCAGATTCATTAGGCCTCTGTGGTTGCGTGTAAAACTTGTGCCGTCGCATGACTATATTGAGTATCTTTGCAAAACGCCTCTGTAACCGTAACTTAGCCTCTTTGTACACATCCTGCATTGCATCGCTGCTGTCTTCATACACTTGCAGCAAATACTTAAAAATATGCTGAACTTCAATGCCCAAGCATGCAGTTAGCAACACTCTTTTTCTGAGGGGTGAAACATTTGATTATCCTAATGCTACTATATAATTCTCAAATGTTTCTATCCAGTCCTCCCACTCAATGGGCTGCTCACCTTGTAGCATTAAGAATGATGGAGGCACTACAATGGACTGATTGATACTCATATTGTCTGAAGGCAGCAATTAATGCATCCTTTTACACACTCTGTCACTGTGAGCAACAAAAAAAATGGAAGTTCACTGTATCCTTTAGATGGTGCTGTGTATTTACGAGTTCCACGAAAGCTGAAATTAGCTGATAACGTATTCACTGTGGCCACCAGGTGGCACCGTATAAACAAAACCTTTATTGTAGACTCTATGGTGCAGACACGAGAAGAATGGCCAACCCTCCACGGTGTCCTGGAGTCAGACTGAAGGCAGCAAGGGAATTACAGGAAATGGCACACTTTAAAGGAGCAGCGCGGGAGTGGCACTCAAGAGAGACGAAGGTAACGATGACTGGGGAAACACAGTCTATGCGTGTAGCGTGATGGCTGGGCGTGCGGACGCAAAGGCTGGAGAGATTTAAGTAGGCACGTGAGCACTGTGATGGGTGCGCTCCTGGCCACACAAAAAATCCCCACAGTACGATAGCTTCTCCCCTGGGGTTCAGGCGACGGTCCCAGAGAGCCACAGTGGGTCAAACAACATATACGACACCGTGCATTTCACGCATGAACGGCAGCAAGCGGGTGGGTCCTACCGTGCGCTGCTGATGTCGAATGCCGATTCTCTTCTTTGCAGGTTTCCATGGACTGCTCTACTGGTGTGGGAGTCTGGCCAATCCCATCCTGTTGCTAAAATATGTTGTAGGGCTTCTAAGAAGAGACATCCACTCAATAATGGTTGTTCACCTTGGTTTTATTTGAGCAGAGGAAATCTGCTACATGCAGCCAGACCCCAAAGCTCTAACTCCCAACCGCTGTGGAATCCTCCCATGTCACAGGCCCCTGCATTCCACCTGCACAGAACCATGGATAAGAGACTACAACCCAAAGCCCACTATAACAATGCCATATTATATATGCATTCTCTCTGGGTCTGTTGATTCAAGTAGAATGTCATTATCCATGGTCATATCTCACAAAGGCACTGTCAGGTGCATATGGGATATAAGAAGTTAGTGCTCTAATCTTTATACCTTTTTTGGATGAATAATGTTACCATGAGGTTGACCCACCCAATATGCAGCCATCTCATAGCTCTCCTTTTGCAAACCAGTAATGTAGGGCCGAAAGTTGGAACGCATAGGATTCATTCGTACTTGGATTAGGTCTGTGATCAAGTATTCTAGATTGTATAGCACTTGAATGTTTAGAGAGTTCTAGTTCGGCCTGTTCCTATGTATATACTTAGTGTCAGAAGGGCAAACTTATCTGTAGTTCTTTTTTACACCACCCATGACATGAGTGAAATTTGTAACACAATAAAATGTGTCTTCTTTGTCCGTAAATTCTGCTGGAGTGGTGGGTTAACAAATGTGGATATTATTCTGTATAACATTGAATTAAGGAATTTATTTAACTTCCCTGGTTAAGACTCTCTGGGATGAGTCTACAACAAATATATACATATATATATATATATATATATATATATATATATATATATATATATATATATATATATATATATATATATATATATATATATATCTACTGGCGGTCGCCAGTAGATAGTTATAGTTAGGACCTATTTTCCATAGGAAATCCGCGACATTCTATTTGAAATAACTCTTGCGTCGATTGACGAATCTTCGCGACATTTTCAAACTTTATGGCCCGCTCCGGTCCGCTCCTACCCTGAAAGTCTCAGGGTGATTCGTCAAGCGGGGGCCGAGAAAAAAGGGGGTCCCAAAACGTGTTTTCCCATTCATTTTCCCATAGGAAACTTTAGACACGGCTACAGCCCGAACTGCTGAACGGAATTACACCAAATTTGGCAAAGAGGTAGTTCTTGGTTCAGAAAGAACCCTTTTTGTTAAATGGTGTAAATCCGCTCAGTAGTTGCGTGAGAAATTAAAAAATAAGAGTAAAAATCAATTTCCCATAGGAAACTTTATGCAAGGCTACAGCTCGAACTGCTGAACGGAATTACACCAAATTTGGCAAAGAGGTAGTTCTTGGTTCAAAAGAACCCTTTTGTTAAATGGTGTAAATCCGTTCAGTAGTTGCTGAGAAAATCAAAAGTAAAAACACATATATATCTGGGCGGAGCCTAACCACACATGTCATCGTGAGATCTGATTGGCTGTCAGTACTTCATCCTGGAATTGCTGGCAGCCATCTTGGGACCAATATAAATGATAGTACCCCATTGAAATGCATTGTAGTGAATCGAAGATTTTGAGGGTTACCAAAAGGAGAACTATAAAGGGTGATAACAGACTTTAGTTACATTAGAATTCATTTGTTGATGGTACCATACTAATTTCAGGAATTGTGGTGTGTTCTAAGGTGATTTTACCCTGTGAAAAACCTTCTGCTGGGATATCATGAATCATGTTTGAGAGAAAACTATTTTCACATGCTTGTCCCATACAGTTTTGGAAGGTGCCCCAGAAGCTAAAATGAGAGCATATTTTCTGTAAATTCACATTATCTTTCTCAGTCATGTGAGAATGAAGTCTGACATTCTCAGTAAAACATGTACATCCAACAAGGGCAGAGACTGTCAGTTGATTCCATTGTGTTCTACTGCAGCTTCCCAGAGTGTTCTAAAGAACAACTAGAGTGCTAACAGCCTTACTTATGACAAAAGTATGGCACACCTGAAGCCATCTTGATTGGAATAAACTGGTAACACTTAAAATATTTAATTTAAAAAGGAACAAAATGATGGGGTTCATCTTGTCATAGAAATTATGGTTAGTGCTCTGGAAAGAAAAATTAGGACATGTTTCAAGTGTGATCTCAAATATCTTCCTGTTATATTTCAACAGGAGCAGCCTGTCAGTTGATGCCTTTGTGTTCTACTGCAGCTTCCCAGAGTGTTCTAAAGAACAACTAGAGTGCTAACAGCCTTACTTATGACAAAAGTATGGCACACCTGAAGCCATCTTGATTGGAATAAACTGGTAACACTTAAAACATTTAATTTAAAAAGGAACAACATGATGGGGTTCATTTTGTCATAGCAATTATGGTTAGTGCTGTAGAAAGAAAAATTAGGACATGTTTCAAGTGTGATCTCAAATATCTTCCTGTTATATTTCAACAGGAGCAGCCTGTCAGTTGATGCCTTTGTGTTCTACTGCAGCTTCCCAGAGTGTTCTAAAGAACAACTAGAGAGCTAACAGTCTTACTTATGACAAAAGTATGGCACACCTGAAGCCATCTTGATTGGAATAAACTGGTAACACTTAAAACATTTAATTTAAAAAGGAACAAAATGATGGGGTTCATTTTGTCATTGAAATTATGGTTAGTGCTGTAGAAAGAAACATTAGGACATGTTTTAAGTGAGATCTCAAATATCTTCCTGTTATATTTCAACAGGAGCAGCCTGTCAGTTGATGCCTTTGTGTTCTAATGCAGCTTCCCAGAGTGTTCTAAAGACCAACTAGAGAGCTAACAGTCTTACTTATGACAAAAGTATGGCACACCTGAAGCCATCTTGATTGAAATAAACTTGTAACACTTAAAACATTTAATTTAAAAAGGAACAAAATGAGGGGGTTCATTTTGCCATAGAAATTATGGTTAGTGCTGTAGAAAGAAAAATTAGGACATGTTTTAAGTGAGATCTCAAATATCTTCCTGTTATATTTCAACAGGAGCAGCCTGTCAGTTGATGCCTTTGTGTTCTACTGCAGCTTCCCAGAGTGTTCTAAAGAACAACTAGAGCGCTAACAGTCTTACTTATGACAAACGTATGGCACACCTGAAGCCATCTTGATTGGAATAAACTGGTAACACTTAAAACATTTAATTTAAAAAGGAACAAAATGAGGGGGTTCATTTTGCCATAGAAATTATGGTTAGTGCTGTAGAAAGAAAAATTAGGACATGTTTTAAGTGAGATCTCAAATATCTTCCTGTTATATTTCAACAGGAGCAGCCTGTCAGTTGATGCCTTTGTGTTCTACTGCAGCTTCCCAGAGTGTTCTAAAGAACAACTAGAGTGCTAACAGCCTTACTTATGACAAAAGTATGGCACACCTGAAGCCATCTTGATTGGAATAAACTGGTAACACTTAAAACATTTAATTTAAAAAGGAACAAAATGAGGGGGTTCATTTTGCCATAGAAATTATGGTTAGTGCTGCAAAAAGAAAATTTAGTGCATGTTTTAAGTGAGATCTCAAATCCTCTTCTATTTCATTAGAAAATTCTGACATGCAGACTGAAACAATCACTTTCAATACCAGCAGTAGACTTCCAGTTAACTCCTTGGTGAGCAGTAGCTTTACTACAGTGATCTAATGAACAACTAGAGTAATAACATTCTGAATTTATGGCAAATGTGTGACACATCTGAATGCCTTATTGATGGAATCAAAGTAAAAAACTGAAAGCATTTCCTACTGAGGAGACTGCAGTAAATGAGGAAATTAGGAAACTTCATAACAAAGAAGTCTTCCAAGATGGCCACCAGTGAAAAAAGAGCCCAAATGTAGCACAAATATTACCCAGATGTAGCCCACATATAGCCCAATGACAAAAGTGTGCAAAATACTTTTTATTTTTAGTTTTTTGCAGTTTTATGTAGTGCAGACTGGTCAGGTATTGGAGCGTTGCATCTTAAAACATGACCCCCTACACTACAAAAACACCACTGCACTACCCTAAACCCTAAAACACTAACCCAGCACGACCCCCTACACTACACAAGCACCACTGCACTATCCTAAACCCTAAAACACTACCCCCAGCATGACCCCCTACACTACACAAACACCACTGCACTACCCTAAACCCTAAAACACTACCCCAACACCACTGCACTAACCTTAGTCCTAAAACACTACCCCCAGCACGACCCCCTACACTACCCAAACACTACTGCACTACCCTAAAACATGACCCCCTACACTACACAAACACCACTGCACTACCCTAAACCCTAAAACACTACCCCCAGCACGACCCCCTACACTACACAAGCACCACTGCACTACCCTAAAACACTACCCCCAGCATGACCCCCTACACTACACAAACACCACTGCACTACCTTAAACCCTAAAACACTACCCCCAGCACGACCCCCTACACTACCCAAACACCACTGCACTAACCTAAATCCTAAAACACTACCCCCCGCACGACCACCTACACTACCCAAACACCACTGCACTACCTTAAAACATGACCCCCTATACTACACAAACACCACTGCACTACCCTAAACCCTAAAACACTACCCCCAGCACGACCCCTTACACTACACAAGCACCACTGCACTACCCTAAACACTAAAACACTACCCCCAGCACGACCCCCTACACTGCCCGAACACCACTGCACTGCCCTAAACCCTGAAACACCAGCCCCTGCACGACCCCCTACACTGCCCGAACACCACTGCACTGCCCTAAACCCTGAAACACATACCCTAGCACGACCCCCTACACTGCCCGAACACCACTGCACTGCCCTAAACCCTGAAACACTACCCCCAGCAAGACCTCCTACACTGCCCGAACACCACTGCACTGCCCTAAACCCTGAAACATCACCCCCAGCAAGACCCCCTACACTGCCTGAACACCACTGCCCTAAACCCTGAAACACCACCCCCAGCACGACCCCCTACACTGCCCGAACACCACTTCACTGCCCTAAACCCTAAAACACCACCCCCAGCACGACCCCCTACACTGCCCGAACACCACTGCACTGCCCTAAACCCTGAAACACCACCCCCTGCACGACCCCTACACTGCCCGAACTCTACTGCACTGCCCTAAACCCTGAAACACCATCCCCAGCACGACCCCCTACACTGCACGAACACCACTGCACTGCCCTAAACCCTGAAACACTACCCCCAGCAAGACCCCCTACACTGCCCGAACACCACTGCACTGCCCGAAACCCTGAAACACCACCCCCAGCAAGACCCCCTACACTGCCCGAACACCACCGCCCTAAACCCTGAAACACCACCCCTGCACGACCCCCTACACTGCCCGAACACTACTGCACTGCCCTAAACCCTGAAACACCATCCCCAGCACGACCCCCTACACTGCACGAACACCACTGCACTGCCCTAAACCCTGAAACACTACCCCCAGCAAGACCCCCTACACTGCCCGAAAACCACTGCACTGCCCTAAACCCTGAAACACCAGCCCCTGCACGACCCCCTACACTGCCCGAACACCACTGCACTGCCCTAAACCCTGAAACACATACCCTAGCACGACCCCTACACTGCCCGAACACCACTGCACTGCCCTAAACCCTGAAACACCACCCCCTTCACGACCCCCTACACTGCCCGAACACCACTGCACTGCCCAAAAACCCTGAAACACCACCCCCAGCATGACCCCTACACTGCCCGAACACCACTGCACTGCCCTAAACCATGAAACAATACCCCCAGCAAGACCTCCTACACGGCCCGAACACCACTGCACTGCCCTAAACCCTGAAACATCACCCCCAGCAAGACCTCCTACACTGCCCGAACACCACTGCCCTAAACCCTGAAACACCACCCCCAGCAAGAGCCCCTACACTGCCCGAACACCACTGCACTGCCCTAAACCCTGAAACACCAGCCCCAGCATGACCCCTACACTGCCCGAACACCACTGCACTGCCCTAAACCCTGAAACACCACCCCCTGCACGACCCCCTACACTGCCCGAACACCACTGCACTGCCCTAAACCCTGAAACGCCACCCCCAGCACGACCCCCTACACTGCCCGAACACCACTGCACTGCCCTAAACCCTGAAACACCACCCCTGCACGATACCCTACACTGCCTGAACACCACTGCACTGCCCTAAACCCTGAAACACCACCCCCAGCATGACCCCCTACACTGCATGAACACCACTGCACTGCCCTAAACCCCGAAACACTACCCCCAGCAAGACCCCCTACACTGCCCAAACACCACTGGCCTAAACCCTGAAACACCACCCCCAGCAAGACCCCCTACACTGCCCATACACCACTGCACTGCCCTAAACCCTGAAACACCACCCCCAGCATGACCCCCTACACTGCCCGAACACCACTGCACTGCCCTAAACCATGAAACACCAGCCCCAGCACGACCCCCTACACTGCCCGAACACCACTGCACTGCCCTAAACCCTGAAACACCACCCCAGCACGACCCCCTACACTGCCCGAACACCACTGCACTGCCCTAAACCCTGAAACACCAGCCCCAGCACAACCCCGTACACTGCCCGAACACCACTGCACTGCCCTAAACCCTGAAACACTACCCCCAGCACGACCCCCTACACTACACAAGCACCACTGCACTACCCTAAACCCTAAAACACTACCCCCAGCACGACCCCCTACACTGCCCGAACACCACTGCACTGCCCTAAACCCTGAAACACCAGCCCCTGCACGACCCCCTACACTGCCCGAACACCACTGCACTGCCCTAAACCCTGAAACACATACCCTAGCACGACCCCCTACACTGCCCGAACACCACTGCACTATCCTAAACCCTAAAACACTACCCCCAGCATGACCCCCTACACTACACAAACACCACTGCACTACCCTAAACCCTAAAACACTACCCCAACACCACTGCACTAACCTAAGTCCTAAAACACTACCCCCAGCACGACCCCCTACACTACCCAAACACCACTGCACTACCCTAAAACATGACCCCCTACACTACACAAACACCACTGCACTACCCTAAACCCTAAAACACTACCCCCAGCACGACCCCCTACACTACACAAGCACCACTGCACTACCCTAAAACCTAAAACACTACCCCCAGCATGACCCCTACACTACACAAACACCACTGCACTACCTTAAACCCTAAAACACTACCCCCAGAATGACCCCCTACACTACCCAAACACCACTGCACTAACCTAAATCCTAAAACACTACCCCCAGCACGACCACCTACACTACCCAAACACCACTGCACTACCTTAAAACATGACCCCCTACATTACACAAACACCACTGCACTACCCTAAACCCTAAAACACTACCCCCAGCACGACCCCCTACACTACACAAGCACCACTGCACTACCCTAAACCCTAAAACACTACCCCCAGCACGACCCCTACACTGCCCGAACACCACTGCACTGCCCTAAACCCTGAAACACCAGCCCCTGCACGACCCCCTACACTGCCCGAACACCACTGCACTGCCCTAAACCCTGAAACACATACCCTAGCACGACCCCCTACACTGCCCGAACACCACTGCACTGCCCTAAACCCTGAAACACCACCCCCTTCACGACCCCCTACACTGCCCGAACACCACTGCACTGCCCTAAACCCTGAAACACCACCCCCAGCATGACCCCTACACTGCCCGAACAACACTGCACTGCCCTAAACCCTGAAACACTACCCCCAGCAAGACCTCCTACACTGCCCGAACACCACTGCACTGCCCTAAACCCTGAAACATCACCTCCAGCAAGACCACCTACACTGCCCGAACACCACTGCCCTAAACCCTGAAACACCACCCCCAGCACGACCCCCTACACTGCCCGAAAACCACTGCACTGCCCTAAACCCTGAAACACCAGCCCCTGCACGACCCCCTACACTGCCCGAACACCACTGCACTGCCCTAAACCCTGAAACACATACCCTAGCATGACCCCCTACACTGCCCGAAAACCACTGCACTGCCCTAAACCCTGAAACACCATCCCCAGCACGACCCCATACACTGCACCGAACACCACTGCACTGCCCTAAACCCTGAAACACTACCCCCAGCAAGACCCCTACACTGCCCGAACACCACTGCACTGCCCTAAACCCTGAAACACCACCCCCAGCAAGACCCCTACACTGCCCGAACACCACTGCCCTAAACCCTGAAACACCACCCCTGCACGACCCCCTACACTGCCCGAACACTACTGCACTGCCCTAAACCCTGAAACACCATCCCCAGCACGACCCCTACACTGCACGAACACCACTGCACTGCCCTAAACCCTGAAACACTACCCCCAGCAAGACCCCCTACACTGCCCGAAAACCACTGCACTGCCCTAAACCCTGAAACACCAGCCCCTGCACGACCCCCTACACTGCCCGAACACCACTGCACTGCCCTAAACCCTGAAACACATACCCTAGCATGACCCCCTACACTGCCCGAACACCACTGCACTGCCCTAAACCCTGAAACACCACCCCCTTCACGACCCCCTACTCTGCCCGAACACCACTGCACTGCCCAAAAACCCTGAAACACCACCCCCAGCATGACCCCTACACTGCCCGAACACCACTGCACTGCCCTAAACCATGAAACACTACCCCAAGCAAGACCTCCTACACTGCCCGAACACCACTGCACTGCCCTAAACCCTGAAACATCACCCCCAGCAAGACCTCCTACACTGCCCGGACACCACTGCCCTAAACCCTGAAACACCACCCCCAGCAAGATCCCCTACACTGCCCGAACACCACTGCACTGCCCTAAACCCTGAAACACCAGCCCCAGCACGAACCCTACACAGCCCGAACACCACTGCACTGCCCTAAACCCTGAAACACCACCCCTTGCACGACCCCCTACACTGCCCGAACACCACTGCACTGCCCTAAACCCTGAAAAACACCACCCAAAGCACGAACCCCTACACTGCCCGAACACCACTGCACTGCCCTAAACCCTGAAACACCACCCCTGCACGATCCCCTACACTGCCTGAACACCACTGCACTGCCCTAAACCCTGAAACACCACCCCCAGCATGACCCCCTACACTGCACGAACACCACTGCACTGCCCTAAACCCCGAAACACTACCCCCAGCAAGACCCCCTACACTGCCCAAACACCACTGGTCTAAACCCTGAAACACCACCCCCAGCAAGACCCCCTACACTGCCCGTACACCACTGCACTGCCCTAAACCCTGAAACACCACCCCCAGCATGACCCCCTACACTGCCCGAATACCACTGCACTGCCCTAAACCATGAAACACCAGCCCCAGCACGACCCCCTACACTGCCCGAACACCACTGCACTGCCCTAAACCCTGAAACACCACCCCCAGCACGACCCCCTACACTGCCCGAACACCACTGCACTGCCCTAAACCCTGAAACACCAGCCCCAGCACAACCCCGTACACTGCCCGAACACCACTGCACTGCCCTAAACCCTGAAACACTACCCCTGCACGACCCCCTACACTACACAAGCACCACTGCACTACCCTAAACCCTAAAACACTACCCCCAGCACGACCCCCTACACTGCCCGAACACCACTGCACTGCCCTAAACCCTGAAACACCAGCCCCTGCACGACACCCTACACTGCCCGAACACCACTGCACTGCCCTAAACCCTGAAACACATACCCTAGCACGACCCCCTACACTGCCCGAACACCACTGCACTGCCCTAAACCCTGAAACACCACCCCTGCACGACCCCCTACACTGCGCGAACACCACTGCACTGCCCAAACCCTGAAACACCACCCCCAGCATGACCCCTACACTGCCCGAACAACACTGCACTGCCCTAAACCCTGAAACACTACCCCCAGCAAGACCTCCTACACTGCCCGAACACCACTGCACTGCCCTAAACCCTGAAACATCACCCCCAGCAAGACCCCCTACACTGCCCGAACACCACTGCCCTAAACCCTGAAACACCACCCCCAGCACGACCCCCTACACTGCCCGAACACCACTTCACTGCCCTAAACCCTGAAACACCACCCCCAGCACGACCCCCTACACTGCCCGAACACCACTTCACTGCCCTAAACCCTGAAACACCACCCCCAGCACAACCCCCTACACTGCCCGAACACCACTGCACTGCCCTAAACCCTGAAACACCATCCCCAGCACGACCACCTACACTGCACGAACACCACTGCACTGCCCTAAACCCTGAAACACTACCCCCAGCAAGACCCCCTACACTGCCCGAACACCACTGCACTGCCCTAAACCCTGAAACACCACCCCCAGCAAGACCCCCTACACTGCCCGAACACCACTGCCCTAAACCCTGAAACACCACCCCCTGCACGACCCCTACACTGCCCGAACACTACTGCACTGCCCTAAACCCTGAAACACCATCCCAAGCACGACCCCTACACTGCACGAACACCACTGCACTGCCCTAAACCCTGAAACACTACCCCCAGCAAGACCCCTACACTGCCCGAAAACCACTGCACTGCCCTAAACCCTGAAACACCAGCCCTGCACGACCCCCTACACTGCCCGAACACCACTGCACTGCCCTAAACCCTGAAACACATACCCTAGCACGACCCCCTACACTGCCCGAACACCACTGCACTGCCCTAAACCCTGAAACACCACCCCCTTCACGACCCCTACACTGCCCGAACACCACTGCACTGCCCTAAACCCTGAAACACCACCCCCAGCATGACCCCTACACTGCCCGAACACCACTGCACTGCCCTAAACCATGAAACACTACCCCCAGCAAGACCTCCTACACTGCCCGAACACCACTGCACTGCCCGAACACCACTGCACTGCCCTAAACCCTGAAACACATACCCTAGCACGACCCCCTACACTGCCCGAACACCACTGCACTATCCTAAACCCTAAAACACTACCCCCAGCATGACCCCTACACTACACAAACACCACTGCACTACCCTAAACCCTAAAACACTACCCCAACACCACTGCACTAACCTAAGTCCTAAAACACTACCCCCAGCACGACCCCCTACACTACCCAAACACCACTGCACTACCCTAAACACATGACCCCTACACTACACAAACACCACTGCACTACCCTAAACCCTAAAACACTACCCCCAGCACGACCCCCTACACTACACAAGCACCACTGCACTACCCTAAAACCTAAAACACTACCCCCAGCATGACCCCCTACACTACACAAACACCACTGCACTACCTTAAACCCTAAAACACTACCCCCAGAACGACCCCCTACACTACCCAAACACCACTGCACTAACCTAAATCCTAAAACACTACCCCCAGCACGACCACCTACACTACCCAAACACCACTGCACTACCTTAAAACATGACCCCCTACACTACACAAACACCACTGCACTACCCTAAACCCTAAAACACTACCCCCAGCACGACCCCTACACTACACAAGCACCACTGCACTACCCTAAACCCTAAAACACTACCCCCAGCACGACCCCCTACAGTGCCCGAACACCACTGCACTGCCCTAAACCCTGAAACACCAGCCCCAGCACGACCCCCTACACTGCCCGAACACCACTGCACTGCCCTAAACCCTGAAACACCACCCCCTGCACGACCCCCTACACTGCCCGAACACCACTGCACTGCCCTAAACCCTGAAACACATACCCTAGCACGACCCCCTACACTGCCCGAACACCACTGCACTGCCCTAAACCCTGAAACACATACCCTAGCACGACCCCCTACACTGCCCAAACACCACTGCACTGCCCTAAACCCTGAAACACCACCCCCTTCACGACCCCCTACACTGCCCGAACACCACTGCACTGCCTTAAACCCTGAAACACCACCCCCAGCATGACCCCTACACTGCCCGAACAACACTGCACTGCCCTAAACCCTGAAACACTACCCCCAGCAAGACCTCCTACACTGCCCGAACACCACTGCACTGCCCTAAACCCTGAAACATCACCCCCAGCAAGACCCCCTACACTGCCCGAACACCACTGCCCTAAACCCTGAAACACCACCCCCAGCACGACCCCCTACACTGCCCGAACACCACTTCACTGCCCTAAACCCTGAACCACCACCCCCAGCACGACCCCCTACACTGCCCGAACACCACTGCACTGCCCTAAACCCTGAAACACCACCCCCTGCACGACCCCTACACTGCCCGAACTCTACTGCACTGCCCTAAACCCTGAAACACCATCCCCAGCACGACCCCTACACTGCACAAACACCACTGCACTGCCCTAAACCCTGAAACACTACCCCCAGCAAGACCCCCTACACTGCCCGAACACCACTGCACTGCCCTAAACCCTGAAACACCACCCCCAGCAAGACCCCCTACACTGCCCGAACACCACTGCCCTAAACCCTGAAACACCACCCCTGCACGACCCCCTACACTGCCCGAACACTACTGCACTGCCCTAAACCCTAAAACACCATCCCCAGCACGACCCCCTACACTGCACGAACACCACTGCACTGCCCTAAACCCTGAAACACTACCCCCAGCAAGACCCCCTACACTGCCTGAAAACCACTGCACTGCCCTAAACCCTGAAACACCAGCCCCTGCACGACCCCCTACACTGCCCGAACACCACTGCACTGCCCTAAACCCTGAAACACAAACCCTAGCACGACCCCCTACACTGCCCGAACACCACTGCACTGCCCTAAACCCTGAAACACCACCCCCTTCACGACCCCCTACACTGCCCGAACACCACTGCACTGCCCAAAGACCCTGAAACACCACCCCCAGCATGACCCCTACACTGCCCGAACACCACTGCACTGCCCTAAACCATGAAACACTACCCCCAGCAAGACCTCCTACACTGCCCGAACACCACTGCACTGCCCTAAACCCTGAAACATCACCCCCAGCAAGACCTCCTACACTGCCCGAACACCACTGCCCTAAACCCTGAAACACCACCCCCAGCAAGATCCCCTACACTGCCCGAACACCACTGCACTGCCCTAAACCCTGAAACACCAGCCCCAGCACGACCCCTACACTGCCCGAACACCACTGCACTGCCCTAAACCCTGAAACACCACCCCCTGCACGACCCCCTACACTGCCCGAATACCACTGCACTGCCCTAAACCCTGAAACACCACCCCAGCACGACCTCCTACACTGCCCGAACACCACTGCACTGCCCTAAACCCTGAAACACCACCCCTGCACGATCCCCTACACTGCCTGAACACCACTGCACTGCCCTAAACCCTGAAACACCACCCCCAGCATGACCCCCTACACTGCACGAACACCACTGCACTGCCCTAAACCCCGAAACACTAACCCCAGCAAGACCCCCTACACTGCCCAAACACCACTGGCCTAAACCCTGAAACACCACCCCCAGCAAGACCCCCTACACTGCCCGTACACCACTGCACTGCCCTAAACCCTGAAACACCACCCCCAGCATGACCCCCTACACTGCCCGAACACCACTGCACTGCCCTAAACCATGAAACACCAGCCCCAGCACGACCCCCTACACTGCCCGAACACCACTGCACTGCCCTAAACCCTGAAACACCAGCTCCAGCACGACCCCCTACACTGCCCGAACACCACTGCCCTGCCCTAAACCCTGAAACACCATCCCCAGCACGACCCCCTACACTGCACGAACACCACTGCACTGCCCTAAACCCTGAAACACTACCCCCAGCAAGACCCCTACACTGCCCGAAAACCACTGCACTGCCCTAAACCCTGAAACACCAGCCCCTGCACGACCCCCTACACTGCCCGAACACCACTGCACTGCCCTAAACCCTGAAACACATACCCTAGCACGACCCCCTACACTGCCCGAACACCACTGCACTGCCCTAAACCCTGAAACACCACCCCCTTCACGACCCCCTACACTGCCCGAACACCACTGCACTGCCCTAAACCCTGAAACACCACCCCCAGCATGACCCCTACACTGCCCGAACACCACTGCACTGCCCTAAACCATGAAACACTACCCCCAGCAAGACCTCCTACACTGCCCGAACACCACTGCACTGCCCTAAACCCTGAAACACATACCCTAGCACAACCCCCTACACTGCCCGAACACCACTGCACTATCCTAAACCCTAAAACACTACCCCAGCATGACCCCCTACACTACACAAACACCACTGCACTACCCTAAACCCTAAAACACTACCCCCAGAACGACCCCTACACTACCCAAACACCACTGCACTAACCTAAATCCTAAAACACTACCCCCAGCAAGACCCCCTACACTGCCCAAACACCACTGGCCTAAACCATGAAACACTACCCCCAGCAAGACCTCCTACACTGCCCGAACACCACTGCACTGCCCTAAACCCTGAAACACATACCCTAGCACGACCCCCTACACTGCCCGAACACCACTGCACTATCCTAAACCCTAAAACACTACCCCCAGCATGACCCCCTACACTACACAAACACCACTGCACTACCCTAAACCCTAAAACACTACCCCCAGCAAGACCCCCTACACTGCCCAAACACCACTGGCCTAAACCCTGAAACACCACCCCCAGCAAGACCCCCTACACTGCCCATACACCACTGCACTGCCCTAAACCCTGAAACACCACCCCCAGCATGACCCCCTACACTGCCCGAACACCACTGCACTGCCCTAAACCATGAAACACCAGCCCCAGCACGACCCCCTACACTGCCCAAACACCACTGCACTGCCCTAAACCCTGAAACACCACCCCCAGCACGACCCCCTATACTGCCCGAACACCACTGCACTGCCCTAAACCCTGAAACACCAGCCCCAGCACAACCCCGTACACTGCCCGAACACCACTGCACTGCCCTAAACCCTGAAACACTACCCCCAGCACGACCCCCTACACTACACAAGCACCACTGCACTACCCTAAACCCTAAAACACTACCCCCAGCACGACCCCCTACACTGCCCGAACACCACTGCACTGCCCTAAACCCTGAAACACCAGCCCCTGCACGACCCCCTACACTGCCCGAACACCACTCCACTGCCCTAAACCCTGAAACACATACCCTAGCACGACCCCCTACACTGCCCGAACACCACTGCACTATCCTAAACCCTAAAACACTACCCCCAGCATGACCCCCTACACTACACAAACACCACTGCACTACCCTAAACCCTAAAACACTACCCCAACACCACTGCACTAACCTAAGTCCTAAAACACTACCCCCAGCACGACCCCTACACTACCCAAACACCACTGCACTACCCTAAAACATGACCCCTTACACTACACAAACACCACTGCACTAACCTAAACCCTAAAACACTACCCCCAGCACTGACCCCCTACACTACACAAGCACCACTGCACTACCCTAAAACCTAAAACACTATCCCCAGCAAGACCCCTACACTACACAAACACCACTGCACTACCTTAAACCCTAAAACACTACCCCCAGAACGACCCCCTACACTACCCAAACACCACTGCACTAACCTAAATCCTAAAACACTACCCCCAGCACGACCACCTACACTACCCAAACACCACTGCATTACCTTAAAACATGACCCCCTACACTACACAAACACCACTGCACTACCCTAAACCCTAAAACACTACCCCCAGCACAACCCCCTACACTACACAAGCACCACTGCACTACCCTAAACCCTAAAACACTACCCCCAGCACGACCCCCTACAGTGCCCAAACACCACTGCACTGCCCTAAACCCTGAAACACCACCCCCAGCACGACCCCCTACACTGCCCGAACACCACTGCACTGCCCTAAACCCTGAAACACCACCCCCTGCACGACCCCCTATACTGCCCGAACACCACTGCACTGCCCTAAACCCTGAAACACATACCCTAGCACGACCCCCTACACTGCCCGAACACCACTGCACTGCCCTAAACCCTGACACACATACCCTAGCACGACCCCCTACACTGCCCGAACACCACTGCACTGCCCTAAACCCTGAAACACCACCCCTTCACGACCCCCTACACTGCCCGAACACCACTGCACTGCCCTAAACCCTGAAACACCACCCCCTGCATGACCCCCTACACTGCCCGAACTCTACTGCACTGCCCTAAACCCTGAAACACCATCCCCAGCACGACTCCCTACACTGCACCGAACACCACTGCACTGCCCTAAACCCTGAAACACTACCCCCAGCAAGACCCCTACACTGCCCGAACACCACTGCACTTCCCTAAACCCTGAAACACCACCCCCAGCAAGACCCCTACACTGCCCGAACACCACTGCCCTAAACCCTGAAACACCACCCCCTGCACGACTCCCTACACTGCCCGAACACTACTGCACTGCCCTAAACCCTGAAACACCATCCCCAGCACGACCCCTACACTGCACGAACACCACTGCACTGCCCTAAACCCTGAAACACTACCCCCAGCAAGACCCCCTACACTGCCCGAAAACCACTGCACTGCACTAAACCCTGAAACACCAGCCCCTGCACGACCCCCTACACTGCCCGAACACCACTGCACTGCCCTAAACCCTGAAACACATACCCTAGCACAACCCCCTACACTGCCCGAACACCACTGCACTGCCCTAAACCCTGAAACACCACCCCCTTCACGACCCCCTACACTGCCCGAACACCACTGCACTGCCCACAAACCCTGAAACACCACCCCCAGCATGACCCCTACACTGCCCGAACACCACTGCACTGCCCTAAACCATGAAACACTACCCCCAGCAAGACCTCCTACACTGCCCGAACACCACTGCACTGCCCTAAACCCTGAAACATCACCCCCAGCAAGACCTCCTACACTGCCCGAACACCACTGCCCTAAACCCTGAAACACCACCCCCAGCAAGATCCCCTACACTGCCCGAACACCACTGCACTGCCCTAAACCCTGAAACACCAGCCCCAGCACGACCCATACACTGCCCGAACACCACTGCACTGCCCTAAACCCTGAAACACCACCCCCTGCACGACCCCCTACACTGCCCGAACACCACTGCACTGCCCTAAACCCTGAAACACCACCCCCAGCACGACCCCCTACACTGCCCGAACACCACTGCACTGCCCTAAACCCTGAAACACCACCCCTGCACAATCCCCTACACTGCCTGAACACCACTGCACTGCCCTAAACCCTGAAACACCACCCCCAGCATGACCCCCTACACTGCACGAACACCACTGCACTGCCCTAAACCCCGAAACACTACCCCCAGCAAGACCCCCTACACTGCCCAAACACCACTGGCCTAAACCCTGAAGCACCACCCCCAGCAAGACCCCTACACTGCCCGTACACCACTGCACTGCCCTAAACCCTGAAACACCACCCCCAGCATGACCCCTACACTGCCCGAACACCACTGCACTGCCCTAAACCATGAAACACCAGCCCCAGCACGACCCCCTACACTGCCCGAACACCACTGCACTTCCTAAACCCTGAAACACCACCCCCAGCAAGACCCCCTACACTGCCCGAACACCACTGCCCTAAACCCTGAAACACCACCCCTGAACGACCCCCTACACTGCCCGAACACTACTGCACTGCCCTAAACCCTGAAACACCATCCCCAGCACGACCCCCTACACTGCACGAACACCACTGCACTGCCCTAAACCCTGAAACACTACCCCCAGCAAGACCCCCTACACTGCCCGAAAACCACTGCACTGCACTAAACCCTGAAACACCAGCCCCTGCACGACCCCCTACACTGCCCGAACACCACTGCACTGCCCTAAACCCTGAAACACATACCCTAGCACAACCCCTACACTGCCCGAACACCACTGCACTGCCCTAAACCCTGAAACACCACCCCTTCACGACCCCCTACACTGCCCGAACACCACTGCACTGCCCAAAAACCCTGAAACACCACCCCCAGCATGACCCCTACACTGCCCGAACACCACTGCACTGCCCTAAACCATGAAACACTACCCCCAGCAAGACCTCCTACACTGCCCGAACACCACTGCACTGCCCTAAACCCTGAAACATCACCCCCAGCAAGACCTCCTACACTGCCCGAACACCACTGCCCTAAACCCTGAAACACCACCCCCAGCAAGATCCCCTACACTGCCCGAACACCACTGCACTGCCCTAAACCCTGAAACACCAGCCCCAGCACGACCCATACACTGCCCGAACACCACTGCACTGCCCTAAACCCTGAAACACCACCCCCTGCATGACCCCTACACTGCCCGAACACCACTGCACTGCCCTAAACCCTGAAACACCACCCCCAGCACGACCCCCTACACTGCCCGAACACCACTGCCCTGCCCTAAACCCTGAAACACCACCCCTGCACAATCCCTACACTGCCTGAACACCACTGCACTGCCCTAAACCCTGAAACACCACCCCCAGCATGACCCCCTACACTGCACGAACACCACTGCACTGCCCTAAACCCCGAAACACTACCCCCAGCAAGACCCCCTACACTGCCCAAACACCACTGGCCTAAACCCTGAAACACCACCCCCAGCAAGACCCCCTACACTGCCCGAACACCACTGCACTGTACTAAACCCTGAAACACCATCCCCTGCATGACCCCCTACACTGCCCGAACACCACTGCACTGCCCTAAACCCTGAAACACCACCCCCAGCACGACCCCCTACACTGCCCGAACACCACTGCACTGCCCTAAACCCTGAAACACCACCCCCAGCACGACCCCCTACACTGCCCGAACACTACTGCACTGCCCTAAACCCTGAAACACCACCCCCTGCATGACCTCCTACACTGCCGGAACACCACTGCACTGCCCTAAACTATGAAACACCACCCCCTACACTGCCCGAACACCACTGCACTGCCCTAAACCCTGAAACATCAACCCCAGCAAGATCCCCTACACTGCCTGAACACCACTGCCCTAAACCCTGAAACACCACCCCTACACTGCATCGAATACCACTGCACTGCCCTAAACCCTGAAACACCACCTCCAGCAAAACCCCCTACACTGCCTGAACACCATTGCTCTGCCCTAAATCCTGAAACACTAGCCCCAGCATGACCCCCTACACTGCCCAAACACCACTGCACTGCCCTAAACCCTGAAACACCAGCCCCAGAAAGACCACCTACACTGCCCGAACACCACTGCACTGCCATAGACTCTGAAACACCAGCCCCAGCAAGACCCCCTACACTGCCCGAACACCACTGCACTGCCCTTAACCCTGAAACACCAGCCCCAGCATGACCCCTACACTGCCCGAACACCACTGTACTGCCCTAAACCCTGAAACACCAGCCCCAGCATGACCCCCTACACTGCCCGAACACCACTGCACTGCCCTAAACCCTGAAACACCACCCCCTGCATGACCCCCTACACTGCCCGAACACCACTGCACTGCCCTAAACCCTGAAACACCACCCCCTGCAGCACCCCTACACTGCCCAAACACCACTGCACTGCCCCTAAACCCTGAAACACCACCCCCAGCACGACCCCTTTACTGCTCGAACACCACTGCACTGCCCCAAACCCTGAAACACCACCCCCAGCACGACCCCCTACACTGCCCGAACACCACTGCCCTAAACCCTGAAACACCACCCCCTGCACGACCCCCTACACTGCCCGAACACCACTGCACTGCCCTAAACCCTGAAACACCACCCCCTACACTGCCCGAACACCATTGCACTGCCCTAAACCCTGAAACTCCACCCCCAGCACGACCCCCTACACTGCCCGAACCCCACTGCACTGCCCTAAACCCTAAAACACCACCCCCAGCATTACCCCCTACACTGCCCAAACACCACTGCACTGCCCTAAACCCTAGAACACTACCCCCAGCACGACTCCCTACACTACCCGAACACCACTGCACTACCCTAAACCCTAACATACTACCCCCAGCACAACCCCTACACTACCCGAACACGATTGCACTGCCCTAAACCCTCAAACACTCCCCCAGCACGACCCCATACACTACCCGAACACCACTGCACTGCCCTAAACCCTAAAACACTCCCCCAGCATGACCCCCTACACTACCCGAACACCACTTCACTGCCCTAAACCCTAAAACACTCCCCCAGCATAACCCCTACACTACCCAAACACCACTGCACTGCCCTAAACCCTAAAACACTACCCCTGCATGATCCCCTACACTACCCAAACACCAATGCACTACCCTAATCCCTAAAACACTACCCCCGCATGACCCCCTACACTACCCTAAACCCTAAAACACTACCCCCACACGACTCCCTACACTACCCAAAGACCACTGCACTACCCTAAACCCTAAAACACGACCTCCTACACTACACAAACACCACTGCACTACCCTAAACCCTAAAACACTACCCCCTACACTACACAAACACCACTGCACTAACCTAAACCCTAAAACACTACCCCCAGCAGTACCCCTACACTACCCAAACACCACTGCACTAACCTAAACCCTAAAACACTACCCCCAGCAGTACCCCTACACTACCCAAACACCACTGCACTACCCTAAATCACTACCCCCAGCACGACCCCCTACACTACCCAAACACCACTGCACTACCCTAAACCCTAAAACACTACCCCCAGCACGACTCCCTACACTACCCAAACACCACTGCACTACCCTAAACCCTAAAACACTCCCCCAGCACGACTCCCTACACTACCTAAACACCACTGCACTATCCTAAACCCTAAATCTACCCCCAGCATGACCCCCTACACTACACAAACACCACTGCACTACCCTAAACCCTAAAACACCTCCCCCAGCATGACCCTCTTCACTACCTAAACACAACTGCACAATTTGTTACAGGCGTTGCAACGAAGCCTGTGGTGCTTACTGGAAGTACCTAGTGGGCTAGTTGGGCCCCAGGGACCCTCAGGATTCAAGGTGACCTAATCCCCCAACTCAAAACGCACCACGGGGCGCGTTTGCACAGTGGTGAAGGGAGGGGCGGGGCCTCAGGTGACATGTGCGCAAACACGCCCTGTGGTGCGTTTAAGTTGGGGAATTAATTCCCTTTGAATCCTGAGGGACTCTGAGAGCCAACTAGCCTACCAGGTACCTTCAGTAAGCACAACAGAGTTGCGTTGCAGAGAGGTGAAAAAGGTGCGTGGCCTCGGAACGCCTCTCTGCAACTCAGCTCTGTGGTCCTAACTGTAGGTACCTGGGGGCTAGTTGGGCCCCAGGGACCCTCAGAATTCAAGGGGACTTAATCCCGCAACCTAAAACGCGCCACGGGGTGCGTTTGCACACATGTCACCTCAGGCCCCCTCCCTTCACCACTGTGCAAACGCGCCCTGTAGCGCGTTTTAAGAGGTAGTTTTAATCCCCCTGCCCTATTATGTACTAGGGACTTGCAGAGGAGGTCATGCTAATCACAGGGGTACCCCAACGCATAGTGTTCCCTAGTGTATGTAGGTGTTTTCACTGTATTCTAAGTGTCTTTTAGCATAGCACTGGCTCTGGTTAGTCAGAGTCAGTTACCACCAGTACCCGTCTGAAAAAGTTGTGGGCACAGGATGATTTTGCAACAAGGCCTCTTTCTGCTCCTCTGTTGGTTCTTTCTGCACATCTTTTGCTTCTTTCTGTGCGTTTTTTCTTCTTTCTTCACATGTCCTACCTCTGTAGGCATAGTTAGAAACTAGCATTTAAAAAAACCTTTGAAATTCACTTAAAAAATCATAGGTTTTAGGCACGTTATAGTTAGAAATTAGCATTTAAAAAACCTTTGAAATTCACTGAAAAAACCATAGGTTTCAGACACGTTATAGTTAGAAATTAGCATTTAAAAACCTTTGAAATTCACTGAAAAAACCATAGGTTTCAGACACGTTATAGTTAGAAATTAGCATTTAAAAAACCTTTGAAATTCACTGAAAAAACCATAGGTTTTAGGGACAGTTATAGTTAGTTGGACATTTCACTCGTACAGAACCATAGAAATTCCCCTGTTATAGTTAGTTCAGCTAACTATAACTCGCGCCCGCAATGCACTGCTGATGACGTCACATATTACATCACTCATGACATGGTCAGTGACATCACTGATGACATCACTGATGACATCTCAAATGACATCACTCATGACATCATCCATGTGATAATTTCATGCATCTTCTCACACCCTAATATAACTTTTGATACACCCACTCTAAATTACAGACTGCCATTCTCAAAACCATAGACACTCCAACACCAAAAACTACATACCCACTCACTGATTCTTAGGTCTACACACACACCCACTCACTCACCCGTACAGTCACTCATACTTAGTCACTCAGTACAGGACTATCATATGCACTCATACACCTATATAAACACTCACACACCGCCACTCATCCATAGAGGTACTCACACACCTAGTCAGTCATGCAAAAACTTAATCACACACCCATTTACTCACCTATACAGTTATACACACACCAGCTCACTTACTCATACAAATACTAGCACATTCTTACGCTCTTATACAATCACTGATACAAGTACACACTCATCCATACAGCCACTCTCACAATCACACACTCTCACTTATAGCCATTTATATACTCCAACACACATATATACTGCCTTTCACATATGTAGTTACTCACACATGTACCACTGAGATATACATTCAATCACTAACACACCCATACACACACTCACCCACCCAAACAGTCCATCACAGATGCACTCTTGAAACCACGCACCCAGTGAATCACCAACTCACACATCTATGTACAGAGTCACACACACCCCACCCACACAAACACTCAGGCACTCCATACAGATACTCCGACAATCAATCAATAACCCATGTAGACACTCATGTAGCTATTCAGAAAGCCATGCAGCCGCTTACAAACCAACAGACAGACGGATACAGACATTCACACAGTTTAGTCACTAACCCATGCATTCAGTAAGATACATTTAATCACTCACTTGTAGAGTCAGTCACTCACGTACTAAATCATCCATTCAGACACTTATACACCCACTCATTCTTCAATACGCCTTTCCCTATATATATTAAACATATTTAAACTTTACAGAAACACACAGTCACTGGATGATGTCATCAGTGATGTCATTTGAGATGTCATCAGTGATGTCACTGACCATGTCATGAGTGATGTAATATGTGACGTCATCAGCAGTGCATTGCGGGGCGCGAGTTATAGTTAGCTGAACTAACTATAACGGGGGAATTTCTATGGTTTTGTACGAGTGAAATGTCCAACTAACTATAACTGTCCCTAAAACCTATGGTTTTTTCAGTGAATTTCAAAGGTTTTTTAAATGCTAATTTCTAACTATAACGTGTCTGACACCTATGGTTTTTCAGTGAATATATATATATATATATATATTCACTGAAAAACCATAGGTTTTAGGGACAGTTATAGTTAGTTGGACATTTCACTCGTACAAAACCATAGAAATTCCCCCATTATAGTTAGTTCAGCTAACTATAACTCGCGCCCCGCAATGCACTGCTGATGACGTCACATATTACATCACTCATGACATGGTCAGTGACATCACTGATGACATCACTGATGACATCTCAAATGACATCACTGATGACATCACTGATGACATCATCCAGTGACTGTGTGTTTCTGTAAAGTTTAAATATGTTTAATATATATAGGGAAAGGCGTATTGAAGAATGAGTGGGTGTATAAGTGTCTGAATGGATGATTTAGTACGTGAGTGACTGACTCTACAAGTGAGTGATTAAATGTATCTTACTGAATGCATGGGTTAGTGACTAAACTGTGTGAATGTCTGTATCCGTCTGTCTGTTGGTTTGTAAGCGGCTGCATGGCTTTCTGAATAGCTACATGAGTGTCTACATGGGTTATTGATTGATTGTCTGAGTATCTGTATGGGTGCCTGAGTGTTTGTGTGGGTGGGGTGTGTGTGACTCTGTGCATAGATGTGTGAGTTGGTGATTCACTGGGTGCATGGTTTCAAGAGTGCATCTGTGATGGACTGTATGGGTGGGTGAGTGTGTGTATGGGTGTGTTAGTGATTGAATGTATATCTCAGTGGTACATGTGTGAGTAACTACATATGTGAAAGGCAGTATATATGTGTGTTGGAGTATATAAATGGCTATAAGTGAGAGTGTGTGATTGTGAGAGTGGCTGTATGGATGAGTGTGTACTTGTATCAGTGATTGTATAAGAGCGTAAGAATGTGCTAGTATTTGTATGAGTAAGTGAGCTGGTGTGTGTATAACTGTATAGGTGAGTAAATGGGTGTGTGATTAAGTTTTTGCATGACTGACTAGGTGTGTGAGTACCTCTATGGATGAGTGGCGGTGTGTGAGTGTTTATATAGGTGTATGAGTGCATATGATAGTCCTGTACTGAGTGACTAAGTATGAGTGACTGTACGGGTGAGTGAGTGGATGTGTGTGTAGACCTAAGAATCAGTGAGTGGGTATGTAGTTTTTGGTGTTGGAGTGTCTATGGTTTTGAGAATGGCAGTCTGTAATTTAGAGTGGGTGTATCAAAAGTTATATTAGGGTGTGAGAAGATGCATAAAATTATCACATGGATGATGTCATCAGTGATGTCACTGACCATGTCATGAGTGATGTCATCATGTGACGTCATCAGCAGTGCATTGTGAGGCGCGAGTTATAGTTAGCTGAACTAACTATAACGGGGGAATTTCTATGGTTTTGTACGAGTGAAATGTCCAACTAACTATAACTGTCCCTAAAACCTATGGTTTTTTCAGTGAATTTCAAAGGTTTTTTAAATGCTAATTTCTAACTATAACGTGTCTGAAACCTATGGTTTTTTCAGTGAATTTCAAAGGTTTTTTAAATGCTAATTTCTAACTATAACGTGCCTGAAACCTATGATTTTTTAAGTGAATTTCAAAGGTTTTTTTAAATGCTAGTTTCTAACTATGCCTACAGAGGTAGGACATGTGAAGAAAGAAGAAAAACGCACAGAAAGAAGCAAAAGATGTGCAGAAAGAACCAACAGAGGAGCAGAAAGAGGCCTTGTTGCAAAATCATCCTGTGCCCACAACTTTTTCAGACGGGTACTGGTGGTAACTGACTCTGACTAACCAGAGCCAGTGCTATGCTAAAAGACACTTAGAATACAGTGAAAACACCTACATACACTAGGGAACACTATGCGTTGGGGTACCCCTGTGATTAGCATGACCTCCTCTGCAAGTCCCTAGTACATAATAGGGCAGGGGATTAAAACTACCTCTTAAAACGCGCTACAGGGCGCGTTTGCACAGTGGTGAAGGGAGGGGGGCCTGAGGTGACATGTGTGCAAACGCACCCCGTGGCGCGTTTTAAGTTGCGGGATTAAGTCCCCTTGAATTCTGAGGGTCCCTGGGGCCCAACTAGCCCCCCAGGTACCTACAGTTAGGACCACAGAGCTGAGTTGCAGAGAGGCGTTCCGAGGCCACGCACCTTTTTTCACCTCTCTGCAACGCAACTCTGTTGTGCTTACTGAAGGTACCTGGTGGGCTAGTTGGCCCCCAGGGTCCCTCAGGATTCAAAGGGAATTAATTCCCCAACTTAAAACGCACCACAGGGCGTGTTTGCGCACATGTCACCTGAGGCCCCGCCCCTCCCTTCACCACTGTGCAAACGCGCCCTGTGGTGCGTTTTAAGTTGGGGGATTAGGTCACCTTGAATCCTGAGGGTCCCTGGGGCCCAACTAGCCCACTAGGTACTTCCAGTAAGCACCACAGGCCTGCGTTGCAACGCCTGTAACAAATTGTGCAGTTGTGTTTAGGTAGTGAAGAGGGTCATGCTGGGGGTAGTGTTTTAGGGTTTAGGGTAGTGCAGTGGTGTTTGTGTAGTGTAGGGGGTCATGCTGGGGGTAGATTTAGGGTTTAGGGTAGTGCAGTGGTGTTTGGGTAGTGTAGGGAGTCGTGCTGGGGGAGTGTTTTAGGGTTTAGGGTAGTGCAGTGGTGTTTGGGTAGTGTAGGGGTCGTGCTGGGGGTAGTGTTTTAGGGTTTAGGGTAGTGCAGTGGTGTTTGGGTAGTGTAGGGGTCGTGCTGGGGGTAGTGATTTAGGGTAGTGCAGTGGTGTTTGGGTAGTGTAGGGGTACTGCTGGGGGTAGTGTTTTAGGGTTTAGGGTAGTGCAGTGGTGTTTGGGTAGTGTAGGGGTACTGCTGGGGGTAGTGTTTTAGGGTTTAGGGTAGTGCAGTGGTGTTTGGGTAGTGTAGTGGTTCGTGCTGGGGGTAGTTTTTAGGGTTTAGGGTAGTGCAGTGGTGTTTGTGTAGTGTAGGAGGTCGTGTTTTAGGGTTTAGGGTAGTGCAGTGGTGTTCGGGCAGTGTAGGGGTCGTGCAGGGGGTGGTGTTTCAGGGTTTAGGGCAGTGGTGTTCGGGCAGTGTAGGGGTCGTGCTGGGGGTAGTGTTTCAGGGTTTAGGGCAGTGCAGTGGTGTTCGAGCAGTAAGGGGGTCGTGCTGGGGGTGGTGTTTCAGGGTTTAGGGCAGTGCAGTGGTGTTCGGGCAGTGTAGGGGGTCAGTGCAGGGGGTGGTGTTTTCAGGGTTTAGGGCAGTGCAGTGGTGTTTGGGCAGTGTAGGGGGTCGTGCGGGGGTGGTGTTTCAGGGTTTAGGGCAGTGCAGTGGTGTTCGGGCAGTTTAGGGGGTCATGCAGGGGATGGTGTTTCAGGGTTTAGGGCAGTGCAGTGGTGTTCGGGCAGTGTAGGGGGTCATGCTGGGGCTGGTGTTTCAGGGTTTAGGGCAGTGCAGTGGTGTTTCGGGCAGTGTAGGGGTCGTGCTGGGGGTGGTGTTTCAGGGTTTAGGGCAGTGCAGTGGTGTTTGGGCAGTGTAGGGGTTGTGCTGGGGCTGGTGTTTCAGGGTTTAGGGCAGTGCAGTGGTGTTCGGGCAGTGTAGGTGGTCATGCTGGGGCTGGTGTTTCAGGGTTTAGGGCAGTGCAGTGGTGTTCGGGCAGTGTAGGGGGTCATGCTGGGGCTGGTGTTTCAGGGTTTAGGGCAGTGCAGTGGTGTTCGGGCAGTGTAGGGGGTCTTGCTGGGGCTGGTGTTTCAGAGTCTAGGGCAGTGCAGTGGTGTTCGGGCAGTGTAGGGGGTCTTGCTGGGGCTGGTGTTTCAGGGTTTAGGGCAGTGCAGTGGTGTTCGGGCAGTGTAGGGGGTCGTGCTGGGGTGGTGTTTCAGGGTTTAGGGCAGTGCAGTGGTGTTCGGGCAGTGTAGGGGGTCGTGCTGGGGCTAGTGTTTCAGGATTTAGGGCAGAGCAGTGGTGTTCGAGGCAGTGTAGGGGGTTTTGCTGGAGGTGGTGTTTCAGGGTTTAGGGCAGTGCAGTGGTGTTCGGGCAGTGTAGGGGTCATGCTGGGGTGGTGTTTCAGGGTTTAGGGCAGTGGTGTTCAGGCAGTGTAGGGGGTCTTGCTGGGGTTGATGTTTCAGGGTTTAGGGCAGTGCAGTGGTGTTCGGGCAGTGTAGGGGGTCGTGCTGGGGGTGGTGTTTCAGGGTTTAGGGCAGTGCAGTGGTGTTCGGGCAGTGTAGGAGGTCGTGCAGGGGGTGGTGTTTCAGGGTTTAGGGCAGTGCAGTGGTGTTCGGGCAGTGTAGGGGGTCGTGCTGGGGGTGGTGTTTCAGGGTTTAGGGCAGTGCAGTGGTGTTCGGGCAGTGTAGGGTGTCGTGCTGAGGGGTGGTGTTTCAGGGTTTAGGGCAGTGCAGTGGTGTTCGGGCAGTGTAGGGGGTCGTGCTGGGGGTGGTGTTTCAGGGTTTAGGGCAGTGCAGTGGTGTTCGGGCAGTGTAGGGGGTCGTGCTGATGGGTGGTGTTTCAGGGTTTAGGGCAGTGCAGTGGTGTTCGGGCAGTGTAGGGGGTCATGCTGGGGGTGGTGTTTCAGGGTTTAGGGCAGTGCAGTGGTGTTCGGGCAGTGTAGGGGGTCGTGCTGGGGGTGGTGTTTCAGGGTTTAGGGCAGTGCAGTGGTGTTCGGGCAGTGTAGGTGGTCTTGCTGGGGGTGGTGTTTCAGGGTTTAGGCTGCAGTGGTGTTCGGGCAGTGTAGGGGTCTTGCTGGGGCTGGTGTTTCAGGGTTTAGGGCAGTGCAGTGGTGTTCGGGCAGTGTAGTGGGTCGTGCTGGGGCTGGTGTTTCAGGGTTTAGGGTAGTGCAGTGGTGTTCGGGCAGTGTAGGGGGTCTTGCTGGGGCTGGTGTTTCAGGGTTTAGGGCAGTGCAGTGGTGTTCGGGCAGTGTAGGGGGTCGTGCTGGGGCTGGTGTTTCAGGGTTTAGGGCAGTGCAGTGGTGTTCGGGCAGTGTAGGGGGTCGTGCTGGGGATGGTGTTTCAGGGTTCAGGGCAGTGCAGTGGTGTTCGGGCAGTGTAGGGGGTCGTGCTGGGGCTGGTGTTTCAGGGTTTAGGGCAGTGCAGTGGTGTTCGGGCAGTGTAGCGGGTCGTGCTGGGGGTGGTGTTTCAGGGTTTAGGGCAGTGCAGTGTGTTCGGGCAGGTGTAGGGGGTCTTGCTGGGGGTGGTGTTTCAGGGTTTAGGGCAGTGCAGTGGTGTTCGGGCAGTGTAGGGGGTCGTGCTGGGGCTGGTGTTTCAGGGTTTAGGGCAGTGCAGTGGTGTTCGGGCAGTGTAGGGGGTCGTGCTGGGGGTGGTGTTTCAGGGTTTAGGGCAGTGCAGTGGTGTTCGGGCAGTGTAGGGGGTCGTGCTGGGGCTGGTGTTTCAGGGTTTAGGGCAGTGCAGTGGTGTTCGGGCAGTGTAGGGGGTCGTGCTGGGGGTGGTGTTTCAGGGTTTAGGGCAGTGCAGTGGTGTTCGGGCAGTGTAGGGGGTCGTGCTGGGGGTGGTGTTTCAGGGTTTAGGGCAGTGCAGTGGTGTTCGGGCAGTGTAGGGGTCGTGCTGGGGTGGTGTTTCAGGGTTTAGGGTGCAGTGGTGTTCGGGCAGTGTAGGGGTCTTGCTGGGGGTGGTGTTTCAGGGTTTAGGGCAGTGCAGTGGTGTTCGGGCAGTGTAGGGGGTCTTGCTGGGGGTAGTGTTTCAGGGTTTAGGGCAGTGCAGTGGTGTTCGTGCAGTGTAGGGGGTCGTGCTGGGGTGGTGTTTCAGGGTTTAGGGCAGTGCAGTAGTGTTCGGGCAGTGTAGGGGATCGTGCTGGGGGTGGTGTTTCAGGGTTTAGGGCAGTGCAGTGGTGTTCGGGCAGTGTAGGGGGTCGTGCTGGGGGTGGTGTTTCAGGGTTTAGGGCAGTGCAGTGGTGTTCGGGCAGTGTAGGGGGTCGTGCAGGGGGTGGTGTTTCAGGGTTTAGGGCAGTGCAGTGGTGTTCGGGCAGTGTAGGGGTCGTGCTGGGGCTGGTGTTTCAGGGTTTAGGGCAGTGCAGTGGTGTTCGGGCAGTGTAGGGGGTCTTGCTGGGGGTGGTGTTTCAGGGTTTAGGGCAGTGGTGTTCGGGCAGTGTAGGGGGTCTTGCTGGGGGTGATGTTTCAGGGTTTAGGGCAGTGCAGTGGTGTTCGGGCAGTGTAGGGGGTCTTGCTGGGGGTAGTGTTTCAGGGTTTAGGGCAGTGCAGTGGTGTTCGGGCAGTGTAGGGGGTCGTGCTGGGGCTGGTGTTTCAGGGTTTAGGGTAGTGCAGTGGTGTTCGGGCAGTGTAGCGGGTCGTGCTGGGGGTGGTGTTTCAGGGTTTAGGCAGCAGTGGTGTTCAGGCAGGTGTAGGGGGTCTTGCTGGGGGTGATGTTTCAGGGTTTAGGGCAGTGCAGTGGTGTTCGGGCAGTGTAGGGGGTCGTGCTGGGGCTGGTGTTTCAGGGTTTAGGGCAGTGCAGTGGTGTTCGGGCAGTGTAGGGGTCGTGCTGGGGGTGGTGTTTCAGGGTTTAGGGCAGTGCAGTGGTGTTCGGGCAGTGTAGGAGGTCGTGCTGGGGCGTGGTGTTTCAGGGTTTAGGGCAGTGCAGTGGTGTTCGGGCAGTGTAGGGGGTCGTGCTGGGGGTGGTGTTTCAGGGTTTAGGGCAGTGCAGTGGTGTTCGGGCAGTGTAGGGGGTCGTGCTGGGGGTGGTGTTTCAGGGTTTAGGGCAGTGCAGTGGTGTTCGGGCAGTGTAGGGGTCTTGCTGGGGGTGGTGTTTCAGGGTTTAGGGCAGTGCAGTGGTGTTCGGGCAGTGTAGGGGGTCTTGCTGGGGGTGGTGTTTCAGGGTTTAGGGCAGTGCAGTGGTGTTCGGGCAGTGTAGGGGTTTTGCTGGGGTAGTGTTTCAGGGTTTAGGGCAGTGCAGTGGTGTTCGTGCAGTGTAGGGGGTCGTGCTGGGGGTGGTGTTTCAGGGTTTAGGGCAGTGCAGTGGTGTTCGGGCAGTGTAGGGGTCGTGCAGGGGGTGGTGTTTCAGGGTTTAGGGCAGTGCAGTGGTGTTCGGGCAGTGTAGGGGTCGTGCTGGGGGTGGTGTTTCAGGGTTTAGGGCAGTGCAGTGGTGTTCGGGCAGTGTAGGGGGTCGTGCAGGGAGTGTGTCAGGTTTAGGGCAGTGCAGTGGTGTTCGGGCAGTGTAGGGGTCGTGCTGGGGCTGGTGTTTCAGGGTTTAGGGCAGTGCAGTGGTGTTCGGGCAGTGTAGGGGGTCTTGCTGGGGGTGGTGTTTCAGGGTTTAGGGCAGTGGTGTTCGGGCAGTGTAGGGGTCTTGCTGGGGGTGATGTTTCAGGGTTTAGGGCAGTGCAGTGGTGTTCGGGCAGTGTAGGGGTCTTGCTGGGGGTAGTGTTTCAGGGTTTAGGGCAGTGCAGTGGTGTTCGTGCAGTGTAGGGGGTCGTGCTGGGGATGGTGTTTCAGGGTTTAGGGCAGTGCAGTAGTGTTCGGGCAGTGTAGGGGGTCGTGCTGGGGATGGTGTTTCAGGGTTTAGGGCAGTGCAGTGGTGTTCGGGCAGTGTAGGGGGTCGTGCAGGGGGTGGTGTTTCAGGGTTTAGGGCAGTGCAGTGGTGTTCGGGCAGTGTAGGGGCCGTGCTGGGGGTGGTGTTTCAGGGTTTAGGGCAGTGCAGTGGTGTTCGGGCAGAGTAGGGGGTCGTGCTGGGGGTGGTGTTTCAGGGTTTAGGGCAGTGGTGTTCGGGCAGTGTAGGGGGGTCTTGCTGGGGTTGATGTTTCAGGGTTTAGGGCAGTGCAGTGGTGTTCAGGCTGTAAAGGAGGTCTTGCTGGGGGTAGTGTTTCAGGGTTTAGGGCAGTGCAGTGGTGTTTGGGCAGTGTAGGGGTCGTGCTGGGGGTGGTGTTTCAGGGTTTAGGGCAGTGCAGTGGTGTTCGGGCAGTGTAGGGGGTCGTGCAGGGGTGGTGTTTCAGGGTTTAGGGCAGTGCAGTGGTGTTCGGGCAGTGTAGGGGTCGTGCTAGGGTTGGTGTTTCAGGGTTTAGGGCAGTGCAGTGGTGTTCGGGCAGTGTAGGGGGTCGTGCAGGGGCTGGTGTTTCAGGGTTTAGGGCAGTGCAGTGGTGTTCGGGCAGTGTAGGGGGTCGTGCTGGGGTAGTGTTTCAGGGTTTAGGGTAGTGCAGTGGTGCTTGTGTAGTGTAGGGGGTCGTGCTGGGGTAGTGTTTTAGGGTTTAGGGTAGTGCAGTGGTGTTTGTGTAGTGTAGGGGGTCATGTTTTAGAGTAGTGCAGTGGTGTTTGGGTAGTGTAGGGGGTCGTGCTGGGGGTAGTGTTTTAGGGTTTAAGGTAGTGCAGTGGTGTTTGTGTAGTGTAGGGGGTCGTGCTGGGGGTAGTGTTTTAGGGTTTAAGGTAGTGCAGTGGTGCTTGTGTAAAGTAGGGGGTCGTGCTGGGGGTAGTGTTTTAGGGTTTAGGGTAGTGCAGTAGTGTTTGTGTAGTGTAGGGGGTCATGCTGGGGTTAGTGCAGTGGTGTTTGGGTAGTGTAGGGGGTCGTGCTGGGGGTAGTGTTTTAGGATTTAGGTTAGTGCAGTGGTGTTGGGGGTAGTGTTTTAGGGTTTAGGGTAGTGCAGTGGTGTTTGTGTAGTGTAGGGGGTCATGCTGGGGGTAGTGTTTTAGGGTTTAGGATAGTGCAGTGGTGCTTGTGTAGTGTAGGGGGTTGTGCTGGGGGTAGTGTTTTAGGGTTTAGGGTAGTGCAGTAGTGTTTTTGTAGTGTAGGGGGGTCATGTTTTAAGATGCAACGCTCCAATACCTGACCAGTCTGCACTACATAAAACTGCAAAAAAACTAAAAATAAAAAGTGTTTTGCACACTTTTGTCATTGGGCTATATGTGGGCTACATCTGGGTAATATTTGTGCTACATTTGGGCTCTTTTTTCACTGGTGGCCATCTTGGAAGACTTCTTTGTTATGAAGTTTCCTAATTTCCTCATTTACTGCAGTCTCCTCAGTAGGAAATGCTTTCAGTTTTTTACTTTGATTCCATCAAGAAGGCATTCAGATGTGTCACACATTTGCCATAAATTCAGAATGTTATCACTCTAGTTGTTCATTATATCACTGTAGTAAAGCTACTGCTCACCAAGGAGTTAACTGGAAGTCTACTGCTGGTATTGAAAGTGATTGTTTCAGTCTGCATGTCAGAATTTTCTAATGAAATAGAAGAGGATTTGAGATCTCACTTAAAACATGCACTAAATTTTCTTTTTGCAGCACTAACCATAATTTCTATGGCAAAATGAACCCCCTCATTTTGTTCCTTTTTAAATTAAATGTTTTAAGTGTTACCAGTTTATTCCAATCAAGATGGCTTCAGGTGTGCCATACTTTTGTCATAAGTAAGGCTGTTAGCACTCTAGTTGTTCTTTAGAACACTCTGGGAAGCTGCAGTAGAACACAAAGGCATCAACTGACAGGCTGCTCCTGTTGAAATATAACAGGAAGATATTTGAGATCTCACTTAAAACATGTCCTAATTTTTCTTTCTACAGCACTAACCATAATTTCTATGGCAAAATGAACCCCCTCATTTTGTTCTTTTTTAAATTAAATGTTTTAAGTGTTACCAGTTTATTCCAATCAAAATGGCTTCAGGTGTGCCATACTTTTGTCATAAGTAAGACTGTTAGCGCTCTAGTTGTTCTTTAGAACACTCTGGGAAGCTGCAGTAGAACACAAAGGCATCAACTGACAGGCTGCTCCTGTTGAAATATAACAGGAAGATATTTGAGATCACACTTGAAACATGTCCTAATTTTTCTTTCTACAGCACTAACCATAATTTCTATGACAAAATGAACCCCATCATTTTGTTCCTTTTTAAATTAAATGTTTTAAGTGTTACCAGTTTATTCCAATCAAGATGGCTTCAGGTGTGCCATACTTTTGTCATAAGTAAGACTGTTAGCGCTCTAGTTGTTCTTTAGAACACTCTGGGAAGCTGCAGTAGAACACAAAGGCATCAACTGACAGGCTGCTCCTGTTGAAATATAACAGGAAGATATTTGAGATCACACTTGAAACATGTCCTAATTTTTCTTTCCAGAGCACTAACCATAATTTCTATGACAAGATGAACCCCATCATTTTGTTCCTTTTTAAATTAAATGTTTTAAGTGTTACCAGTTTATTCCAATCAAGATGGCTTCAGGTGTGCCATACTTTTGTCATAAGTAAGGCTGTTAGCACTCTAGTTGTTCTTTAGAACACTCTGGGAAGCTGCAGTAGAACACAAAGGAATCAACTGACAGTCTCTGCCCTTGTTGGATGTACATGTTTTACTGAGAATGTCAGACTTCATTCTCACATGACTGAGAAAGATAATGTGAATTTACAGAAAATATGCTCTCATTTTAGCTTCTGGAGCACCTTCCAAAACTGTATGGGACAAGCATGTGAAAATAGTTTTCTCTCAAACATGATTCATGATATCCCAGCAGAAGGTTTTTCACAGGTTAAAATCACCTTAGAACACACCACAATTCCTGAAATTAGTATGGTACCATCAACAAATGAATTCTAATGTAACTAAAGTCTGTTATCACCCTTTATAGTTCTCCTTTTGGTAACCCTCAAAATCTTCGATTCACTACAATGCATTTCAATGGGGTACTATCATTTATATTGGTCCCAAGATGGCTGCCAGCAATTCCAGGATGAAGTGCTGACAGCCAATCAGATCTCACGATGACATGTGTGGTTAGGCTCCGCCCAGATATATATGTGTTTTTACTTTTGATTTTCTCAGCAACTACTGAACGGATCTACACCATTTAACAAAAGGGTTCTTTCTGAACCAAGAACTACCTCTTTGCCAAATTTGGTGTAATTCCGTTCAGCAGTTCGGGCTGTAGCCTTGCATAAAGTTTCCTATGGGAAATTGATTTTTTGACTCTTATTTTTTTAATTTCTCCGCAACTACTGAACGGATTTACACCATTTAACAAAAAGGGTTCTTTCTGAACCAAGAACTACCTCTTTGCCAAATTTTGTGTAATTCCGTTCAGCAGTTCGGGCTGTAGCCGTGGCTAAAGTTTCCTATGGGAAAATGAATGGGAAAACACGTTTTGGGACCCCCCTTTTTCTTGGCCCCCGCTTGACGAATCACCCCGAAACTTTCAGGGTAGGAGCGGACCGGAGCGGGCCGTAAAGTTTGAAAATTTCGCGAAGATTCGTCAACCGACGCAAGAGTTATTTCAAATAGAATGTTGCGGATTTCTTATGGAAAATAGGTCCTAACTATAACTATCTACTGGCGACCGCCAGTAGATAATATATATATATGAAGATACAAAGTCCTGGATTACCTCTCCTGGTAACGAAAAAACAGGTACGGACCACAGATGTGGAAATTCAATTAAAGTGCTTTATTGCAATTTTCAGCATGACGAGTTTCGGCCACGTTACCACGGCCTTGATCACATATATATATATATATAACTGCCAAAGGCACTTAGATGTAGTGAACACATGCTTAAAATCTGTGTAGGAATTGCCTGACATTTTGTGTGTGTTTAATTGATGTTGGCTGGAACCCATTCATTAGGTATAAGATCACTTGTCTGCTCAGCATGTAATTCCCATATTCTTTCGCCTTGCATTGGCCTAGGACAATTCTCTCTACATGAGCTCTCCCTTCTTCCTCTCCTCTTCTGAGTTCCAAGACGTTATATCAGTCAAAACATGGCATAGATCATTGCCATTGCAAAGATTTACAGCTTGTTGCCAGCTGCTTATACTTCATGATATTTAGAGTTTGCTATTCCTTCATGTTCCACTTATTCCTAATTAACAAATGAAATGTATTTTTATTTTGGGAGTTTGTCACTGTTTTGCAATTCATTAACACTTTATACATTTGGCCCTACATCTCAAGATGAATTTAGCTGCTGATTAACCTTTGCTTCAAACAAACACTCACAAAGTCAACATGATCGGTAATGTTGGTAATGTTATGGTGTAAACCTTGTACTACTTCAAACACACATGCAAATATGAATCAGGCAGCACACCTACCAATAGCAATACCAATGCATGCATCAAGAGATCCTTCTGCAGACACTAACATGTGCAAACACACAACACTAGACATATATATGTACTGATGCGCAGAGGAAAATATGAAACACAGTAAACAGACCAACAAATATAGAAGTATCTATACTAAGGGTGGGCGTAGTTCGCGAAGTAATGCTTCGCGAAGCTACGCAAAGTGCAGTTCGCGCTACGCAAGCTTCGCGTAGCACTACGCGGAACTGCGTAGCGCACTGTTCGCAATGATTGCACAGTGCCGGATGCTTGTCCGCACTGTGCAATCATTGAAAACGGCAACTTGCACAGTGCGAGCTGTGCCTTTACTGCCGCTCGAGTAGATTTTTACTCGAGCGGCAGCTTTCTAACGCGGACTGGTAGTTTCTCATCGCGAGCGGTCGCAAGCATACGCGACCACTCGCAATGAGAAACCTGACCTCCCCGCGTTGAGAATCTCGCCGGGAGGTTTATTTTCCACGCTCGCGATCGGCAACTTGATGCTGCTGATCGCGAACGAGGAAAAAGTCTCGCCGGGATGTCATTTTGCTTGCTCGCGGTCGCCAACTTGACGTTGAGGACCGCGAGCAAGCAAAAAATGACCGCGGCACTACGCTACGCTACGCTACGCGTGTTCGCACTGTGCTACGTGCAATTCGCGTTGTGCGAAGTAGCACAAACTTCGCAAACTACGCGAGCGTAGCGTAGCACTTCGCCCAGGGTTAATCTATACCCATAGATCTACAGGTACCCATGTATGGCAACCAACACACATGATAACAAACACAAGTTACACACATAGAGACCCACATACAGCTACACACAATGCACATAGCCAGATAGCACACACTCAAGAGCACATACACACACGGGTTAACCAGACATTCAACAAAAGGGACAAGTGGACAAAGATGGATGACTGCTTCATTTGTATTTTGAGATGTAGGCTTGATGTTCATGTAATAGGTATATCTTATGTGGAGGAAGTCTTCTTTGGGGTTGAGAAAGCAGTTGGGTGTCAAAACCTATTTCTTCATTGGTCTCTCCCTAAAATTACCACTTTTTGTTTGAGAGCAGAGTTCCATTTCCATATCTGTCTTATCATTTCCTTTGTAATGAACTTTAGGAGCCATGTCATGTTCTAAGGAATTGGCACACAAAGGTATTTTGCACCCGTTTTAAATTAAATTATGTTGTTTATAAGAAATTGACTAACAAGATAACTCTAAGAGGTCTCTGCACATAAAGGTATATTTTTTAGTAGTTGGGGGGAGTGTCTGGGAAATACTTACTACTACATGGAAGTGGTAAATACAAACATGCACCCACAAAAGAGTAAGCCTGTTGCTATACACCAACTGCACTTCTAAATCTACTACAACTAAAATGGTTCCACAACAGTAGCAAATATACTTCAGCTCCAGCTCAGACATGGAGTAAGTCCAGCACCAGACATTGGTACCCACAGGTACTACAATACCCTCCTCAGAAATTAATGGAGGCAGGACTTAAAATTAAACCCCATAAGAAATAATGTTAGATATATCAAAATAATGTCAGCCTAAAAATATGTATAGATTTAGTTTTATGTTACAAATATTATAACCAATTTTAAAAGTAATATTTTAAATATATAAAATGTATGTATTCACTATTTAAAATTATAAATATATGTATTTTTTAAATGTATGCTAAAAAGTAAAATATTTGTTACAAATTCTATACATAACTTTTAAACTTTATATACATAGTAAATAAATATAAACATTTTACTGTAGGTGGAATCGTTTTAAGAGTAATAGGTAAATATGTATTTTGAATTCATTTATTATAGTAAATTAATTACTTATTTAATCTACAATTAAGTTAAATATAGTATAATATTTTATTTACTTTTTTCTACATATAGAATAAATGTATATACTTATTTCACATTAACATATTTTTAATACTTTTTTAAAGTGCTTGAACTTTTCCCTAAAATTTACCATAGGATGATCGCCATCCCAGTGGCGGAGATCCCCACCCCAGTGACTGAGATCTCCATCTTTGTGGTGGAGATCTCCGCCAAGTTTGCAGAATCATAAATGTTAGAACTGGGGGTCTCTAATTGGCTGAGGTATGTACCTTAGTCCAAATAGGGACCCTTGCTTCTAGTCAGGGTAAGGAGGGACACACGCTTAGATAACCCCTGCTCACCCCCTGGTAGCTTGGCACAAGCAGCCAGGCTTATATCCAAGGCAATGTGTAAAGTATTCGCAACCACACTCCCAGTAACACAGTGATAACACCACAAATGGACACAACACTGGTTTCATAATAATAGCGGTATCTTTATAAAAAGGAATACGATGAGACCAAACGATAGAAATCCAACATATGCGTATTCGTAATATTTTACTTTGCCGGTTATTAGGCCAGCAATCACTTGTAGGTTCTTGCGGTATTAAATGAGCAATTCACAATCTCTAATGCAGTCCTAATGCAATGCTATGCAGTTCATAATGCAGTTCGTAATGTAGTAATAAGACAGTCCTTAATGCAAGAATCAGGCAGTTCGTAATGCAAGAATAATGCGGTTCGTAATGCAAGAATCAGGCAGTTCGTAATGCAAGAATAATGCGGTTCGTAATGCAAGAATCAGGCAGTTAGTAATGCAAGAATAATGCGGTTAGCCAATCTGCGCGGTCAACTCGGGCACCACTAGGCCCCAACAACAGAGACAACGGTCGTAAGCTTAGAAGGGCGGCCCCGGTGCTGCTAGGCAGGTACGGGCCGCTCGGGGACTCAGCGCATCTAACGCGGTGCAGCGGGAGAGAGCTCGGAGCACTCCTGTACTCCTCCTGCATGCCTCCCCAGGCCACACACGCTTGCGGCTCCCGACCGGAGTCCAAGCCTTACCTGGGGGGGGTGCGCTGCCTCACTCTCTCTCTCCGCTTGTCGGACGTCCTGCTGGGCGATCCCGATCACGTTGCAGCTCTGTTGCGAGGCGACGCTGTAGCCGGACGGGTTACGGCGCTGCCTTCTCCTTCGTTGACGATCTTGGGCAGATTCCTTTCGATAAACAATGATCACGATCCCTTTCACCTTGTAGCTTCCTTAGCTTCAAGAAATCCTTTAGCACGTTGTGGCTCGGGCCGGCGGCGATCTTCACTCACAGCCCCAGTTACGATGACGACTCAGGCCACAAACAGCAATGCAGCAGCGTGGATGATGTTTCACGCTGCGGGGGCAATGCGGTCACGAGGCACCTCGTAAACAGCACCACGGACCACACAGCCGTCTCAGGCGTGCAAAAAGCACACGCACACAGCGTTGCTGAGACACGGTCCTTAGTTTCAAGTAAGCCTTTAGCACGTTGCGGCTAGGGCCGGCGGCGGCGATCTTTACTCACAGCCTCAGTTACGATGATGGCTCGGGCCACAAACAGCAATGCAGCAGCGTGGATGATGTTTCACGCTGCAGGGGCAATGCGGTCACGGGGCACCTCGTAATCAGCACCACGGACCCCATGGCAGTCTCAGGCATGCAAAAAGCACACGCACACAGCGTTGCTGAGACACGGTCCTTAGTTTCAAGTAAGCCTTTAGGACGTTGCGGCTCGGGCCGGCGGCGGCGATCTTTACTCACAGCCTCAGTTAGGATGACGGCTCGGGCCACAAACAGCAATGGAGCAGCGTGGACAATGTTTCACGCTGCGGGGGCAATGCGGTCACGGGGCACCTCGTAAACAGCACCACGGACCACACAGCAGTCTCATGCGTGAAAAAAGCACACATCGTCGCTGAGACACACTTGGAAACTTTTATGTTCCTGAGTTTCCACCACAGGGGACCAGCTCTCCTCGGGCCCTTGGAGACAAGTTACTTCAGGACACAGCAAAGTCCTCTCAAGCAGGGGGACACAGCACACAGCAAAGTCCCTTGTCCTCTCCTCAGTCAAATCAGCAAACTGCAGGCCAGCCCCAGAACACACAGCAAGGGCAGTCCTTCTCTTCAGTCTCTTCAGCTGTTCTTCTTTGGCAGAGGTTCCTCTTGATCACGAAGTAGTTTCAATCCTTTTTCAGTATGAATTTCAGTCTTGAGTTCAGGGGTTTCAGCTCTTACATTAATACCCCTAAATGCCTTTGAAGTCTTTGTGTTCCTGGGGCTCTGACCCCGGTCCAAACCAGACCTGGGTGTCTTCCTGCCAGTGCACACCCTCTTCCTTTGATAGTCAGGGTCTCGGGCCCAGACGCTCAGCAGGAGGTGGAGCCATCCTCTGGGGGCAGCAACACAGCCCTCTTCACATGCAGGGGGCTACTCCTCCCCCCACATCAAACACAGGCCAGCCTGTTGCTGTCTCACCTACTCCTCCCTGGGGTCAGGACACTTCCCAGACCCTGTCACATCCAAACCCAGACAGGCAATACACAACCAGGCAGAGGCACACAGGATGGTTTAAGACAAGAAACCAGCCACTTCTAAAAGCGTGGTTTCTAAACACACAATTCAAAAACCATCTTCACAAAAAGATGTGTTATTAAATTCTGAGTTCAGGCACACTAAACTCCATCTCTCCATGTTATGCCTATGGGAAGATATGCTGGAAACATGGGACTCAGCATTCCCCATTCTGTCCTATGGGCAAGATGGCCTTGCAACAGTGAAAAACTAATTTGGCAGTATTTCACTGTCAGGACATGGTACACACCTTAGTACATGTCCTACCTTTCACATACACTGCACCCTGCCCAGGGGAGTACCTTGGGCCTACTATGGGGGTGTCTGATGTGCATAAAAAGGGAAGGTAAGGCCTGGCAAGTGGGTGCACTTGCCAGGACAACAAGCCAGTTAACAAACTGCGCGCAGGCACTGCAGTGGCAGGCCTGAGATCTCTTCTTAGGGCTACTTGTGTGGGTGGCACAATTAGTGCTGCAGGCCCACTAGTAGCATTTGCATTACCAGCCCTGGCACACATAGTGCACTTTACTAGGGACTTTACTAGTAAGGCAAACATAACAATTATGGACAACCAATTACCATAACACTTTATACAGAGAGCATATGCACTTTAGCACTGATCAGCAGTAGTAAAGTGCCCAGAGTCTTAAAACCAACAAAAACAGGTCAGAAACAATACAGGAGGAAGGCAAAAAGTACAGGGATGACCCTGCAAAAAGGGCCAAGTCCAACAATAAAATACTAGTGTAAAGTTACCAGTAGTAACTTTAGGGTTGTAAGTTCGGCTACACTCCTTGATTTTGAGAATTGCGACATGTATGGTTACACTTTAGAGTAACACTCTTAAATGGTAAATATCCTAAGGTTGTGAAGTTACTCAATAATGTAACAGTAAGCTTACATGTGCAGATTTACTTATGTGTAAGCTTACCTTTGTGAACAGGCCTGAAGTCTTTAGGTAACAGGATTCCCAGATAGCAGGTCTCTGCTGCTTGAATCAGTTTCGACCAGGCCATTTCCTGCAGTTTTTTCTTCCTTGCTGAGAGTACCTTTCTATGTCTCAATCTAAGAGATTTAATCAGTAAGCTATCTCTGGGTCGTTTTCTGAGGGCCTGCTTCAAGTCCCTAGTAGCGATAGTACATGTGTGATCGAACCAGCCTTTACGTTTAATAGACCCCGTTTTTTTTGGGCGGGTTAGGAGAGTATCTATTAGGGTAGTAATACCAGTAAAATTGTCAAGTATCTGAGTAGGGGTGACCTCATCTTCTAAACAGCTCATAATGTAGTTAAAACCTTTAATACAAATATCAGACAGGAATTGTGTCTGGTCCACTCCATTCCACTTAATGCAAGTCCCATTGGGTCTAATTGGTACAATATCAGTAACACAACTGGAAATTGTCACACTACGCCTGCCCCAAAAGTAAACAGACAAGATAATACAGTTGTGGTCGCTGAGAGCCGGGGAAACTACCCGTGGAGAGGTGCACCACCCGCATGCATTGGCGGACATTAAAATGTGATCAATGACTGACGCTGAATTCCTTCCTATGAACGTTGGAATACATTTCCCCTTGTTATCACGGGCACATTCTAATAACTTTAAGTCAAATTTCGATATCATGGAATTTAGTTGTGTGCCATAGTCATTGTGAGAGAAATGTAAATAACCATTCCTGTTCTCATCGGACACCCTACATACCCATGTAGTAGAAAATGGGCATGTACGAATGTTGAAATCTCCAGTCCACATCAATAGAAAACTACTGGTAATGTGTTTAATTAAGGTCTCCAGATCTCCATCAAGGGCTAGTGCCACCTTACCCCGGGTATTATTAAAAACATTGTTGTAAAAATTAACCAAAATAATATCCCGACCATTCCTAAAGGTTAACCAAAGAATTAGAGAGTGGGAACCAATAGTTATTTTCCTCTTCAACCTTACCGGAAGTTTATTCGATACGAGGACCATAAGTCCCCCTTTCGCTCTTCCTGCTGGCGAAGGCTCTGCCTCCAGTCAATATGACATAAAACCCTCAAAGTAAATAGGTTCACTACACCATGTTTCTTGGATACATAATATGTCCAAGCCATTAATAAACTCCGCCCCTACTGGATTACCCTGTTTTTTCACCAACCCACCTACGTTCCAGGTCGCAATTCTGTAGCCCCCATCATCGTTAGGGCTACTGCTGCTTAATTGCGATCGTTTAAGTGTAGCAGACGTAGCGTCGGTAAGGGTCACTTCGCTATCATAGAGCGGTGGAGGAGTTACTGGAGCGATAATGCTGCCATCGCCCTTCCTCTGACAATTTCTACTACTAGATTGTGGTAATTTAGATATGGCTGCAGTTACATGAGTTAGAACCACTGTGTTATCACAGAGTACGGAAGGGGTAGTTGGTGAGATCGGGATGATATCATGGGTGCCCAGGGGTCCTATGTGGTTGTTGTTAATCCTCCCTTCATGGGATTGATTCATTGTCACGAGTCAGTCGATATCCTGGATGTCACCCAGTACCTCAAATCTATTAGATACCAACAGGGGTTGAGATAGAGGATGTTCTAATACGGGGTTGTTGCCCATTGGGTTATATTTGCTCGTCTCAGGGGCAGAATGCCTAAAATGCCTGTAGAAGAAGCTTAGGGGCTGCAGTGACATGTTACGTTCAGAGTTAAGATTGTGTACTCAACTCATAAGGACACCCTTGGTACATCTAGGTTCCCTAAAATTAATTATAATGCAATCCCCCGCATAGTTTTTCCTCAAGGGGCCAATCCAATGCACTCTCCTAACAAGCAAAATTGTGTTGGCGTTCCTAGCTGAATAACAGCAGTACCTGTTAAGCCAGTGAATCACTCTATTCTTGAGAGAGTCATGAGTTTCTGTTTGACCCTGACGTAATGGAGGAACATTGACTATAACTGCCACGTAGGGTACACACTCTGGTGGTAAATGAATAGAAGCGTGCATGTCTGTGCTGCTAGTTACCCTTAAGTTAGTATTACTGGCCTCTCCTACCAATGGGGCTAGTATATTATCACCATGTTTTAAGTTTTTGTTATTCCCATGGGAGACCTGCGGGTGTAGCAACGTGTTTGTTCTAGATGTTCGCGGTTGCGTATGGTCACTAGGGGTAACTTCAGATGTAGCACCTACAGCCTGTAGCTTCTTAGGTATAGTACTTAAAGGAAATGGATTGACCTTTGGTGTTAGTGTGTTTGCTATTAATACTGGTTCCCTATTCGGGCCCTCCTTAGGTTGTCCTATCGGGAGTGTGTGTATCCCAATCCTAGTTACTTCAACCGCCAGGGCCTCTAGCTTCTCTACGATTGGAGCCAATAGAGCTTCTAGTCTTGAGGTGATCCCAGTCAATAATGATGCCCATTGCATTTCCCCAGAATCACCTGGGGAAGGCCAGGCCTCAATACCAGAGGGAACAAGGGTTTTAGATGTACATGACCCTTTAGAGACTTTCGTCACAGCTGAGGTATTTTTACATTTCCTTTTGGCATAAGGGGAGCTAACAGAGATAGTACTGGGTGATGGTATTAGCTCCCTATTTGGTGTAGTAGTGATTGGTGTAATAGTCGAATTATCAGCAATCCCCAAACCGTTATCATCCCTGGTTACATTCTCATTTGCTGGGGGTATTACCATTATGTCATTAAATGTCTCAGAGGACCCGCCCCCACCCCCAAGCCCCCCACCAATTGAGAGATGGCGCTCCACGTTATCTATCTCCAGAGAAATCACATTTACCTCCCTCACTAGTGTAGTGACCTGGGGGCAGGGCACTAGGACCCTGCAGTGGACTGTGGGGACACCGAGGGAACCGGACACCACATCTGGTCAAGGGGGAAGAGGGGCACTGCAGAGCAAGGAGGAAGCGTGGGCAGACGTGCGTGGGCACAGCACAGCATATATCCAATAATAAAGAATTCCAGATCCTTACCTGTCTCCCGTGTATCTGTGGGGCTAAGGACACGACAACTGGCGAACGAAGGCGGGATCGTCCACCACCCTTCAGAAGAGCAGAAGTGGATCGGATCGTTGTTTCCCCGAAGAAAGCGCGACGGAACCAGGAGCCCACCCTGGTCCGCTGGCCAACACAAGGAACATCGTGGCGATCGGCGCGGCGGTGAAGAAGAAGAAGCGGAGCCAGGAGCCCACCCTGGTCCGAGTCAAGCAGCCAAGAAGCAGCGATGCGGGAGCCCACCCCAGCCGCCGAAATAGCGGTAAGAGCGCTGTGAGGCTGCACGCAAGAGGAGAGAAACAAAGCATCGGCCAGCGAACAGAAGAGCAGGCAAGCGTCAGCACCCGAAAGTGCTCAGAGAGAATTAAACAGAAAGACGCGCGTTAGTTCAAACGAACTATCGCGAGAGCGGCGGCCATTTTGAGGACAGGCAGAGCAGGCCAATTAAAAGCCAGAAATAAGCGGCTGCCATTTTGAGAGGTCAGGCAAAGCGAGAGGGACAAAGAAACATCGCGAGACTACGGCGGCTATTTTGGAGTCAGGCAACTAAGCCAATAAGAACAAAGTACAGCGCAGCGGCCATTTTGAAGTCAGGCGGCCATTGAAATAGATAGGGAAACAGAAAAACAGAGCGAAAGACTCAAAAAGAAGAAGAAAACAGTGGAAATAAAGCACAATAAAGAGGAAACAAAGGGACAAATAAAGAAATAAAGAAAATAAAAGAGGAAGAAGAGTAGAGGAGTGCCAAGGAAGGAAAATGAGCGACAATGATGAGAAGCAAAGCACGCAAGCAGTCTTCCGCAGGCCTTTACCATTCAGCCTATCGGAGCCGCAGGCAGGCATCAGGTGGGAAAGATGGATCAGAACATTTGAGCGCTACATGAGTGCCACGGACGTCCCAGAGAGCAAGCAACTGCACCTGCTTTTGAATCTCACAGGGGATGAAATAGAAGATCTGTTGTTAACATTCCCCGCTGATCAAACAGGGGATTACAAGAGAGTGATACAGTGTCTCACACAGAAATTTGACCCCCAACGAAACGTTGACTTTGAGAGATACACATTCAACACGGCATGCCAGCAAGGAGAAGAGAGCTTAGACGATTTTGCAACAAGACTGAGAAAACTGGTCACATACTGCAAGTTCGACAAATTTGACAATGAGCAAGCAATAAGATTGCGCATCATCGAAGGTTGTCAATCAGTGGAGTTCCGAGCACGCATTTTGAAGGAACCAACGACGCTGGAAAAGATACTGACGATGGCTCGCATGGAAGCACGGGCCACAGAGCACGCCAAACCGATGGAGATGGGAAAGGAGAAGAGAATGGCGCTAGCGCATCGCATCACTGGGAATTTCAAAAAGAAAGAATTCCTGGCGTCGGTCCTACCAAAGAAGGGCGAACAAACATGCTACAGATGCGGCCTCGAATTCCCACACGTCGGTGCCTGCCCAGCAATGGGCCAAAAGTGCAGGAAATGCAACAGGGACAATCATTTTTCAAGCATGTGCATGACCAGACAATTCAGAAGTGAGAGGGGCAGAACAATGAGACCACGGATGACCAGCAACAGGTACGCCCGATATATGGAAACGGCCAATCGCAGCTCCTCCAACGAGTCAGAAGAAACGGCAGCACCTGTGAGGGAGGCGAGACTATATCTAATGTCGGACGCGCCCAGAGAAGCCAATGGGACAGAGCACGTTCATCTGGTGGAGAAGCAACAAATAAAGAAAACCGCCACTGTGGACATCGGCGTAGGGGACCACCAAGCTAAGTTTGTGCTTGACAGTGGAGCAACATGCAACATCATGTGCATGTCAGAATACAAGAAGATGAGAGTGAAACCACAGCTATCACCGTCGACCGTGGATGTGTTCACGTGGGGCTCCAAAAGCCCGGTAGAAAACATGGGAAAATTTACAGAGACCTTAACGTACAAAGGCAGGTCCTACCAAGAAGAAATACAGGTGCTCAAGGGTGACATCCCAGCGCCATGCCTGTTAAGCAATGTGACGGCACAGGTGATGGGGCTACTGGCGATGACATACCACATGTCGGAAACGGAGAACATCCTACAAGAATACCCAGCTATACTGAAAGTTCTTGGTAAGCTGAAAGGAAAACAGATAACATTGCACATCAATGAAGCAATCAAGCCGGTGGCCCAACATCATAGACGAGTAGCAATTCACCTACAACCGCAAGTGGAAGAGGAAATAACTAGCTTATTGGCACAAGATATAATCGAACCTGCCGAAGGGCCAACGCCTTGGGTGTCTCCGATTGTGGCAGTTCCAAAGAAGAACACCTCAAAGATCCGCATCTGCGTGGACATGAGGATCCCAAATACCGCAATCGCAAGGGAACGTCACCCGGGGCCACACCTAAACGACATGATCAGCTGCCTCACTGGAGCCTGCCGATTCTCGAAGCTGGACTTATGCAAAGGGTACCATAAATTAGAATTGGACCACCAGTCCAGGTACATCACAACATTCTCCATGCACCTGGGTCTGTTTAGATACAAGCGACTGAGCTTCGGAATTTCATCAGCAGCGGAGATATTCCAAGAGACAATACGGCAAGTGATAAGGCCGGTACATAACAGCCTAAACTATAGTGATGACATCTTGGTATTTGGGAAAACAGACAAAGAACATGACACAGCTTTGCGTCAAGTGTGCACACAACTGGAGCAAGCGGGCCTAACATTGAATGGAGAGAAATGCGAGCTGGGGAGAAGGGAACTAGTGTTCTTCGGACACATTTTCTCCAAACAAGGGATGAGGCCAGACCCCAGCAAAGTTGAAACACTGAGGAACGCAAATCACCCGACGGATGTTGCAGAAGTAAGATCATTTCTAGGCCTCGCCAGCTACTGTGCGCGGTACATACAGGTCTTCGCCACAGTGAGCACACCACTAAGAGAACTGACCAAACAAGGACAGAAGTTCATCTGGTCTCAGGAATGCAACAAGGCATTCGAGGAAATAAGACAAGCAGTGGTGACTGTGGAACATCTGGCCTACTTTGACCCCCTGCTCTGCACTGAACTGACTGTCGACGCCAGCCCAGTAGGACTAGGAGCAATACTAGCGCAGCATCTGCCAGGGAGAGATTCACAAAGAAAAATTGTCGCGTATGCAAGCAAAAGCTTAGACACAGGAATAATGATGAGAGGGACAAGAATAGTGATACCAAGTTCACTCAGGAGGCAACTGATAAATCTGGCTCATGAGTCACACCGAGGCGTAGTAGCAACGAAGAAACTGCTAAGAGAGAAAGTATGGTTCCCTGGCCTAGATCGCATGGTAGAAGACACCATAACGACATGCCACCTCTGTCAAGTGACAGGACCACCGGCTAGGCACGAACCACTACAAATGTCAGAACTTCCAAGAGCAGTGTGGACAACACTAGCAGCTGATTTCTTTGGGCCACTGGACACCGGCAACTACCTGCTTGTGGTCATCGATGAATACTCACGATTTCCAATAGTGCGACACGTCCCATCGACATCGGCAACACTACCGTTACTAGATGACATCTTTGCGGCATGGGGTTCACCAGAAACACTAAAAACAGACAATGGTCCTCCATTCTCAGGAGAAGACTTCTGCAGATTCATGACCTATCTAGGGATAAACCACAGGAAGATAACTCCGCTGTGGCCTCAAGCAAATGGAATGGTGGAGAGGTTCGTGGGGAACATCAAAAAGGCAGTTCAAGGGGCGAAGCTAGCGCAGATATCACTTAGCCAAGCTCTGTGCCAGCTACTACGTGACTACAGAAACACACCCCACAACTCCACAGGAAGGTGCCCAGCAGAGCTAGTACTGGGAAGAGCAAGTAGAACGAGGCTACCACAAATAGAAGTAACTATGGTGCCAGATCACAGCAGCATTGCAGCGAAAGACAGAGAAGAGAAAGAAAAAATGAAAAGATATGCAGACGCCAAGCGGCACGCCAGCTCGTCAGGCCTAAAGGAAGGAGACACGGTGGTAGTGCGTCAATGACAACAAAGGAAATCGGACAGCATGTTCTCCAAAGACCCGCTAATAGTAACTAAAGTGAAGGGCCCAATGATCACGGCAGAGTCAGAACATCAGAGGATAACACGGAACAGCTCACACTTCAAAGAACTGAAGGAGAAGAAAGAGGAAGACCAAGATAAGGAAACAGCAGAACAAGAAGAGCAGGAGCACAACAGGAAGGAAAGAGACAATGGTGAGGGACCAGCAAAAGAGCAAAAGAGCAACAGACGGAGGCCGGCCCGAGAAGAGCATGCAGACGGCCAAAAAGACTAATAGAAGAAATGTAATGATGGGAAGCACAGTGACCTGTGCCAGGGCAGACTTGCATCTATCTCTATCAACAGATCTCTGTATTTCACTTTTCTCGTCACTTCTTCGTGACAAAGGGGGGAGATGTAGTGACCTGGGGGCAGGGCACTAGGACCCTGCAGTGGACTGTGGGGACACCGCGGGAACCGGATACCACATCCGGTCAAGGGGGAAGAGGGGCACTGCAGAGCGAGGAGGAAGCGTGGGCAGACGTGCGTGGGCACAGCACAGCATATATCCAATAATAAAGAATTCCAGATCCTTACCTGTCTCCCGTGTATCTGTGGGGCTAAGGACACGACAACTAGGTATGAATCAATAGTCGCCCGGCCAGTTTCACATGTTGACAGGATATTGACAGTTTTGCGCTTACCCATGGCCACCTAGGTGAATTAGGCTCCCAAGCCAATCTATACCAAGTAAGTACAAGTAAACAACAACCAAACGTAATAACCGATGATCAGGTAGTCCAAAACGATAAGTCCTGATAAATGACAAGTTCAGTTGCGGGTCAAAAGTTCAGCAGCTTAGACCAATCTGTAATGGTATATATTAACATCCTGGTGCAATCATATATACCCAAAGTTGATAACGGTCCTTGCAGTGACAGTACCTTACAATGGACGTCAGAGGGGTGGCCCGGCCTTTTCCGGTCAGTGACGGGCAAGGACGGTCCCGCCCTTGGCCCGGCACAGCCCGGGCGCGTCCCTTGCAGCGGGAGCTCTCAGGTGAGTTTATACCTCCGGTCGCGGGAAAACAGCGTGGCGTTTCGTTGCGGGGGAGCCTGGGAGATGCAGTCCCTGGTGTGGCTCCAACCCCGGTGTCCTGGTGCTGTACGAGAGCGTCTCCCGCAGCGGGAGCTCTCAGGTTTGTTTATACCTCCAGTCGCGGGAAAACAGCGTGGCGTTTCGTTGCGGGGGAGCCTGGGAGATGCAGTCCCTGGCGTGGCTCCAACCCCGGTGGCCTGGTGCCTGGTGTCCTGGTGCTGTGCGAGATAAGCAGGTAAAAATTTGTGTAGCCGTTTTCCATCTCTTGTGATGGAGTGTTAATGGGAAATGGCATATTCACTTTAAAATATTGTGCCGATATTTATTGCCTACTTTAAACGCCGAATCTCAAAATTGGCAACAAATGACTCCTAGTCCCTATTTGGAATTACTGAAGCCAAGCCTGCCACGTTCTGTATATTTGTGTTGGTCACTCATGGCTTCAAACTGAGTCTCCAGATGGGCCAGAGGAGTTAACCTTATACTCTCATTATTTAAGCCCCATGGCTACAATCTGTGCTAAGCAGATACATATCACTCCCCTATTGAAGGCTTCTAACTTGGTCCAGATAATACAAAGATTGGCACATAGCTCAATTCCATGTAGCGGCAAGCCTACTGTTCTCCGATAGCATATTATTACCAAAGTCTAACTATGTAGCTGTCTCTCGGAGATTAATAAAATGAAGATTGTGTTGCTTACTACAAAGTCTGCACGGTATCATAAATACAGTACACTGTTCCTCAATTAAATTCAAGCCGGTTAATCCTGCCAAAATTCAACAATGGGGGAGATATTTAAAGCACCTAGTAATTACTGGATACAGTAAACACCACAGAGTGCGGAGCCTCCACCACGACTGTGGGGCCTACACCAGGAGTGCGGAGGCCCTTTGTGAATCAGACCCATTATGTCCATCTTCCCAAAAAATTGGAAAAAGTACTTCAGGAACCAATGGTAAGTCAAAATTGACAGCCTGTTTTACTTATAGAGGTTTACCTGAGTCTCATCATTGGCACCAGTATATTCACTGTGAAATACAGCCATCCAGTGAGTGGCACACAAAGTGCAACTGGGAAAAATCTATTACTTTTGCTGACTCCAGCAACCAATAACCCTATCTATATGAGTTGCTATCAAGTTCAAAACATCCTGGTGTGGCCGCTTATACTGTGTCTCTGACTATACTGTTCATCAATCTAGGTGTTAATGGACTCAATGTTTGCATTCTACGTAGGTAAAGGGAATGTTGCATAACTATCATACAGCATGCATTGCAAGCATACTTTTCATTGCAATCAGATAAAAACTCACAATCTGAATATTTTCGTAAATTCTTTACAAATGTATAGCATACTGGATGAAAACGCACACAATGGGTTAAGAATAATGCCAATACTGCATACTAAACCTTCAGTATACCACAATAACCCTTTACACAAGTGAGCAGAATCCAAGTTCCTCACTATCCTAAAATACTAATCTACCTGTATAATTATACTGATCCCTCACATTCCCTAGTTCCAATGTTTCGTTGTTCGAATCTCTTCCTTCTACAGAATACATTTAGGTGGAAATGAGAGCAAAAACAGTAATTATGACTTTAAATAATTAGTAAACCATAACGTCAAAACCTTTATGGAGAGAAATCCATTTAACATTACATTGACAATAATGAGGGAATTATTATGATAAATATCAACATGACTAAAATGCCCACATCCCTAACGAAGACTCCAAACCTTGCCCCTACACTCAGCTCTTACATTAACAGTGGCAGAGCCCTAAACCTTAAATTAAGCATGGCTCTGACTCTAAAACTTAGCTTAAACTTTACTCTCAGTATAACACGGACTCTATTGTTAGTAAAAGCCCTAACCATAACTCCTTACCCTGATATTTAATGGGGGAGATGGGAGAACACAATCAGCGCTCTGCTAATGCCCAAAGTTCCACCTGCTGGCGGGAATTCAAATGTGGACTGACATGGTCAGACGAGAACAGAGATCGTTGTGTTCACTAGTGAAAGGGAGGTCAGGCTCAAGGGGCAGCCGAGGTGCTGGCAAGAAGCAAGATACTTTTTTTTTTATATTTGGGTGGGTGTAGCAAGTAATTAAAGAGTACCCAGTGTGGCAGTTGGGAGAACACTAAAGTTTTACATTCAGGCAGGGGAATCAAGCTTAATGCTGAGGTCTGTGTAAAATGTTGGCATGATTACAAGCATTGTTTTTAAATTTGGGAGGTAGATGGATGGCTAGAGGGCGGTGTAGTAAGGAGATGGGGCAGATTCAGGCAGGCCTTTTTATGTTGCTCACGCTTGGCCCTCTACCACTGCTTAGTTGAAGAGGCAAGTGGCGATGAAAAGTTGGACCCATACATAAGATAAAATTGTTGATGTGTACCAGTGAATCAAGGAGGTGTTTTCTCCTCAGTGTTTTGAGTGACCTCATGGAAACGTTGCACTTTTCTCTTGTCTATTTCATGGTACTCAGAATAACCCTGTGAAAAGCACAGTTGCTCTTTTAATAAATTATGGGGCCTATTAGCAATAACCGGCGATAATTATCGCTAAGCGCAGTTAGCGCTAGGATAATTATCGCCGGCTATCGCAGGTTTCTATCGCTTATCTCCAAAGCGATAGAAACCCTGGAGAACAGTGTGAATATCACTTGAAAACAAGCGATATTCGCACAGTGACCAGTGTCAGCTTGCTAATAGGGCGAGGGGGATTTAGCCATGTAATCCACCTTCCATTGGATTACATGGCTAAGTCAGGTCTGCACCAGGCGTTAACAAACCAGCGCTAAACGTGTTTAGCGCTGGTTCGTTAATCACCTCCCCTGCCTCGCTAATAGGCGATAGCGACCTTAGCGACTGTTTCCAGTCGCTTTTAGGTTGGGAACGCCTACTTTGCATGCCATTAGCGATAAATATCGCTGGCATGCAAAGCGGCACCCAACCCGGTCGCTATCGCCTAGAAGCTGTCGCTAACAGCAGTTAGCGACAGCTTGCTAATAGGGCGATTGAATTATCGCCGCTTTAGCGGGAAAAAGTCCCGCTAAAGCGTCGATAATCACGTTGATAATATGCCCATATATATGATCTGGTACACCACAATGCCCTGAAACTGAGGAATGACCAACCCCTTGCCTCCCTCCACAGGAATGAGTGCTTTGCTAGCCTCATTCTGTGAAGGGCACGTGAGATGGCAATGTCGCAAGCACATGGTGCACTCCAAAAATGATCCATTGGTTTAGAGCTTAGTAGTGTAGAGACCGTGAATAATTTTAGCTCGCCGTGTGATTAGAAATGGAGATTGATTCATTGCTTTCTTGAACTGAGAACTATCAGCCTGATTTACTAGAGTCGTTATAAGCAAGGTTTGTTCGTAATTAATGCATGTGCGGCATTTACTAAAATATCCTTCCCAAATTGGCACAATTTATGATTGTAATAAAGAACAGTGTTAAGTTTATGGGAGTCTCACACATTTTTTAATTAAATGTGTGATCCCATCCTTCTAGCAATTCAAATCTATTTTCCTAAAAAAAAAAAAATTATACCTTCAATTTACTTATTTACAAAATCGGGAGGTGGTGAACCTTCCCATACTTTCCACAAAGGTTATGTTTGATTATTGAGTTTTAATTTAAGTGTACAGATAAGTGAGAAACATTTATGTAAAAAATGTCTGTTCCTACCCACAAACTGACAACTTGGTAAGTGTCCACCAGATTGACATATGATTTCCCTTATCGCTCCTCTGATACACCCCTGAGAATAGTAACAACTGAAACCTAACAAAAAACACACAAGCCATATGTAAGACACAATGTTACTTTATACATCATTATCTGGTCTTATTGATGGAAGGAATAATTTACTTAGATGTAAGTTTCTCCTGTTTTCTATCGCATGACAACCAAAAGGCCAGTAATCTCAGTGGTAAATAAATCTGTTTCCAGGACAACATACAAGAACATTTATTTTAACACTTGTTTTGTCAACATTATGGATGTAAAAAGTTTTATATTTGTGCTGCATGTTACACGGGATTGAAAAGCAAAATGGAGGACTTTAGGAAACAGCAAAAAATCATGTGACATTTTCTCCCCACTCCTTCATTTGTAAGGGGCTATTAACAGCTGGTATCGGCCCCTTAAGATTTATATAATCTGTGGAAGCATTACAGATAGCTTAACTTTAACCAAGAGATATCGGCAACTAAAAGCGGCAAAGTCTCCCGGTAATCGTCTGGTCTAAAACAATGAGGAATTACCGGGGCAATCGGATCTCGAGTTACTAATTTCCACAGTCATTTTTTATTTCTTAGCGGACCCTCAGGGTCCAACTTGTGATGGGCCTGATGTCTACCACCCCTGTAGTTATGGGTACCCTTGGTATTGGTAGCTCATGGCGTGTGGAAAATCAGGTCCATTTATTGGGCCACTCATAATGAGGGCCAGGATGTTTGGAACAGTAACCTCAGTTGACCGTAATCCTTGTTATATTTTTAACGATAATAGTTATAATTTTGATTGAAATGTCATCAAGATCGAATTTAACATTGTTCATAAACATGAACATTGTTCATTTTGCCTAGCATAGAAAAAAAAGACATTACCGACTTGAGAAGCAGCTTTTTTCATTGCTTTCTCACATTGTATATTAATATGCATTAACAGTGAAACGATATGTTGCCCAATGACACCTTATTTAGAGGAACTGTTTCAATAAAGAAACGGTCACACATTTGTTAATGCGGTGCAAATTTAAATTCATTATTACATCAAAATTCACATCTGGAAAACACTGTTTACTGCCACAGACTGCAAGCAGCCATTATTTAACACAGGGAAGTTCTCTGCTAATAACAGGAGGCCTCGTCTTCCCCATGAAAAATGTATGAATTTTTAGAGCTTCTTTTTGTTCTGTGACCTTCTGAGAATCGTTTCTGTTCTTTTGCTGAGCCAGGCCGTGTTCCAGTGCAATAGTCTGAACTGTTTTTGGATTTTTGGATTCTGGAACCGAACAATCCCCTCTAGGAGCTTTCACAAAGGGAGAGGCATCTGGGAAAGAAATCTATTGAGAGACTTCTGCTCGCGAAGAAACTTTAGTGAGTAGCCTTAATTTGACCAAAGCAAAGCACTCTGTGAAAATAGTGGAGCGGTGCACTACCAAAGAGTTTTCTTCAATAAATCCAAATGTTCATTTTGTATAGTGGTTTATCAATCCTTTATTTTCAATATCAAAATGTGCAAATTCCAGCCAACGCGTTTCGTTCATACATAAAATGAACTTCTTCAGGGCAAATGGTGATGTGAAGAAGACGCAGGAACACAGAGGCAATGAAGAGCCCTTGATCTAAGATATTTCAAATTCCTGCTGTCGACGCACAAGTATTTAAATTTTAAAGGCTACCATGATAAGTGCCTGATGGTTGTATCTCTGGGGACACAGTCCTGTTATTATCGTCCGGTCGGCAGTCACTGACTGCCGACCGGACGATAATAACAGGACTGTGTCCCCAGAGATACAACCATCAGGCACTTATCATGGTAGCCTTTAAAATTTAAATACTTGTGCGTCGACAGCAGGAATTTGAAATATCTTAGATCAAGGGCTCTTCATTGCCTCTGTGTTCCTGCGTCTTCTTCACATCACCATTTGCCCTGAAGAAGTTCATTTTATGTATGAACGAAACGCGTTGGCTGGAATTTGCACATTTTGATATTGAAAATAAAGGATTGATAAACCACTATACAAAATGAACATTTGGATTTATTGAAGAAAACTCTTTGGTAGTGCACCGCTCCACTATTTTCACAGTTTTCTTTCTGCTTGGCAGCTAGCATCCAACAACGGCAGGTGCAGGAGCTGTATGTGCACACCCAATCATACTATCCATTACAATTTCTTAAACAAGAAAAGGAATAAAGCAGGGAGGTGCGGTTACTCAGATCCGCCGTTGCTCATTCATTCTCTAAAGCAAAGCACTCTGTTTATGACTCCCTAAATCAGAATTAGGGTGTCATTTAGGGTGGCAGGCTGCCAAGCCACTAGGACACCTACAATTTCGAAAGTTCCCTGTCGCATTGCTAGGTATTTTCTGCTGACCATGGTCTGCCCAACGACCGACCTTGGAAAAAATGGAAAAAGGCTAAAAAAAAAAAAGAACATTCGACACTATGGGGCATATTCTCAAGGACTTATCGCCGAGTTAGCAGCACTTTATCGCAGCCAAAGTGGCGATAGATTTATCACACCATTCACAAGCTGGTGCTAACAGCCGACATCGCCAGTTTTCCTGCGATAGCAGCCACAAAAAACATCGCCACGGATGACACCAACAACTAACACTAATGAGATGCAGAGTAGGTGTTCCTGTGCAAAAAGCCGCAAAAACACAGCTTCGCAATATTCTCTACAACCAGCCAGATCGGCGATAAGATCCCAAAACAGGCGATAAGGCGCGTTAGCAGCAGGGTTTTAACACCTGCTCTTACCTGGTGTTAAGTCGGACGACAACCTGCACCACAAAAGGGAGCCCAGACCAGAGCCACACCTGAAGAACAACAGATGCCTTGGAGCTACTGATCATGCAGCTCGGAGCCCCAAGAGGGCCACAACACCCACCGCCACCACACCCAGGACCCCCCCCGGGCCCTACCCCGGACAAAGATATTTTACATCAACCGTACAAAATCATGAACAAAACAATTTGCCTGATGTCGCACAAGTACAACAATTAACATTCATGTGTGGTCAGAAAAAGGAGAATCATTCATTCATCTTTGAATTTCCAAACAAATTATTTTATTCAAATTTAACTCAAAACAACTATTCGGAAGAGTCATGGCGGGTCTTCACTGGACAATCTGTAAGACACAGCCTGCAACACAAAATTCAAGATAAGAAGGTGTGTCATGCGCTCATCAAAGGACAGAGAGAGAGAGAAAGAGAGAGAGAAAGAAAGGGAGAGAGAGAGAGAGAGTGAAAGAGAGAGAGACAAAGAGAGAGAAAGGGGGAGAGAGGGAGAAGGAGAGAGAGAGAGACAGTGAAAGGAAGAGAGGGAGAAGGAGAGAGAGAGTAACAGAGGAAGAGAGAGAGAGACAGTGAAAGGAAGAGAGGGAGAGAGAGTGCCGACACTGCGGACCCAGGCCTCACTGCTCACCTGCTGCCACCGGTGTGTCTCCAACCACGTGCCGGTATACACTGCAGTCCACCAGGTCCCTTATCAGAAATAGAGTCCAGATTCATGATTGGCAGAGTTCATATCATTGCACACGCCATCATCGCTTGGCCGCCCCTGCTCACACAGGCTGCTGCATCCCGGCCCCTCCCGCTGCCCAGCGGTGTTTGCCTGCCCCTGCGCATCCAAGCCTCACTACTCACCTTCCGCCACCAGCGTGTCTCCAAGAGGGCCCACCACATGCCGGTGCAAGCTCCAAGCCCGGGGCCCGTGACCTTGGCAGCCTCCACATCATGCAGCCCCACCCGCGTGCCACCAGGTCACACACGTGATTCTGGGTCTTGATTTCGCAATGACAGAGATTATATCAGTGCACACGGCATCATTGCCGGCTTCACACCCGCTCAGCCCTATTGGCGCCACTAACCCTGTGAACCGTGAGGCAACGCCACATGGCGGTAGGCCCACACTGCCCGCTGGCTCAGGCCTACACTGCGGTCCAGCAGGGCTCACACAAACCCTTACCAGTCCGGACCGCCAGGACGGCGCATCATCGCAGCGTGCACACCCGCTCAGCACCTAAGGTGCCCCTACCTCAGTGCACCGAAAGTCACCGTCCCGTGGCGGTAGGCCCGTGCCAGCCATAGTGTTTCCGGTGCCACCAACTCTGTGCAACGCAAGTCATGGACCCTTTCTGATTGAGTCTCGTGATATGCCAGGCATACGCAGCCATGTCACCTCCGGCAGTGGGGAAGAACTGGGACACGTAGCGTCGTCATCCCCCCTTTATACGTACGCCGAGTGGGCTGGGTCGGCGTACGCCAGGCCAGCATAGGGGTGTGAATAATTATCCCTGGGCTCTGGGCGTGGTTCATTTCTGGGCTGGACAGGAAACCAACTGATGCGTGTGTCTCTGTTGCAGTGTCTGCGCCACACGGCCCGCAATCGACAATGTTGCAATGTTGCATGCACGCGGAGGGCAGCCACGCACGAAGGGATTGTACAAGGAGCGCAAGGCCGCTCGGGCTCTTGGCTCATGCATGCCAACTGTTATGTGTGTATCGCTATTGGTGCACCATAAGCCTAAGGCCTAGCCTCAATTGCAGCGCGAAAGCCACATCACATTTCCAAAATGCAAGCAGTAGTCAGACTAACATTAGGGATGAAAGCTCCTTTGTCTCAATACATAAGGCGGAAGGACATCTGCACCTCCGACCTTGGTCTTGCATGCGGCAGGCACCCCCTGAGAGAGATACCATAGCAGATGATGACGACTCCCACACTACACACAGCGCTAATGACAGACCAAAGTATCCACACCCCACACACAGAAGTCCTTGCTCGATATACTCTTGCATGGAATGCCCTTGACACTTACGTACACAACAACCCATACGTCCAAACGTTGCACACACATATGACTCATTGCTCCGAGCTGTGGCATATCATCCACATAACTGCCGCAGGTCAGAAGAGTGCCGGTTCTAGAGAGCCACCAACGCAATGGCAGAACATCGCGGGCACATGCACAACCCCTGTCACGTGGAACTGTACTGTGCACGTATGCTGCATTTGTTGGGGGCACTGCCACTGGCAGTGTTGCGCATCAGTTACCGTCTGAGCTTCCGTCTTGCGTACGTCACCTGCGTCCAGCCCTGGTTTCACTGTCGATCATGCATATTCGAGTGGCCCATGGATGTCTGCCTATCCAACACAACGTTAGCTGAAATGGATTATGACTTGTGTGTGCGCCCCCTGTTGGCCCACGACCAGGAGTGTAACCATGATACCCGTTCATGGGATGCCTTGATATTTGGCGTATGTGCTGGCAGTTGGGCATGGGAGATTGCACAAGTCCTCGTGTGCAGTGACCACATCGAAGCACTCCCCTATTGGGCTGTGTTGCGGATTGGTGAAACGGCGTGGACGGAGCACATCTGTCCGGACCAGTTAATGGATTGGCTCGCCCTCGTGTTCGTTGAAGTTGACAATGACGTACTCTTGGAACTGATTGCCCAGGAAGCTGCGCTCGCATTCATGGACGAGTAACTACGTTCCTGCAGCCACAACTGCTTGTAACCCAGAGCACAGGTCCCAACACCTTGTTGCATCTTGGAGAAATGGTCACATATCCCGCCACAACAGTGGACATGGCTGCATTCGCCTGGACTCAGAATGCATGTGCGTGCACCTACTCGTGTTGACACACACCTGTACAAGGTGAGGCAGTCCCATGGGCGGAGCTGCACAGCGTCACTTGGCAAGGTTCCTAAATCTGACATACTGCTGGAGGGAGAGTACACACATGGCAATGTAGTACTACATGTGACCTTGTTGGACCCTTTCACCTGCTCACTGTCAGCAGAGCAGACAGTCTGCGCAGTCCGGTGGTACAGCACTATGCAGATCCCATGGGCTGTGAGTCGTGTCCCCTGACACGGGGCAATGAGCATACGCCAAACATCACATGACTCGTCTAGCAAGGCAAGGTGGACTGAGACCGTTGCCATCCGTAATGATTGGTGTTCATTTTTGCCTCCCCATTTCTTGCACCTCTACATGTTCCCATGCTGCCTGTTAGTGTCTGAAGCATTGGTCTGCATGTTGTGGCACTTGTCTTGCCCGTAGTGACACGCACATGCTAATAAAGTCAAAGCCACTTCACTAGTGTTCAACTGTGAGGAGTGTTGATTAGAATGACAAATCGTGTGCCTCAATGAGCATTGTCCGTACACAGGGAGGGACTGACTGACGCATTTCACTTAGGGGTGAGTCCCTATTGCCAGCTCCACCTCTGTGAGCCAGACATTGTGGTTGGGATAGTTGCTGGTAGACCTGTGCTCTTACGTGTCTTCAGCAATGTGAGTATGGTGTCCATATTCTTGCCATGTGGATCAATGTGATCCATCAAAACAGGCTGTGTCCACACAGTTGAGTGTGAGTAGGTATGCGAAGAGATGTTCTGTTGTCACATGTGATGGGGGACACTACTTTAGACCTGCTACCGAATTAGACATTTTTACACACAGCCCCATATAATACATGGATGTGGGGCTACGTTGGGGGGTTGCAAGATTGTTGTTCATGAGCAATGAGGCCACAGCTAGGTCACTCCTTCACAGTCATCTAATTGGCCATGTGGGTCAGGGTCAAACATGCGCATTGATGTCATTTCCCAGGGTGTACCTTTTTGTGCAATCAATGTCCCTACATTCATCCATACTTATATACTTGATTGAACATAGACATGACACATCTGTGTGATTTGGAATGTTTTATTCACATTCTGTGGAGTGTCGGAGCTGGAGCAGTACATGGCCATGCAAACCTCACATTACATGGTTGCCCAGTGGAGGGCCAACCAGAGTCCTTTGGGGAATGACAATTTAAGCGGAAGAGGAAGAGTTCAGTCCACAGCCTGATTGCTGTGTCATTGGTAACCAGAGCAGATATGGCAGTCCATGCCGGGGTCCAGGTGAATGTCGCAGAGTGTTTCGGGGGACAGTGGAAGGTGTTGTTCCCGGGCATGATGCAGAGGGCTGAACCAAGCAGGAACAGGCCATATGGCGGGGATGAATGCTACAACCTCCTCTCTCACACAGAGTCATTGCCATCCACATCTTAGTCCTCTGATATGTCTTCTGTGTCAGGTGTGTCAGGTGTGTGTGGTGGTGTTATGGCTGCATCACTGTGTGCCACTGACACATCAGGTGGCGGAGGTGGTATGGCTGCATCACTGTGTGCCACTGACTCATCAGGGGGCGGAGGTGGTATGGCTGCATCACTGTGTGCCACTGACACATCAGGGGGCGGAGATGTGTGTGTCGAAGTTCCTGCAGCAGTCATCTGGGACAGGCTCTGTGGCAGCAATGGCAAGATGAGGTTATGCAGGGCATGGAAGATCCCAGCTACATCTCACTGGTGTACAGACGTGGCAGCCATCATTCCAGCCTGCATCCGCTCCATGTTCTCCATTGTCCTCCGCATCTGTGCCAACTCTGTGCTGTCATCGCTGGAGCTGTCTGACTAGACAGTTCTTGTATCCGAGTAATGGCTCCAGCGAGGTCAGCCAAGGATTGTTATAGAGCATGGAACGGACTGTGGGTGTCCGTTAGGGACTGTAAGTGGTCCCTGATGGGACTCATACACCCACGTATGGCAACAAGTTTGGCTGCCATGAGGTCGAAGCCCACCTGCACCTGTTCAGCCAGCCCCCTCTGGCAGTCTGACACACGGCGTTGGAATGCCAATTGTCTTTCCGTGAGGTGCTGGGAGCCTGCCGTGGTGGTGGGTGCTTCCTGCTGTGTGGGCTGTGCAGGGGGTGGGGTCACCTCGATGCAGATGGGCTGCCCTGCTCTGTAGTGTAGCTGCTATTTCCCTAATAGGCTCTGCGCATTGGAATAATATACCCTATAGGTTTGACATAGGACTGAGGTCGGTATGTCCCTATCGAGTATATTAAACTTAATTACTTGTGCCAGCTAGCTCAGAGGCCACTAGAAACTCCTTGATAAACAAGAAGGGAGTAGTTTCTGGCAGCCGCAAAACATGACCACTTTGTTTCCCTTTAGAATCAGAACGTGTCCCAGAGTCGTGGAAACAATAGATAACTATTTCACTCAGCTCACTCGTGCAAACTTAGTTTTCCTCAAAGTTACACAGAAAGAATAGACGGGCGTTTCAATAAAAGATGTATTGAACAGTCTTGTTTCTCGTGTAAGTAAAATGTGCGGTTACAATCACAAGACAGTATGCAAGATAAATAACGTACAGCGTAAGCAGTAGAAATAAATAATACTGCGCTAGCATGATCTTTAGTAGATATTCATTTATATAAATAACATAGAGTAAAAATGCGAGTACTCATACGATGCGTTTCTAAGCTAGTTCTATCCCAATGTACCTAACCTAGGTGTAGGGAGAGGTATGAAGTAGGTGAAGTATTCCTTACTATGGTATACTAAGAGTATGTTAAGCTCAGTATGCCTAGTATGCCAAGAGTCCCTCTAGGTATCTAGTCAGCTCCATACCTTAAGAATGAGAGAGGTGGGAATCTTTTGCCAGACTCGAACTCCAACACCCCGCGAGGGAAGTCAGATCACTGGAAGCTGGACTCTCTGCGAGCAGGGATGACAGCGTCTTCTCAGTGCGTCAGGCCGGGAAACGGGCTCCTCTGAAGTCGAGGTCTCCTCTAGTTTGCAAGGGCTAGGGAAGGTATATTTATACCTGAGAGGTACCTCAGAATGTTAGCATTGACGTGGATCGGACAGCGGAAGACGTCATGAATGAACCCCTAAGGTATAACGGTTCATGCATAATAGATGAGTCCTTGAAGAAATCAATAGTCCTGTGCTAGGGAAACTCCCAAAGCCTAAGGGTCTGTTCTTCAAAAATTCGTTGTGACGTTAGGGTGGACGGATGTCGGAGATCATGCCTGTATTTGGAGTGCACAGTTTAATGCCTAAATAAGGACTGGGATTTTATGCCTATATAAGGGCAGGGCGAATTGTGCCTATATAAGGACATGATACAGGAAAGCCTATATACGGACACCCTAAGAGGAATACCACACCCACTCCACTTTCGTTTGTACGATAATAAGAAAATGCTAAACATTTAAAATGCTAAACATTAAATGGAGTACCGCATATCTAAAAATATTTCTTAAAAGCATTAAAAAACATAGTGAAATGCAAAAGGTACTGTACATATTAAGCATTGCTTTTCATCTCAGGCATATATTTTTTAAATTAAATGCAATTTGACTGAAATAAGCAGTAATATTTACATGTGACAAAAAACTATCGATAAGTTGTTCAAAATCAAAGTCATTACATGTCATGGAATTTAATGAACTTTATAGACAAACAAGATGACTAAGTGTCTGTGGAAGTACCGCGAAGTCTGGACTATAAGGCTAGTTCTACTTCAAGCAGATTGATGTGCCATTTAGTTCGAAGAAGAGAAAAAAACAATGGAAAAAGTTCAATTTGGGAAGAGTTCCAAGTTTTGAAATATGAAGGCCAAATTTTACTGCGTCTCTGGTACACCGTGGGTCGAATCGGAGTCAGTGTACGGGTCTGGTGTAAACATGAGATCATCTATTTCTGTAGACAAAATATCGTCCACTGAAGTTGGTGTCAGTTGGAACACCTCGTGTAGTAGATTAATTGCACAGAGATGTGAAGCATCGCTCTCAGCATAGGATGCCGCAGCAATGTTCGCGTCCGTTGTTACCTGTGTGCCTGTAGATCCATCTCGTACCTCAGCAGCAGCTGGAAGTGACTGTGAGATCTCAATGAATGCCGTCATCAGTATTGGTAGCCTCTGGGGACAACATAGAGCATGGGCCGTTATCGGGTCCAGCAGAGTATCGATATCCATTGGCGTTGCTGATGGAAATGTCAGACAAGTGTCCAACACGCATTCTTCACCGCATAGCAGGCATCGTAGAACAGGTAAGATGCAATCTTGCCAGATTGGTCTGAATGACAGGAACCACGTGGTATTAAGGTCCCGTAGATGAGTCATGCCCAAAAGCTGTACTATTCGCTCACTGCACTTTCGTTCAAGGAGAGCTTTCTCCATTTCGCTCGGAGTGATGTCTGTGAATAGGCTGGCCATAGCGTAATAGCAGGAAGAGAAATAGAATTCCGGCAACAAGTGCTAGAATTAATGGTATGCCACCAAACACTGAATGTGCAAAGTTCGGGATGATTCCGAGTATTGCCTGGAAAGGTGCTAACAGACCGGAACAGATGCTCTTAAATACATGTACAATCCCACTTGTATCAGACATTTTAAAGATACGTCCTATCATTTCCACAAAATGTATAGGGCAGTTTGTACGTATTAAAGTCTGTATCTCAGCCGAAGACCTTGCTACTTGTAGATCATAGGTTTCTTTGGCCGAGGTCAAAGGCACTGTTTGCTGTAAAAGCATGGCTTTCATTCTGCTTAAAGTATCAAATCTTATAAAAGAGGCGTTCAGCGAAGGCCACAAAGGCGACTCCCTGACTGTGTCTATTGGGGCAAACAATACTTGCATACAGCAAGTGACCCTGGAGTTGACCGTTACTAGATATGGGATGCCTGGCAACATGCCGCAGCAACTCTGATCATTCAACATGAGGTAACTCCCATTAGAAAGTTGTCCAAACGTTGGATTAATCACAGCAGATGGTGTACCCCGCTGATGGCAAGACAAATTTGCCACAGAACCATTGCAAGCCCTGTGTAAAGAAATGTCCTGACATATAAGTGAACCGCTCAGTGCACTTTTACAGTGTGTACCGCTCAAAAACACTTCACGATCCCCACTCCAACCTCTATTTGTATACGGGAAATTCCAAGATGTCTTAATGTATTCCTTACCCAACCTTTCATATTTGCCTGCTTGCATCTGTTTGAGGCAATACTGAAACTGAAAAGTAGTCACAGGTAGTGTGATTTTGCCATGAATGAGCCATTCTGTAGCTGGTTTTTCTGCCACTGTGAATGGTAACTTTTCCAGTTTTTCAATGCTCAGCACTGTATACTTTGCTCCTCTTTGTGCCAATTCGATCTGTTTATCAGTTAGATTGTATTCTGCAAACAGAGCTGACGTGTTGATGAAACGCCAAGGCACATAGCCCGCACGCAAAGATTGCAGCGTCCAGCTTAATAACACAATAGAACGTAATTGAGACTGGCCTTGCTGTAACATCACCAAATCTTGTTCTAGTATGTCGATAGCAGAGGATACAATGTTGTCCAATGAATATATTCTGGAGGACAAAGTTGTTAACCCATTGTCGACCACAGTGAGTGTTTTCTCTAAATTAATACGATCAAGTTCACGTATTCGTTCTGCGGCCTCCATCTGTGACACTTTCCATGCTTCATTATAAGCAGCATAGATGCCGGCATATATGAAACGTTTTTGACGTGGTTTTCTTGGTCCAAGCAAGAATTCCCTAAGGTATGCGTCTTCTTTAAGTAAGGATAAGTGTTGTTTCACATCCTGTAGTGTAGATTTCTGCAGCCAATCGAGGCATAATTTTCCTACACTGTATGTTGTTACTACCCCGGATGCTGTCTTTGGACGTATCTTGGGTCTGGCCTGTGAATAGTAAAACCCTGAGTTTTATTCAGGAATCTTTCCTGACAGTTGTTCGTGTCTGTGGGCCAGATCAACCATTTTCTCCAATCAGGATTAGATCTGTTGAGTTGTATTATATTGTCAATTGTCACCGCTGCCTGTGTATTGTTATCACTTGCAGGTGTTGGTACAGAAGGTGTTTTGATCTCTTTTATCTTGGCTAGTCCAAGACAAGATGTTTGTTGGACGGTTTCATTCAAAAACATTATTTGTTCAGGGATGATACAGGCTCTAAATAACGCTTCTATCCCCTGCACTTGCCAATCTTTAGTACCCCAGACAGTTTTTGTGTCTATTGTGTCTTTCCATAAGTCGAAACCCTGTCTAGACAGTTGGGCACTAAATGTTGCAGAGTAAATCTGTTTCGTATTAGTTAACATAATTTTCATACCTGTTTTGTTTACATTTTTATAGAAAAACGTTTCTGGATCAGATGTATTGTAACCTGAAAAATATGGAAACTTGCTAGCAAATGTTTTTGAACTACCTTGTGGTGGTGTAGGACAATGCTCCCATTGGTTAAACATAAACACATTTCTAGGGTATGCAGATTTATGCAAATAATGATGACCATAGTGGTTATAGCAATACAGCTGTTCATAGTCCAATGAACCCTCTAAATATTCATTTTTAGAAAATGCAGCAGATTTTTCTAGGTCAAACATTATATCGTTAACAGTCTCAAAGTCCCAATCATCAGAATAGGTACTGGACGAAATGAGATCACTTAGTGAAATTTTAAACAAATGTGGAATGTTTAATTTTTCCGTCGGGCCAAAAATATCAAAATCTGTTTTGTCCCACACTATACCATCCTGTATAGGAACGGCTGTGATGTTCACTGATGACAAGTCTCTTGCTTCACGATGGGAAGATTTATGTGGTTTCAAAAGTACGTTCACATCTTTTCCTTCAGTGTTCACATGAATGTATCTGCCACTTATAAGCACGCTCATAGTTGTAACCAAAGCTAGCCAGAGCAGGAAAACAAATAGTCCAGATATAATCCAGAGCTCAATCCATGGGGAAACCAGATAAGTCTTTTTCAGAAAGTGAAGAAAGTCCTGTACTTGCTGCTTGAGTTTTAATGATGCTGGCGTCGTTTCAGGTTCACTCGGATCTTCTGAGAACGTTTCAAAGTTAATGAAAGAGCCAGAAGCAGTTCTGTCAATTGTTGGAATTGCATCAGGATTTGTAGAAATCGCTGAAACCAGTTGATCACTTGCTACATTTGTGTAGACAGGTGTATTTGGACGAACTGTTACTTGGTTTTCAAGAGGGATGAGTTCCATTGCATTGTTGCCTAGTCCTTCATCTGTTACAGCTGAATTATCGATGGTTATCAGTCTTTCAGTCTGAACCTCTTGGATAGTAGCGAGAGGAGTGCGTCTGCTACCAGGTCGGAGTCCACGAGGCCTACTATTTAGTATTGGCCACATACTGTGGTTTGATGAGGTCGATGGACACAAATCTTTTCTCCTTTCTTCCAGCAAGGGGCGGCAGAAGTACTGTTCTTGTTCCTTGAACTGCTAGGACAGGTACTGGTTGTCTGTAAGAAGGTCCAAATTCCTTCTTGTCCGCAATCTTTTCTCTGACTAGATCCCCAACTTTTGGAATCCAGACAGGCCTTGCTGGGACCGCCGGTTTTTCCCCAGTGGTGGTTGGCTGCAGGAATACGTTGCTTTGTTTTGATCTCAGTTCATTGAGTTCCTGTAAAACAGCCAAACGTTCTTTGATATCAAACGGTTTATTTTCCACCACTGTGCCTACGTGATCGAGATCTGGTACCCACATTCTTGTCCCAAATAGGACCTCATATGGAGTGACCCCCTAGAGAACTTCTTGGCAGGTTATTTAATGAGCGTTGGACCCCATAAAGATGTTTGACCCACCCATCACCCGAACCTAATACCCTAGCTGTTATAGATTGCTTTATGTCCCGGTTTTTCCTTTCCACAACCGAATTTCCCTCAGGATGGAATGGAGAGGAGTACCGCAATGCAACGCCCAGACTGGCCATGGCTTCTTTGTAAGCCCAAGAGCTAAACGCAGGGCCCTGGTCAGAATGTAGCGTACCTATTGCATATGTGCCGATAAAGACTCGCAAATCTTTTATAACAGTTCGAGCGTCAGCCGAGCGCTGAGGCCATATCCATAGGAACCTTGATTCAGTATTTGTGTGATTGCATTTGTCAAGAAGGACGCATGCGCGTAGATAGTCTAATGCTGTCTAACAGTGGTGTCTGTACTGGGCAGCTACATTTGTAGCATGGTGTCTGGTGGCTTTCTCACTGTAATTTACAGTCTATGCAGTTATTGATGAAGATGTGGATTTCTGTATTCATCCCAAGCCACCAGTACATCTCTTTTAATGTCTAAATTGTTTTAGAGATCCCTTGATGTGACAGACCCTCCCCCAAATGTGCTTCATAAATCAAAGCTGCTCTACGTTCCATGTTTGGAATTACCCTATCCCCCACTCCAGGGATTCAAGCAAAAGGAACGCTGTTCGCATCAATTACATAAGAGTACTTGAGTGGAAACTTTTTTGGTAACGCTGCACCACTGCCTTTGCTTGTAGCATTGACAGCCAACATTATCTCACTGTCTATTTTTGTTTTTGAACAAGTGATCGCAGCTATGGAAGCCGTCTGAACAGCCCCCTTTGCGGCTTCATCAGCCAATGAATTCCCTGCAACGTGAACGCCATCACGTTGATGACTCAGTGTGTGGATCACGTGAGCCTTTGGTAGTTCGTTTTTCAACTGAACTACTTGTTCCCAAAGCGTTTTGTGCTTTATTGTGCCACCTTTCGCATCTTTGAAACCATTTTCAAGCCAGTTTTGTATATATTCATTATACGACTGAACACAGTAAAAGGAATCGCACACTATCAGTGTGGGGAATTCTCGATCTGTACTTTCAAGTGCCAGTTTGAATGCTTGTAGTTCAGCTCGCTGAGCTGTACAATCTCCTAGAGACTGGGTTTTTGTGACCATAGGTCTGAAGATGCCATCTCGCATGCGACCTTTAACGATTGCACATGCTGCACTGTAAGCTTGCTTACCCCTTGTTGCGGGTTGTGCGGATCCGTCAGTGAAAATTATGAATTCGTACTGATCGAGAGGCAGAATTTCAGTGGGCAGAGGACATTCTTGTTCATATTGCAGGAACGCTTGTGTTTTTAAATCGGGATCAAAAACATATTCAACATCTGTTGCAGCAAGAGAATTAACCCATTGTATCCATCTTGGATGTAATGCTTTAGCATTTGGAATGCTTGCTTTTGTGACCGCTTCTAAAGCTGGTACTGGGGTTACGACAATAATGCGTTTCCCTTGGGCTAAGGCTCTTTCTTTTGCTACAGCGGTTTGAACTGCTGTCAGAATTTTTCAGTTGAAGTGAAGCGCATTTCTGCTTGTGTATACAAATGAGATTTGTATGCGATTGGTATTTTTCACCCTCATTAAATGTTAAGTAGGTGAATCCGCATTGACCCGAAATTATTCGAATCACCAGGTTGCGTTGACTTACGCGTGTTTGTAAGTGATTTGTTGCTAACATGTTAGCCTGAAGTGAACGCAAGATTTCTGTGTGTTCATTTGTCCAGTTTTTGATTGAAAAATCAGGTTTAATTAATGCGTAGAGAGGTTTAACCCTTTCTGCGTAATTTAGAATGTATGTTCTTCCAAAATTTAGGAAACCCAGGATAGATTGTAAGTTTTTTAGCGTTTTTGGAGGTTGGAGCAGCGCACATTTCTCTAGAAAGTTAGCTGCCAAGCTCTTGCCTTCACTTGAAAGCTCATATCCTAGAAATAGGACATTGAGATGGGCAATTCTGGACTTTTTGAAGTTGAATTTGTAGCCCTCAGAGGCGAAGCCCAGTATAATGGTGCTCACCCTGTTCAAGTGTTTTTCCAGGTCATCGTCTGTCAGATAGATGTCATCGACATAGGACAATGCCTCATTGTCATAAATTTGTATTAACTCCGTTACCCTCGCTGAGAATAAACCTGGGCTGTTCTTGAACCCTTTGAGGGAGTCGACAAAATTGACGCTGGGTCCCCATGATGGAGAATGCTGTTAAGTACCTGCTTTCAGGTGCTATGTTTTGACAAAAGAAACCATTTGAGATGTCTAGTGTGGTTTTATATTTTTTACGCACAATGTTATTCATTAATGCTGTGCTATGTGCATTTTGCACTGCAAAAGTTTTAGAACAAGTGTTTAAGTGTCTGTAATCCAAAACTAGACGATATGTATTGTCTGGTTTGGAGACAGGAAACAAAGGATTGTTCATTGAGGAGGTGCATGTTTCAATCACCCCTTGGTATTCAAGTTGATCTAAGATCTCCCTGACCTGTTTTTTAGCTTCTTGCGTTATCGGGTACTGCCTTTGTGCAGTTGGTTCATGTTTCAGATGTATTTTATGGTGAGGTGAGTCCTCATCCCATCCTACATGATTTTTATATAATGCTGGGGCCTGGGCTACTGCCCATTTCTTGGCATATGTATATTTTAGGTGAATTGGAATATGGTTGGAGAAGGCGGGCATAATAATGTCCTCGCCGTGTGGGCACTCTCTGACATATTGTGGTGGCCAGTCTTTTTCTGCTAGAAGTATATCATAGCCCCTCGAAAGTTTTTCCCAAAAAAGTGCTTTCACCTGTCTAGGTTTGTCTCCCTCCATCCGGAGTGTTATTTCATATAACTTTTGTGGAGTACTAACCCTGGTGTCTACAGTCTCAACTGTAATGTACTCATTCAAGTCCACTATCTCCAGAAGTTCCTTCAGGTTCTGGTGAGCTATTGTGACTTCTGCTGCACTGTCCAGCATTGTCTGAGCCCATTCTCCGTTTTTGAGTTGTGTTCTCAGTATTCTCGGCATGTCTGACCTTCAGACCTGCTACTTTCTTTTTGGAGAATTGAGGTTTTGTTTTATTTTTTGGAGCGTGTTTTTCTTCTTTGGATTTCACGCGTTCTTCTCTATGTTCTGACCGTCCTCTTCTTTCCGAAGTCTGTGATGAGATCTGAAAGGGACGAGAGGAACGTGTATCAGTATCTTGATACCTGTCAGGCTTTCTCAAATTATCCCTATTCCTGAGGTTATACCTCCTTTCAGAGGGCTCCTTCTGAGGAGACCTACCTCGGGATTGAGAACGTTTCTCGTTTGAATTTTGTTTATTAGTCTCCCACTTCTTTTTAGAAGATGTAGGAGTTTGTTTAATAGAGTCCTTCTCAGGACTTTCAGATAGTTTCGGCTTCACTGGTCTTCCACCCAAACTATCTCTGCCTAATTCAGCATAAGATTGTTCTATAATTCTGGGTAGCTCAGTTTGATGTTCTGTAACATCATATTCCCTTAATTTTTGGCGGATCGCCACTGCTGCTGCCTCCCCTTTAATATTAGATAATATTATTGTTGAGACCTGGTCGAAATTTTTCAGTAATTTCATACCTAAATTCAGAGCAGGCTCTGCCCCGTATTCGTTTTGAATTTGTTTCAGGACATCAGGTATTACCACAATTGACGGAATGCCATGTGTTTTAGTATAGATGGCAGCAAAGACTGTGGTGCAGTCTTCCAGTTGTGGTGTGATCCCCATCGGTAAACTGATTGTTAGTATTCTGTGTTTCTCATACGGGCTAGTATTTGGAAATACTGCTTCGATTTGAGTAATTTTTTGAGCTATCCAAAATGGAATTTGCTCACGTTTTGTGGGCATTTTACCCATGAATGCGTATAGAGTCTGTGGTGTAATTTTTAGCGTATTCCCCGGTTGAGGAGTTTGATTTGGAAGTGTCAATGGTGCTTGGACTGTGAAAGTCCGCATGACATATTGGACCAATTGTCTGTAGATTTTTATTAATTCTTGTAGTTGAACAAGTAGTTCCTCATCTGACATTATACCCAGTTCAGGATGAGGAGTGTAGCCGGCTAGAATTGGCCATGTTGCTCCTGGTCTACCTAGTGGACCGAGCCTGGTAATGTTTCTGTGATGTTTTAGGGCGCCTTTAAACCAGAGCTGATGCTCCTGGTATGTTAATGGAATTTCTATATCCTCGAAAGGAATGTATTCCTCTGGTGGATCATCTTCTTTGTAGAAGTGAAACAGTTTTGTAACTGGGTTTTATTCAGGAACTATTACCCATGAATAGAATACCTCTGTCTGAAAGGATTCGTGTGCCTCTATCACGAAAACTGCTCTACCTCCTCTTGGTTGTAGGCCATGTTTTATGTGTTTTAGAGTGATGGCTCTTCTTAAGTTTTGAGGGATGTCTATAACACCCTCCTCGGTTTCAATAAAACCTGTGATGTTATAAGCTGTTACAGCTGGGTGACCCGCAACGTCACCGTTTCCGGTGTCATTGTCGGAGTCAGGCATTTTGTTTTTTGAAAAATGTAGAACAAGTTTCAAGGAAACAAAGATAAGGTGCATGATATTTTGGAACACTGTATCCTTCAACGTTGAGCAAACCAATCAGCTAATATATAGGGTGCTTCCCTATGTAGCCGTGGCGGATACTTAACCCTGCCCACTCCAGACGTCTTTTGGAGTATATGGGTAGGGGTCTCTGAGAGAAAAAGCACGGCTGAGTTACTCAGTATCTAATGTTGAATTACCGCCTTACCAAACGTTGGGCGCCATGTAGCGTAGCTCCTATTTCCCTAATAGGCTCTGCGCATTGGAATAATATACCCTATAGGTTTGACATAGGACTTTGGTCGGTATGTCCCTATCGAGTATATTAAACTTAATTACTTGTGCCAGCTAGCTCAGAGGCCACTAGAACCTCCTTGATAAACAAGAAGGGAGTAGTTTCTGGCAGCCGCAAAACATGACCACTTTGTTTCCCTTTAGAATCAGAACGTGTCCCAGAGTCGTGGAAACAATAGATAACTATTTCACTCAGCTCACTCGTGCATACTTAGCTTTCCTCAAAGTTACACAGAAAGAATAGACGGGCGTTTCAATAAAAGATTTATTGAACAGTCTTGCTTCTTGTGTAAGTAAAATGTGCGGTTACGATCACAAGACAGTATGCAAGATAAATAACATACAGCGTAAGCAGTAGAAATAAATAATACTGCGCTAGCATGATCTTTAGTAGATATTCATTTATATAAATAACATAGACTAAAAATGCGAGTACTCATACGATGCGTTTCTAAGCTAGTTCTACCCCAATGTACCTAACCTAACCTAGGTGTAGAGAGAGGTATGAAGTAGGTGAAGTATTCCTTACTATGGTATACTAAGAGTATGTTAAGCTCAGTATGCCTAGTATGCCAAGAGTCCCTCTAGGTATCTAGTCAGCTCCATACCTTAAGAATGAGAGAGGTGGGAATCTCTTGCCAGACTCGAACTCCAACACCCCGCGAGGGAAGTCAGATCACTGGAAGCTGGACTCTCTGCGTGCAGGGATGACAGCGTCTTCTCAGTGCGTCATGCCGGGAAACGGGCTCCTCTGAAGTCGAGGTCTCCTCTAGTTTGCAAGGGCTAGGGAAGGTATATTTATACCTGAGAGGTACCTCAGAATGTTAGCATTGACGTGGATCGGACAGCGGAAGACATCATGAATGAACCCCTAAGGTATAACGGTTCATGCATAATAGATGAGTCCTTGAAGAAATCAATAGTCCTGTGCTAGGGAAACTCCCGAAGCCTAAGGGTCTGTTCTTCAAGAACTCGTTGTGACGTTAGGGTGGACGGATGTCGGAGACCATGCCTGTATTTGGAGTGCACGGTTTAATGCCTAAATAAGGACTGTGATTTTATGCCTATATAAGGGCAGGGCGAATTGTGCCTATATAAGGACATGATACAGGAAAGCCTATATACGGACACCCTAAGAGGAATACAACAGCTCCTGGTGGTGGGGTGCGGAGGCTGTTTACGAGCCGTTGGAGGGTGTTGGAGCTGATGGCCAGGGGGTCCTCCTCATCATCACTGAAGAGATGTCTGGTCTGGTATGCTCTGCAGGAGGTGTTGATTGTCCCTCTGCAATGTAAAGGGGAGTTGCAGGTTAACAGTGTGTTCCATGTATGTTGACGCATTGTGCATGTTTACATACAGACTGCATGACAATGTACATTGTGACTGTTATGGATGAGCTGGCTATTTGATGGGAGACAGTGAACATTTCGACTACATGACGGATGTGAGGTTGTACTCGTACATGGTCATCTCACAGTTTCCTGCTATGCCAGATGTGATTGGCTAGTTTCTTCACACATGCGGCACCAGTTGTGTCCCCTGTTCTGTAGTGAAAGTGTTGCACTTTGTACCACATTGTCGTCAATGTTGATGTGCTGTGATTGCTATGTGTGTGTGCTGCATTGTGGGAGGCTGTTTAAGGAAACAATGGCTCTGATGTGGCCTAAAGGTCCAAGTCGAAGTGACCCTGTGGGGGTAAGCAATATAAGCAGGGACATGTAGGTCAGTATATGACAGGTTTTTATTCCACAACAATAGTATTCAGGTGCTCACACTTTAAGTGACAGCGGGCGTGACGTGATAAGTGAGTGCGACGAAAGAAGCAGCAGGACTCGCTCTGCTCTCTGTTCACAGGCTCCCATTCATTGCCCTGTTATCTACAGAAACAACTCCCCGGCACTGCGCGATGCCACACGGCGGCCAGCTGCCTTTCCGATCCACTCCCTAAACATTAGTCTCTGAGGCTTAAATCACTTAGGAGCCCTGAGTTCTTAGAAACACCTTGGAACCCGTGATACTTTCATTCACAGGATTCCTTTTAATTCAGCTTGCTCACCTATGTATGTCCTGAAGATGAACTCAAATAACTAAGTTCGAAACGCCGTCGACCCCCTACAACATGAACTCCTTTTACTCTGTTAAAATTTTCTAAAGGAACTTCTGTCATTGTTGTCAATGCGATGTCTTTATTTTAACTTCACCCTCACTTATCACGTCACGCCTACTGTCACTTAAAGTGTGAGCACCTGAATACTATTGTTGTGGAATAAAAACCTGTCATATACTGACCTACATGTCCCTGCTTATATTGCTTACTGCTCTCATTTAAGAATTAAGTTCTTAACCTCTACCTTTAGTGTCCCCCACAGGGTCACTTCGACTTGGACCTTTAAGCCACATCAGAGCCATTGTTTCCTTAAACAGTTTACTACCCCCGGTTCACATATTGGGGTACCCTTGTCCTCCTTACTACCGCATTGTGGGAGAGTCGCCCCTGCAGCTCTGATTTAGCGGCCCCTTATCCCTTTGAGGCGGTGTGCCTTTGACTTGTGTGCTTTTAAGGTGCTGAAATGTTGGCAACTTGGGTCATTTGTGCTCTTGGACGGTTTTTGTACACTTGTGCATTGTTTGTCTGCAGATGTGTTGTTGACGTCAGGGGTTGTATGTGCACGTGGATGTGTCAGAGTGTGACCTGCTCCTTTGAGGATGTGATCCACACTGGGCCCCCTCAGTGTAGTGTCGTGCACCATGTCATGTATTTTGACTGCAGCCATGCTATTGGTCATGCAGTGTCATTTGCATTGTCGGTGTGGCTCACAGAGCCGCTGCTTTGCTGGATTCAGCACATGTGCATGGGTAGGTTGTGAGATTGGTGATAGGGAGGGGGGCCCCTTTGTGCACATAGTGGACGGTGGCCCACTTGTTGTTTCTATGTGTGCTGCAGTGTGCCAAGGGTATCAGGCACATGTTCCACGATCATTGTGGGTGTGCAGTGTGCTACACATAATTGTGCATCTGTGCCATTGTGCCCATCTCCCCCCGTCCCCCCAGTCCCTGGTCGTTACTCACCCTGTTGCTGTTGGGTCAGGTCATATCGAGCTGTGTCCGGACCCCCAACTCCTTGCACCGTCTCCACACTGATGACGGTGACCACCATTTCCTCCAGCTCATCCAGCTCCTCCTGTGGCGCAGGACTTCCACCTCCAATCGCCGTTGCTGCCTTCCGGTTGGCAGAGAGATTCTGCTTGGTTTGGCTATTCACATCATGCCGGCGCCTCTTGACCTCCTCCATTGACCTCCACAACACTCCGACTGCATTCACGTTGTTCATGATTGACTGCCATATTTCCGTTTGTGTTGCCAATGACACAGTGGAGGTGACGAACAGTTGTTGGTAGTGTTCTATCACCTCCGTGACGATGATCCTGTTTTCCTGTGGACTGAACCCCGTCTTCCTCTTCCTCTTCTCCTTGCCCTTCCCCGACCCCGAGGTTCCTTGCTGGTCGTCTGTTGGGCTTGTGGGGTTTGCGTTGTCCTCTGCACTCGGTCCAGGTGCATCCATGGTGCTACGCAGTTTATTTTTTCGTCTTTTTTTTTCTTCTGCTTTTATAGTGCATTTTCCCGCATGGCGCGTGGGAATTGCAGGCCTGTCAGCTGGTTATCGCTGATTTTTGTATCGCGATTTGGGGCATTGCAACTTTTTTCGCGTTTGTGTTTCGTATTTTTTCGGCGTCGTGTTGATTTTAACGCGGTCATTTGGTGCGTTATCATGAGACTATCGCATGGTGCCGCCGGGTTGAGAATACAACGTTAACACAGTGTTATTTTCCCGCAATGGACTGCGATGCGCAAACTTGCGTTAAGCTAATTTTGCGATCATTATCACACGTTCTTGAGAATATCCCCCTATGGGGGTTATTTACAAGACCCTTGCGCCGCCGGTACGTCACTTTTTCCCATATTAAATGTGACGCACCAGCGGCGCAAGGAGCTTGTAAATAAGCCCCTATTTTGTTAACTCTGCGAATGTAGAATTTTTGCAACGCAAACAAGCTGCCCACACTTCTGTGCATGTTTCAACCTCTGGACCAGAACCATTTTATAAATCTGTTGTTTATCATTGAATTCCACCTTGTGTGATCCTTCAAGGGAAAATCATAATTTTTTTTTTAAAACTGCACAAAATCTGAACATAACTTACATAACGTGGAATTTCGAGAAAAAAAATCAATTAAAATGGGCATTTAACATCTAGCAGTGATGTTTGATGTTATATGCACCATATGGTTAAATCTGACATACTATGAGACACTGCTCACTGCATTGTTTTGGTGGCTCACAAAATTATCTGACTCAAAGATCAGTGACTATTTCCACCTCATTTTCACATTTCAACGGAGATACACATATTTTGGCTGTTGCTAAAGCTCCACGGGGGCCATGGGTTGCAAGGAAGGACTTTCTATCACCTGCTGGGGCATTCCTCTTGGACTCTCGTGCCTGGTTCCATTAGTCAGCCACCCCTACTACAGGCATACCGCACCGAGTCCACAGGGCACAATACAGTACTCACGGTGCAGTGCAGCAGGTCTGACATGGGTGCCGCACATTGGCAGCAGACAGTATTAAAGGGCTGCTAACTACGCGTGGCGCAGGACCCACTAAGGGGGAGATTGACTAAGATTTTGCACCATGTTTGCGTCACAAAAGTGATGCAAATCGCCACAAAATCTTTTTTTCCCTATTTACTTTCCAGCGCTAAACTTTTTTTGCGCTGGAAATAACGGAAAAGTAATGTGAAGCAGCACATAGCGCTGCTTCGCATTACTTTCCCCCATGGGGGCGTACCAAGGGTGGAGCATGGGCTTTCCCATGCAAGCACCCAAGGTTTTTCAAGCTAAACCCAATTTATTGAATAAAGTAGATTGTGTTTAGCGTGAGAAAACTGCGCCCTTTTCAAGTAGGCGCACAGAAGGAGAAATGCTTTCATTTCTCCTTCCTTTTCTGACTTTGCATGCGTGCTGCACTGTGCAGCACGCATACAAAGTGGGAAAAATTTTGCATGTGTCTTAACATTGTATTTTGTGCAAGAAGGGTACCCTTCCTGTACAAAACTATGCTAAACTAATGCACACACCCTAGCGCTATGGTGCTAAGGTGAGTGCGTGGCACACAGCAGCTGTAATCAGCGCCTGTGCATGGGAAAGGGGAGGAGAGAGCCATATCTGTGAAGATATGGGTCTCTCCTGCTCCCTCTCTGTCACGCAACGCAGCACAGCCTCGCGGGGGGGCTGCGCTGCGTGAATTGTTTGTAAATCTCCCCCTAAATCTCCACAGTGGCTTTGGGCTACAAAAGAGGACTTTCTATCACCTGCGGGGCATTCCTCTTGGACTCTCCAGACTGGTATCATTTGTCAGCCACCCCTCCTGCAGGCACACCGCACCGAGTCCACAGGGCGCACCAGAGACGTTTTAAGGCAGGGACCCCTCAGTCTCTCCTCTATATCTGTATGCAAACATTTCTCCTCTTTGCCTACCTCCACCTCTTTCTCCCTTTGTGAAGGCCATCCTAACGATTTTAGGGCCTAAACAAGGCATATTTCCTTTTTCTTTCATAAATACTTTTAATTGGTTGCAACTTACTGGCCGTATGAGCAGAAAGCATTTTCATCCCTACATGGACAAGATATATTTCAACTGTTTTTGTGTGACCCTTTCTGAAAGTTTGGCTTTATACAGGCTTGAGTTAGCAGAAAATGGATACTAAAATTTAAAGTTTTTCCAAACGGTGCCCCCAAAATATGTCTTTGCCCAAAAAATCCTTAAAACAACACTGGGGTGCACTACAATGCTCAAGGTCATTGCAGCAGATCTGACACAGGTGCTACACATCCACAGCGGGCAGTATTAAAGGCAGTGGCGGCTGGTGGATTTTGAAAGTGGTGAGCGAAATATTTGTTGTTCCCTAATGTAATAAGCGAGCGAGCGAAGCGAGCGAGGCCGAACTGCAAAAGGAGGGTGCGGGGGGGTTCTCCCCCTGCAAGAAAATTTTGAAAAAAATGGATTCAAATGGTGGGTTTTACACCAGATATTTACTGCAAATTGTTGAAAAAAGGGGGATCCAAATATAGCATTTAGAAGCACAAGTGTGAAGAAAACATTAGAAACAAATCAAAAATGTGCCCAATCCTCAAACTGGTCTGTTTGCAAAATGAACCCCAAGCCAAGCACGTACAACCGATGGAAACAGGCCCTCTAATGTATAACTGTAGAGTCCTGGCGAGTACGCCGTGTTCTATACTGCGCAAAATATGAAACACACAAACCCACGCCACAGTAGGTGTCTCCTCAACAATCTCGTCTGCAATGAAACACCCGCACTACATATAACAACCTGCTCTATCGCATTAAGACCTTCATCGCTATGGACAGATGGGCGTTGGACAAAAACAGGGTGTGCAAAACATCAGCAACTGAGAGAAATAAGACCTGCGGTAACCAGTTCAGCACATCAGTGAGACCACGTCCGAGTGTCAGTGGAAATGATGCAAAAAAGACACAGACATGGTTTCCCTGTGAAAAGCGCAATGAAGGAAAGGTGTTTTACTACAGACCTCTCCTGCCTGGGTGTCTTTCTAATCTGAACACACAGCTTCCTTTCCCTTCAGGAGAACAGAAACGACAGGGAAAATGTGTAGGAAAGAGCATTATGAAGCGTCGCGCAGCTGAAACCGTACAATTAGAGGTAAAGTTACTCCAGTGCACTATTTTGCCCCTTCAGTAGCTGCACGGGGATGCAATACCAATGCAGGTTGTGTTGCAGTGTTCATTGGTGTTCTCTATCTTTCAGCGCTGAATGGTATATCTTTCTGATTGAGGCATGGCTTGCATGGGGGCATTTTCTTTCCCCATTTCATAATTTTGGGCGGCCTTACTCTGTTTTTGAGGTTTATGGCATGTGACACTTGTTTTTGCCTCCAAGTGTTAAATTCAGATTTCTGGATCAGATTCTTGCTTTTCAAAACACCATGGTTTCCGTGGGGCACACTTGCAGGCCCATATCCATGCTGTAGTTGGTGCTGGGCTGCTGCTCGTGCTATTTTGCTACATTTTGCATATAAAACAGTCCTGCTTTGTCTGCTGTCTGTTGTATGTGACACTTGTGAGGTTGCCACCTTTGCTGCACCTCTTATGTGCGTCCAAGAAAACTGTCCTGCACCTGCCTGCTCTGTACAGAGTGTGAGAGGGGACACTGTGCTGTTATTCCATGGGAACCCACCGGACGCAAGTTCTAGCAGTTATACATACTTGACAGGGCGCTCGCTTTCACTACAGGCTCGGAAACATTGTCTGAACTAGCAATCAAAAGAATAGGTGCTAGCAATCAAAAGAATAGGTGCGCGCTGAACTAGTGTTAACTTGTGCCCAGGCCGCGACAGCACTCCATAACATAGATAGATAATCGCATGTAAGGCACAGAGCTAACATTAATATTTACACAGTGGGTGTGTGGCACAGTGCAGTGCTAAGGTATGCACAATGGATCTTCTATTGATCCAGGCTGAAGTACTCCACAACACGACACAAGCAGCGCACAGTGCTAGTGTTAATGTCGAGTAACCAACAACATACTGCAGGTGTTAAGAGTAACACACTTGATCTGTTTAAGGCACACCACTACTTTTAACATTACTGGGTGTGCATGGCACAGTTCTAGTGCTAATGTGTGCCTAAATGGGATCTTATGTTGATCAATGCTGCAGTGCTCATAACTGTAAAATTGCGGGGCACAATCATGGTTTGTGCATTTACACAGAGCGCGTGTGTAACATTAATCTACGCAAACAGCTGCATTGAACATAGTGTAAGGATAGTAGAGAAGGCTTGCTTTCAGCATTGTTCTTGATAAGGCTGTAACATCATGAGGGAATATTCCACAGATTGTTTATTTTGATCAAATAATCATTTTACAAGATAAATACCTGCCTGGAATACCATGACACACCACATTATTTCTTTCGCGGCCGGCAAGACAGGGAAGCGGGAAGGTATTAAAATACAAAAACTTACCTTCCTCCGCATCGTGCGCGCCGCCTCAGCTCCTGCTGCTCCTGGCGCATTTTAGGCAGCCTCCCTCCCTCCCCTCCCCTAAGCCAATCACAACACTGCAATGGCAGCATTGTGATTGGTGTGGGGCAGCTGACAGCGCCCCAGCCGGGCACCTGTACGAGGCCATTTTCTCTATGTAGGCTACCTACATAGAGAAACTGCAGAGTGTGCATGACTGCTTTGATCGGCCCTGGGGCCGACCAAACAGTCAGGTCCCACAACAGTGGGCTAGCCACTCCCCCCCTGCCCTCGAGCAGGACCGCCCACCCGCCCTCCCCCAACCAGGCACTTCTGCTTTGACCGCCCTCCCACAACCAGGCACTTCTGCTTTCTCGCAGTGCGAGAAGCAGAAACATAAAATGGTAGTTTTACCATTTTATGTTTCTGCTTCTCGCACTGCTAAAAAGCAGTGGGGCGACGCCCCCACGGCCCAATGAAGGAGCCGCCACTTATTAAAGGGCTGCTAACTCCCCACGGCACAGGACACGATAAAGCTCCGCTTTGGCCTTCAACAAAGGACTTTCTATCACCTGCGGGGCATTCCTCTTGGACGCTCAAGCCCGGTACCATTTATCAGCCACCCCTCCTACAGACACACTGCAATAAGTCCACAGAGCGCACTATAATGCCCACAGTGCATTGCAGCACGTCTGACACAGGTGGCGCACATTCGCAGTGGAGAGTATTAAAGGGCTGCTAACTCCCCGCGGCGCAGGATATGCTAAAGCTCCGTGCACGCTTTGGGCTGCAACAAAGGATTTTTTATCACCTGTGGGGGCATTCCTCTTAGATTCTTGAGCCTGGTATCATTTGTCAGTCACCTCTCCTACAGGCACAATGCATTGAGTCCACAGGACGCACTACAAAGCCCACCGGGCATTGCGCCAGGTTTCACACAGGTGCCGCACATTGGCAGCGGACAGTATTAAAGGGGTGCTAACTCCATGCAGCTTGGGACGCGAGCAGGATGCACCCAGGCACGTGCCAGAGTGAAGACTGGGCCAAGAGCAGGCTCGCCTGCAGCTGTCTGCGGACGGGTCAGGTCGGGCCGGGCCGACTCTCTTTCGGCCTCGAGATCCTGGGATTGAAGTTGATAAGTGTCAAGAATGTTTATTTTCCAGTGTTGTGGTGATGTCCGTGTTACATTCCTGACTGGTTAAGAAGGCAGAAACATGGGGAAACAGATACTTGCGCAAGCCCACGGAAGGGAAGGCATAAAGCTAGCTGAATCCATCAGTTCCATCACAAATTATCTTACTAATGCCATGGGCTTATTAAATAGTGAAATTGTTAAAGCTGAGAAATGGCTGGCCACAACAAATTCCGCCTTACGTAGTGCCATGAAGGACACTGATGATGAGATGGCTTCATTAGATCAGGGGCCCAAATGTGAAAACATAACAAACAAGCATTTGCAATGCAACCGGTCTCGCCTTTGGAACCTTATAAGTATTTAGCCATGCTGCACATTATCCTGGGTGCTGCAACATCTACTGTTCTTTAACATGGAAGCTTTGACACTAATAGGCACATTATCGCACTGCTTTTAGGCTGATACAACTCTTTCAGCCATCTAGCCCTACATTTTAACACTGACATTTTGATTGCCGGCCTGAAGCACCCGCTATGCCTGACACCTGTCCTTGCAAAAGGCACAACTGTTTGGCAGACGCCGTTCAAGGTGGCAGAGGGCCTGTCACAGTTTAAGTTGCGCTGAATTCAGGGGCATAGGTATCATCAGTGCAGCATGTGCAATGGCACTGGTGCCCAGGGGTAAGATGCGCCCACAGCACACTAAATATAACAAATATTTACTAGCCAACCAGGGTACCTGAGGCATGTCTTCCTGTTTGCACTGGTCCTCAAGAACCTTTACAACACCGCACATTTCCAGGGGTGCAGTAATACAGAACCAAGTCACAGGAGGAATACAGCGCAGACTGGGGCACGTCTCCGCTTCCAGGCACCACAATAGATGAACAGAGGGCAATGGTTAACTAGCAGAGATTTAACAATTTTAGCCTAAAGAAGAAGTACTTACAGAAACTATGAGTGGTGAGAGAAACAGTGTTTTCATTCTATGGCACATGCATGTATGCATCTGAGCAAGGTAATGCTCCGGTGAGCAGTGCTGTAGACGGAGTACACCGCCGTTCTAGAGTTCATAGCACTACTAAAGCTGGGATGCACAGCAGTGCTACAGGGGGATGCCCCAAAATACTAGGGGGTACACGACATGGCCAGGATGCTTATCAGTGCAACCTCAGTAGTGCATGGCTGTGCTGAAAAAGTGTGTAGAGCAGGACTGGTGAGAATGACGCTGCTATATTGTTGTGCAAGACAGTGGTACAGGGTAGTGCACTACAGTGCTGCATCAGTGGTGGACACGGCGCTGCACTCGAGGTGTCCAGTGGTGCTATAGCAGGATTGTATGCAGGACTACGAAGGGGGTACACTCCAGTACTACTGTATACCTCAGTGCTACAGTGAGGTGAAAGAGCAGCGCTACAATGGGAATGCAGGGTAGCTCATCCGTTCTGGGATACGTGGTAGTGGTATGTCAGCCGTGAAGAACTGCTAAGAAAGAAATTTCAAGCATGAAAATCAGCGTGCTTACCTCAAATCTGGACAACGGCATTTCAGTAAATCTACCAAAAGTAGTAACAAGAGCCTGCATGGGGGTGTGGGTGCGGGACATAGGGAAGATGCATGGTGAGCGCTACAACAATCATGCTCGGAAAACCTCTGCCGATATATTGGAATAGGTTGTAGAGAGTAATTGGGCCTTCACCCATGTATGTGTTGGTAGAGTGGGAGCTGCCATGTAAGAATCACGTAGTGGACCAGAGGTAGTGGCGGCAGTACTAGCTGGAAAAGGCTCCAGTATAGCGAGGGGGCATCGTTGCAACAACGGGGGAAGGAGGGGGCGGAAGGGAAGATACAATAAAATATTCGCAGGAATGAAATGTTCCTTCTTAGTTGTAGATTCTCAGTGAGACTGCAGCGGCCCGCAATTGTGAAGCACACGCACATCATTGCAACAACATGGGAAGGAGGGGGCGGGAGGGAAGATACAATAAAATATGGGCAGGAAAGAAATGGAGGGTGCGTGCGCTGTCTAAACAACAAACATAAGAATCAAACACATTGGCGATGTAGTGTAACAAACAGAGCTGCCAACTTTAGGCCTGGGGAACTGGGTTCGAGTCTCGAAGTAAAACGAAAACCGATACAGAAATAAAAAAGAAACAAGAAGGGAATGGATGCGGGGGGGCAATGCCACGTGGGAGTAAGCAGCGGTGTTTATGAAGGGCTGCGCTGAGCCAGGAAAACCCTAACACTCTGCCACAACAACTAACAGAGTGCGCGAACACAAAGGGAACAAGCATTTGCAATAACACGTCTGTACAGTGTAACACTCGGATTAAAGGGGCCAGTAGCCACGGAAGGATACAAATGACAACATGGCGTAATAATACGGGACTAACAAGCCTCATTATCAATCAGAAGACAGAATTTACGAAGGACAAACACAAAAGCCAATGAACAATATGGGCGGAGAGTGAGGGCAGCTTGTCTCCCCATACTAGACTACTGCATGCCTCGCAGAGTGAGCAGTGCATACGCGCTGCCGCTAAAGCTCGACCTAAAAATTACAATTTTACTTGGACTGACTTTGAAATCCATTGATGTCAGGAGTCATTTGTAGGGAGAAAGTTAAAAAGCAAAGAACTACAGATAGTTTTTTTTTTAAAGAAAAAGTGTAAATGCTTTACAAAATGGAGCAGTTTCCTATGTGTGCAGTTTAGATGCTAAATGCAGGCAATGGAAAGTGCGTGTGAAGTACAAGAACCATTAGGTGAAACTAAAGTGCATATCTGTGGGAGGTCCGGTAGCGCAGACAGCAAGGGAGTCAAGTTGGACGACGTCCCTTTGTCCTATGAATGTTCCGGGATCGAATCTATGGGGCCCTACTTCTCCTTTCATCTTTCAGGTGCAGACTACATGAGTACGGCTGACCTCAGTACTCACAGGGGCATATTCCCAAGAACGTGTGATAACTACCACAAAATTACCTTAACGCAACCCTTCACATCGCAGTCTATCGCGGGAAAACAACTCTGTGTTAACGTGGTATTCACAACATGGCGGCCCCATGCGATAGTCCCAAGCTAACGCGTCAAATGAACGCGTTAAAATCAACGCGACGGCTAAAAAACGCGAAACACGAACGCGAAAATAGTAGCGATGATGCCAATCCTGATACAAAAATCAGCGATAACCAGCGATAGGCCTACAATTACCACGCGTCATGTGGGAAAATGCACCATAAAAGCAGAGTAAAAAAAGGTGAGATGACAATGTACGAGCACAACCACACATCCGTGACGTAGAACAAATGACCATTGTCCCGCATCAAATAGGCATCTCCTCACAGTCACAATGTACATTGACATGCAGTCTGCATGTAAACTGCGCCAATGCTGAAACATGCATGGAACACACATTGAAACCGCATCTCCCCTTCACATTGCAGAGGGACAAGCAACCCCTCCTGCACACAGACGTGTCATGACCATGATCAATCCACCATGAAAGCGTGGACGAATGTAGGGGCAGTGACTCCTGCTTACGTACATGTTGCCCATCTTGTGGTACTTGAGCCACAGGGGACATCCCTGCATCATGGTGGTACATATCTGACCCCAAAAGGAGCCCTGTTGTCACCTGTAGGACACAAATGGCAGCCAAAATGGAATGATTTTGGACACATGTGAAACGCCGAAGAGTGGGATTCCCTACTAACTGCGACACACAGAACTGGCAGTCCGAATACGTGACACCCTAAACAGCCCCTCTGCACAGAGGTGACACACCCACCATCCATGAACAAATCATAAAATTGTCAGCAATACATGTCGCACTCACACTTGTCTGAGTGATGTGCCTGCACAGATGAGTGACATGCACTCAGGGAATGTGTATTTTGAATGCATTTATTAGCACATGCTGTGCCTGTGGTTATTTTGTACTGTCCCATGATTGCCAAGGACTGTCACAATGTGACGTGCTCGTGTGAAGAAATTGTCAATGATGGTGTTCCTACGGGCAAGTCCTGCTGCGGCTGCAGTGGGGTGTGGTCCACCTGCCTCATCATCATCTTCCAGTGCATCTGGCACTTGTATCCATGGGGCCTTGCTGCGTACACATATGATGTGCAACACACAACATGCAACGATCATCTTGCACATGATGTCTGGGCTGTACAGGAGCCTCCCACCTGTGACGTCCAGGCACCTGAAACGTGACTTCAACACGCCAAATGTGCGTTCCACGATGCCCCTGGTGCATTTGTGGGCCGCATTGTACTGCCTCTGGGCCTGTGTGTTCGGGGCTCAGAGGGGTGTCATCATCCAAGTGCAGAGTGCATAGCCTTGGTCACCTGTGACAGTGCAGAGAGACATGAGTCAATAGTTGGTTCTGCATGATGTGTTGGCAGGCTCAGTGGTTCATTGGTGTGTGATATGTGTGACTTTGTGATTCCTGCATGACATGTACTGCTTGTTGCACATGAGCGGCATCAATGTGAATTATGTGGCCTCACTGCTGCTCCTCCCTCCCCCCGAGCCCATTCACTAGTGTGCGCTGCACGGTTGCATCACTTGCACCCCTACGGCACACTATTGTCATGCCTGTCTGCGCATGTCCACAAGCCTGACAACGTCACAGTGATGTCGTGCACTGAAGGTGGACAGACACGTGTGTGTAGGCCTATGGTAAGGACAGGGCGGACACAGATGTAGAGTTCATGCCTGGCTGACCTCGCCATGCGGTTGAGGGTAGACCTTTGGCTTATGCTGCGGAAATAGCGACACACACAACAGTTGGCATGTCTGATCCCTGACCCCAAGCGGGCTTGCGCACCCTCATTTACCCCTCGGCCGAGCCCGTACTCTGGGGGCATGCTACATAGCAACATTGTATATTGCGTGACGGGTGGCCCCGACACTACACCTGAGACACACGCATTAGTTACTGCCTTGGCAATGCCTACACTTAATCACACCCCTAAGCCATACTGCCGTACGCCGGTCCACTCCCTCACGCTCACAGGGGGGTCCGACACAGATACATGTCCCACTGCCTGAGGTGACAAGGTTGCGCATGCTGTACACAGCACAATGTAATGTGGTATGGCCCGGGGCCCACATGCATACAGAATGACCACACGGACACACTGAGATAATTTGTGGAACTGGCTACGGGCACGTGTGCCCGGCACCTTTACTTGCCAGGGTCACACATCCAGTGACGCCTGAGCTGGATGGGTGTTGGGCAGTGTAAGCCACCCCTCAGTGGTTGGTTGGTGCTGGCAACAACTACAACAGTGATCAGACAATCAGGAGTTCAAAGTACAAACAGCAAGGGTCCATGACTTGAGCTGCACAGAGTCTGTGGCCTCGGATGCTCAGCGGCCGGCACAGGCACACCACCACGGGACGGTGACTTGCGATGCACTGAGGTAGGGCTACGAGAGCTGAGTGGGTCCTCGTTGATGTCCAAGGAGAATGTCGCGGAGTGTTACTGGGGACAGTGGAAGGTGTCCATCCAGGGCATGATGCAGAGGGAAGAAGCAAGCAGAAACAGGCAATATGGAGGAGTTGAATGCTACAGTCCCCTTTTTCCCACAATGTCAGTATCAGCTACATGATGATGAAGACAACCCCCAGGCCATAGACTCAGATGCCACCAACATTCAACCAGAGAGTGTCCACGACTCCCGTGGCACAGAGTCAGTGGCCCCAGAGCTGGAAGGGGATGCAGTCTGCGATGAGGCCTGTACAATGATATAAACTCTGCAATGAACAGATCAAGACTCAGTTCCAATTGTGTGTCCTACTCGACCGCAGTGTGTGCCGGAGGCAGCGGTCAGCGCGGGGCAACCGCTGTGCAGCTAGCTACTCCTGGAATTCTAACACACGGCGTTGAAATGGCATGTGGAGAAGATTCATGGTTGTCGGAGGTGGAGGCACCAGAGCTGAGCGGGTGTGCACCCTGCGACGATGCCATGTCCTGCCTGTTACGGACTGTATTGGATTGGTGTGAGGCCTGCTGGACCGCTGTGTAGGCCGAAGGCAGAAGTCCGCAAGGGCCCACAGACACGTGTGGTCGGAATGCTATGCACAGAGTTGGTGGCACCACATCGAAAGGAGTATAGGGATATAAACGATGCCATAAATATGTACTCTGCCATTGTGTAATCAAGACTCAGTTCCAAATGTGTGACCTACTTGACCGCTGTGTATGCCGGTGGAGTACGTCAACGTGAAAGGAGTACTGTGGGCCTTGCTTGCGGAGGCCGTGATGGTCTGAGGAGGCTGCCAAGGTCGCGGGCCTCTGGCTTTGAGCTAGCACCGGCACGTGGTGGGCCCTCTTGGAGACACGCCGGTGTTGGCAGGTGAGCAGTGAGGCCTGGATGCGCAGGGGTGGACAAGACTGGTTCGGGGACCAGCGGCCCGGGCTGCGGCAGGCGCACAGGATCGCAGGCACTGCCGCACACGGCGTCGGCCTCGTGGCGGGGTGAGAGGCGCAGCCCTGGCAGCCACATTGGCCATCCCGGAAGAGAACCACGCCCAGGGCTACGTGCTTTTTATTCACACCCCTTCGCTAGCCTGGTGTACGCCGACCAAGCTCACTCCGCACACGCTTACAGGGGGGACGTAACAAGATACATTTCCGAGATCTTCCCCACTTGCTGGGGTGACATGGTTGCACCCACTGTCCACAACACTACCACCACCAGCAGTATGTGTCGACATGGATATGTCTGTAGTCTGCATACTGCAGTCTGTCCAGCACTTCCACGCCACACTTGGCATTGTGTGCATTCGCATTCATGGATCACTTGCCTCCTTCGCACATGCCTGGTTCCCACCTCTCCCCACATACTGCTATTGTGTGGCTGAGGTGCCATGCCGTTGATGGCTCATGTACATGGCTAGCCCAGGTTACCATCGTACGTTGTGCTGTCGTGTGTGGTGGGTGGGCATGTTGTATGTGAGTTTGTAACGTGTGCATTCCCAGAGTTGTGAGTTGCATGATTGTGGAGTTGAGGTGTGGGGTGTGTTCATTTGGTACTTACCAACGAGCTCTGCATTTCCGTAGGTGCCATCCTGGAAGTGCCAGTTGATGATGGACTGTCGGAAGATGTATGAATCATGCACACTGCCTGGGTAGTTGGCGACGACATTGGTGAAGAGTCCCCGGTGGTCCACTATTGCCTGCACATTGATGGAATGCGTGTGCTTCCTGTGTGCAGTGTCGGCAGGGGGCACAAGTAGGACATGTGTGCAGTCAATTGCCCCCAACACGTGGGGGAAGCCAGCTATGGCGTAGAAGCCTTGCTTGGTCTCCTGCTGTTCCTGCACAGTGTGGGGGCAGTATAGGTACTGGGGTACCAAGCTGATGATGGCATCCAGGACAGGTTTGAGGAACTTGGATAGGGCTGGCTGTGAGACTCCTCCGACTCTGGCGGTTGTTGGTTGGAATGTCCCATAGGCCAACAGGTGCAGCACAGCCAGCAGCTTTGTCTGAGGTGGGATGTTGGTTATCCGCTGTGTTGGTACCGTCAGCCTGTGGGCAATGATATTCAGGATGCGGAGGATGGTTGGCCTTTTGAGTCTGTAGTGGGCAATGACATTTTCTGGGGTTACGTCTGTGAGGCTGGTGCGTTTCCTGAAGGTCCGCTGTCTTTGTCTGCGCTGCCTCTGTGGTGGTCCGGGGGGGGGGGGGGGGCGGGCCTGGGGGTGGTGGCGGTGGGTGTTGTGGCCTGTGGGGCTCGGAGCTGCATGATGAGTAGCTCCATGGCATCTGTTGTTCTTCAGGTGTGGCTGTGGGCTGTGCTCCCTTTTCTGGTGCAGGTTGTCGTCCGACTTTGCCAAATGCGATGCAGCGCACGCAACGAAATTCGTTTTATTTATTTATATGTTTACTTACCTCTATTCGGCCGTATTCCGTACTTTACTACCCCCCACCCTGCCCCTCCCCCGCCCCATGTCACCGACCAGCAGCACTCCCACCACGGGCCGCTACTGGCGACAGGGTAGGGGAGTTCCATTTATCAATGAATTTGCTATATTATTTCAATGTTACTGAAATTCGATCTAAATATTTCGCACTTTTCCATGGAGAATCGGTTTACAGAAGAATCAGTGCAGTGCAGGCATTATTATAATGTTATCCATTGCTAGTCGGTCTTCTTTGATTGATGCCCTCTGTCTCAACTTTTAATTTCACAACAGTAATATTGTCCACTTAAAAAGCTCACATGAGAAAACGAAGTGCGGTTTGCTGTCTAAACAGTGAATGTCAATTTACTCAGTTATGTGGTACCCTTTCAATTGTATTGGAAGGATGAAAGGATGAGTCGGCTTTCATGATCGCTATCCTGTAGACTGCTTACAAGTCGCCACTGCAGGGGCTCAGCCCACTAAGCGACCTCGCTGGGGGATCCTCCATAACAGGCCCGGCTCCAGTAATGTTTATTTGGGTGGGCCAAGGGTGCATTCGGGTGGGCCACTGAGGCACTCGCGGCCGGCATGACTCGCGGGAGAGGGGGCTCACGAGGGGCGGGGTCACGCGGGGGGTTTAATTTAATAATATGAATTTAAAAAAAATGTAGCTTACCTTTCCACCGGCCGAGTCCCACGTCTTCTCGGCTCCTGCTCTCCTGCCTCCGGCAGGAACAGGAAGCAGGCAGCCAGGTTCCCTCCCCAAAGCCAATCACAACGCTGCAAACAGTGTTGTGATTGGTCGGGACGCCGCCCAGCCAGGGGCTTATGTGGAGGCCATGTTCTCCATGCAGGCTGCATTGCAGCCAATGCAGCCTGCATAGAAAAGGGCAGAGTGGGCATGACTAGTTTGGGCGGCCCCAGAGGGCCGACCAAACAGGCTTTGTGCACTCATGACCTGACTGCTAATTAAATAAACAAAAAACAGAAAGGGCATGACAGGGCCGGCTTTAGCACTAGTGCGAAAGTCTTGTTTGGCGCCCCACCAATGACCTCTTTCTCCGTAGATACCATTACTACCACCCTCCAACAGTGCCCTTCATCTCTCTGTAGCCCCTCTCTCATATGCATTTCATTTGTTGTGTAGCGCTACTCATATCAGTGTTGGGTGTCACAGTACTTTACATCACGCACACATTATACAGAGATAGTGAATCATACAAGTAGGTAAATCAGTCTATAGGGAATGTCACATAAGCCAATGAGGATTATAAGGTGTAGGACTCACGTCATCCATACTGGTGGGCAGTATATTTTAAGAGGGTGTGGTCTGGAGAAGCACAAACACAGGATTTAAAGCATACCCCAATGGTTGGGGGGTTGGCTTTACTAATAAAAATGTATATCTGCCCAAGTTAACTCTTTTTAGCAACATTAGAATAATGAAAGACTGGGAAAGTTCTAACTATATCGCAACACAAAAAAAAGTGAAGTTCTAACTAAACCATTCAGGTTTGTATGCAGCTCTTTGATGACAGTTCATAGGTCCCTATCCTATGTTAGGATTGTAACTTCTGAACTGCAAGTAACACAAGAATCACTGTGACAAAGACAGTAACCCACTGAGCTATCCACATAAAATACAGTTTATCTGCATTTCAAAACTACCAACAAAGGATTGCTCTTCAGCAGGATCATTAATCACCAGTTATCGGGACATTTTTATTGTTGCCTTGCATCCATGGTCATAATAATGATAAAAACGATTTAAATGAAGCATACACAAAGTATGTGCCTTGCTGGGCCTTTGCAGATTTTAAAAATAAGAACAAATAGTCACACATTTTCTTTCCTACTTGGTACATAGAACTCTGCCTCACAGTCCGATCTGATAAGCAGCTGCAGGGGTCACGAAAGGTGAATTAGGATAAACAAACTTCTTTTCTCCAGCACAGAATAGAAAAGGAAATATCCAGGCATCCAGTGTCAAAGAAAGAATTTGTCCCCTTCCCCATGCCCCTATTGTACCTGCAAGACACAGCCCACCTTACTAAAAGGAGATGCGTGATTGGAGGTGCCTGTGAGAAAGAGCCCAGGCCCAATCACGCAACTTCCAGAACAGGAAGAAATTAACGTGGCCATTTTCTATTGGCCTTCAAGCCGTCACTGCGAGGGCCAAGAGTCGGTTTGGGACCAGATATAGGCTTGGGCACCCAATAAAATAGTGGCCCACATTTGCGAATTGCAACCTTTTGAGAAGCATTGACTTTTTAGTATAAGGGGGGTAATTTTATGAGAATGGTATGGTAAAGAAAGCCTTCTATTGCTTATGTGGCCAGTGACATTGGTCAGGACTGAAAAGTCCATTATTCCACTGAAACTCACTCACTCTTCTCCTGACGCTCATCTTGATTTCCATGAATCACTTGTATCCCATGCTCCCCCTCATATCTCTGAGCCCCCTCCTGTCTATTAGGCCATTATCCCTATACACCCTGATGAAGGCAACTGAGGATGAGCCAAAACATTGTGTACAAGTTGATAATTGTTGAAAAAGTGTCTGGAAAGGAGAGGGAACTACTGGATGAAATTCATATTGCTTGGTGTTTTTGTCTCCCCTTATCAGGACTTATTCAGTAGATATGTGTGAATGAGAAGAGGTGCCTGAAATAGTATTTTACTTATTTAAATATTTTCATAGATATGCTGTGTACTAAATGGTATTTGATAGATAAAGATGATGAAAATGTAAATAGCCAGTGACTATTTAAAATTTGTATGGAATGTATTTGTTATTATAGAGCAATAAAGATGCGGTGATATCAATGATTCTCTTCCATTTAATAATGGGGGAAAGATAGATATTTATATAGCTGAAATTGTGGGCAAGAAATCATCAGTTGAGAAGTAATGATGAGAGTGTTATCAATATTGAAATACGATTTGAAGAAGAGTGACTAGATACTCTCTAGATGCAAAGACTTGCCCAATTTTAATGTAAAAAGAGCAAAGACTCTTACCATGGACAAAAAGATAGAAAAGACAAACTCTGCTCATGGCCTTTGGAATGCAAGAGAGAGATTCTCATTGTGAGTGCTCTGTGGAAGAGACATCATGGACAAAAGGCTGGAAGTAGGCCCTCACCATTAGCTCTGTAGTAGAAGAGGCAAACCTCTAACAAACAAAATGTGTTGTTTTATACACACACACACACTTTATATGTGTGTGTAGGGGCTCAGACTTTCTTTAAGGTGCTCTTGGTCGGAGTTGTTGAATGCAGGGCTGCTCAGTACCAAGGCAACCAACCAAAATTTGGTTTCACCTTATCCCGCTTCCTTCCACCATCCTACTCTTCCTGTCTCTTTATTTCACTCTTGCAGGTTCATTTTCCTCTCCTTTCTCCCTTTGTCAGTAGTTTCCTATGACTGTGTTCCCCTCATTTTCTGCCTTTCTCTCTCTTACGCTGGTCAAAATCTCATGCTAAAATGAGTGCTTGTGCCAACCGCTACCAACGATCTGCACAAATTAAGCACTGTGTGTTGATGTTGTGATAAAAGGACAGTGATGTGTTCAGTGAGGACAAATAAAGTGAGCTACAGACATTGGTGGAATAGAGTCAAAAGGCAGAGCGTTGCTGAAAGAGGCAGAAAAGGAAAGGTGCATACAATTTGAGTTGTTACATAGTGCATTCCACTGAATTTTCTGCCATTCTGTAGCACTCTACTCAACAGGTGTTTTAATACAATGATCCATTTTTCTCAGAAAAAGAAATAGTTGGAACTATCCAGAATGAAGGCTGCATGTTATATAAATGCCTACTGGAATTATGTGATTGTGTGGCTGCAGCATTTTTTGCATATAGATTTGTCGCATTTGCCACATAATCCATCATCTGCCACATAATCCGCAGTTTTAACAAAAAAAGTTTGTTCCCAGCTCAAACGGTTCAAAAGTTATCTAAACCGCAACTGCACGTGTGACTGCGCAGTAGAAGGCCCTTTGCAAAGCTGGACTGGTCACCTTTCTGTTGCTTATTTCTATATTTGAGTGTTAAACTGGTACTAATGATGTGCAACCAATGCCCAGACACCATTAACAAGTGTAAAATTGAGAAAATATTGAAGTAATACTATCATTAAATTTGCAGCATTACACTGCATAATTTTCCTTTTCTTGCAGTATAATTTACGCAACCCTGCTACATAACTTGGCCCTCCAATGCTGCATAATTCCTGTGGCCCTTGTTATATCAATACACCCCAGCAGGCAGCAGTTAATGACTGTGCTGTCTGAACAAATAAACTACAGGTGTAAACATTTTCAGTTTCGCTGGTTTGGATTGTAAGGGCTTTATTTTTTTCCAAGGAAGGAGTACATGATCAAACATTTGGTCTCTCAGAAAAACCATAACAGTTTCTGTGGTGGCCCTCCTTTGACTGAGGTAATTTAAAAGCTGCACTGCGGTGGCACTAGGGCCCAGGAAACTCGCTGCCAAGGGCATCTGCTGACAAAGCCTCTAAATTAAGTGCCACATCTCAATGAGACAGGTAAGGCGGGGGTTGGTTTCTGGTTAAATTCTGAGTTTGAGATGGGAGGTTGGTAGAGCAGTGATGATGCCTTGTCTGGCCAGCATGAATTGGAGTCGGGCCAGCCATCCACTGCGAGGAGGGAGGGAGCAGAACCCTGTTTATTGCGCCCATCACTTCCTGTTCCAAGGGGAGTGAAAACTCTGGCCCACAGTAGCAGCATCTCCCGTGGTGAGGCCTCACTGTCATACCCTAAGGCCAGGGCGGGAGCTCCCACCACATGCTGTGACTGCTGGGTTTGGCCTATTGTCATTCTATATGTGACAATGGGCCGCGATAATCTGTGCTGGGCTGCGCAGAGGCTGCAGCAGCCCCTTGAATTCGGATCAGGAGAGCCAGCCCGAACACTGATGGGGGGAAAAAACGGCTCACATCAAGCCTCGGGCACTAGGCCTCAGGTACCGGCCAATGCCCGCCTTGCCAATCCGACGCCCAAGGCTCATGTTTGGGTGGGCCTGGCCCACCCGGCCCACCCGCTAGAACCGGGCCTGCTCCATAAGACTCATTTTTTCATAAAATTCTTCCAGCCTTCCCATATTTGGACATTCGGCGCCCTGTGCAGGCGGAGGGTGCTTTCCTCAGCACCAGGGCGGACAGCCCAGCCCACCCCCTGAGCCGTTCTTATGAGCAGGCTTCGATGCCCCCTCCCCGGCGCTGCTCACGTGTGCGAGGGTGGCACTCTGCTCCTTGTTAAGACCTTGGGCCCACTCCTGTCTCCTGCCACTCTGCTGCCGTCTCTACAGCCTCTGAAGCCATGAGGGGGACCGTCTGCGCCTGCCTGCTCGCCACCCTGCTCCTGCTTGAGGACCCTGCTGCGGATGGAGCACCCCCTCAGCTAGGAGGTGAGGAACCCCAGGTGCTGAACCCCCGCAGTCGACGGACCCCTGGTCACGCCTTGCCTCTGGCTTCTTTCACGTCTCCCTTTTTCTCTTCTCCGATTCTGATTATTCCGATTATGGAGGAAGGTAGCTCAGAGGGTTAATGCCACTGCTGTAGAATTTTGTGTGCGCCCAACAGGTCATTTTTACATAATCTAGGTGGGGTAACCCAGCCCTTCATCAATTTAATGTGGATAAAAAGAGTTCAACTGAGTTGGGTTAGAGATACACCGGTTATTGCACTCTATAGACACGAGGACATTTTATATTTAGAAATATCACATTGTTTATAGTTTCAAACTTGATCGCATTGGAGTCGTATTTTGGACTTGTAAATCTAGAGGTTTTTATTTTTGGAGCTAATTGAGAATTTTAATTGGACTGCTTATGCATTACTCCTTAAACTCATAAATCTGGCCTTACTTATGCATACTTTGCTGGGTCTTAGTCCCTGTGCACCACTGACGCTCTGTGTGATCTGAAGTAAACCTGATTATGTATTTAATATTTATTTTTAAAGGATAAGTCGAGCACCGATCTGTACGCCTTGGCGTAGACTTCAGATATTAAGGGGCATATTATCAAGAACGGCGTTAAAAATTATCGCCGGTTTAGCGGCAGAAAACTGCCGCTAAAGCGGCGATAATGGGCTTGATAATATGCCCTTGAGAATTCCAATAGAAGTCCATGTTCTGGTGTGAACATGGGTGAACATGGTGTGAACATTTATCCCCCTCTTCCTCTGCTGTTGAAGCGCCCCTGATTATTCTGCTTAAAATAATCCTCCTGGAGATATGGGTATGTATTTTTCTTCTCGTAATATCGGATGTCCTTAGCCAGTTTTTCCAACTTTTTAGTTTGTGCGTTGGTCTCGAAATCTTTCAAGCTTTTTCCTAAATTTTCCAAAGCGTCTTTCACAGTGGTAAGTGTAGTGTCCCCTGAGATTTCCAATTTGAGTGCAGCAATTTGTCCAATCAGAATTTGTACTTGTTCTGCAGCTGTCTCAACCCCCAGCACCATCCAGTGCCGGGAGCAGTTATTGGCAACAAAACTGAATCCCTCCTTAAACTTAGGTACATCAACAAATATGGCTGGCTCGTTTCGTACTTGGAGTCCAATAGGTATTATATTTTTTCACACAATATCAAAAAACTTTTTCCAAGCCATGGTCAATATTAGAAAACACAGGTCAATCAGGTGAATCATTGTGTTTTCTAATATTGACCATGGCTTGGAAAAAGTTTTTTGATATTGTGTGAATAACTTGGCTTAAAAAATGAGCCCTCGTATTGTGTAAATAGTGGATTTTGTGAATCACACTTACCTTTTATTCACTCCCTCATCCTCACTTCAATCACTATTATCCCCACCTTCTTTCCCCCCCTTTCCCCTCCTGGGGCACTGTTTTATCACTGTGTTAAAATGTTATGAATCATAGACAGTTCAGTGTGATTAAATAACACTGTACACAAAGCTTAATACGTTTTTCCTCATCCTTTGTAAAGTATTTTCCTTTTTATGTATATTCGATTGTCCACTGGGACCGCTGTTCCAATGTACTGTTTGATACCCAGGTCCCAGTGACTTTATTTGGGTTCACCCTTCTAGGTAACTATCTTAGAGCAGGTACATACCTACGAGGTAATATTACTGATTTATTCAGAACCAAAAATGGTAGAGAGCGAGACTCTATCGTACACGGAAGAGTACATAAATCAATTAATACAGGACCCTTCAAACTTGTTTCTTTCACCTACCACTCCAAACATTGACTTTACTCACAATGACAAAATTGCACGTCTTGAACGTCTTGAAAAGAAATTGGTGCGTACCCGCCTACACGGTCATCTGCTGACCAAGTACTTGCAAGCAAATATAATACCTATTGGACTCCAAGTACGAAACGAGCCAGCCATATTTGTTGATGTACCTAAGTTTAAGGAGGGATTCAGTTTTGTTGCCAATAACTGCTCCAGGCACTGGATGGTGCTGGGGGTTGAGACAGCTGCAGAACAAGTACAAATTCTGATTGGACAAATTGCTGTACTCAAATTGGAAATCTCAGGGGACACTACACTTACCAACATGAAAGACGCTTTGGAAAATTTAGGAAAAAGCTTGAAAGATTTCGAGACCAACGCACAAACTAAAAAGTTGGAAAAACTGGCTAAGGACATCCGATATTACGAGAAGAAAAATACATACCCATATCTCCAGGAGGATTATTTTAAGCAGGATAATCAGGGTTGCTTCAACAGCAGAGGAAGAGGGGGATATCGGGGACGTAGAAACTACACCACCTTCTCGGATTCATCATATAGCACAGATAGCGACAACGAGCAACCAGGACCCAGCGCTGACTACAGCTATCAAGATAACTGGCAACAACCCCAAATATCATATCAGCCTTTTTTAGGCAAAGGCCAATGGAGACCACCCAGAGGCAGAGGGGGACCATGGCCCAGAGGAATCCAGAGGGGCCATCAACCAGCCAGTGGCAACTGGGAGAGAGGACGTGGCAAGACTCAGAAACAGGTCCGCTTCCAACCCGAGAACCACAGGGAAATCCAGACCCGGCGGAGGACCTACAGATGGTAAGAAGACCACAGAACACTGTAGTCAACATTTCCTCTTATACACTGAAAGATGATGAAACCAGTGTTCTCAGTAAGGGTCTTTCATTCGTGCCCACAGCACGCCCTAATGAATTTGCGCTGAAAACTGAATTACACCGTTTCTTCAGAAAAATCCGCCTGAGATATTTTTTCAAATACTCTCCTCCATCTCAAATGACCTCACAGACAGGACTACGGATTCCCTCAACCTTTGTGCCACCATGCCACAAAATGACAAACAAAATTATGGGCTATGAAAGCATCGTCCTCAGGGATGTTTCTAAGATACTTAAAGAGTTCAAACATACAAAGTATAATATCACCAAGATGGAGAAGGAAGCGCTGGTCTCTTTGAAAAATAACAAGGAAATAGTGATCAAGCCAGCTAACAAGGGTGGGGCTAATGTTGTTTAAGATGTCGAGAACTACAAGACAGAGATCATGAACCAGTTACAAGATGGAGTGAGCTACAGGAGGTTAGGTTCTGACCCCTCAAAGGACCTCGCTAAGGATATATTGACCCTGACCACGCATGGCCTCGAACAAGGTTTTCTGACAAACCATGAGTTTCACTATCTCAATCAAAAACATCCACGCCTGCCCACCCTGTACACCCTTCCGAAGATTCACAAGGACGTGCTTAAACCACCTGGACGTCCCATAGTCTCTGGATGTGAATCCATGCTTGAGCCACTGTGCAGATACATTGACCACTTTCTCAAACCAATAGCGGAGGCAACCCGTGCCTACCTAAGAGACACAATGCAAACCATAAACTTGATTGACCATTGCCCCTACAACCAAGATAACCAACTGCTGGTGACTTGTGATGTTGTATCACTATACACAAGCATACCCCAACAAGCTGCTTTGGATGTAATGGCTGGACCAACGAACGGCACCCATGCCAGTACCTACCAATTTCATAATTGAACTACTCCGCTTAGCAATGATGAGGAATTTCTTTTTCTTTGATGGCCATTTCTATTACCAAACCAAAGGAGTAGCGATGGGGGCTGCTTTTGGCCCGGATCTAGCCATCATTTACATGGACCATTATGAAATATCATTTGTCTTCAGTGAAGCTAACCCATACATCTCCAAGGTGTCCTTGTGGAGACGATATATAGATGATATATTGATGATTTGGACTGGGAACTCCATGGAACTAAGCAGCTTCCACACTTGGCTTAACGGGAGAAGTCCAGACATCCAGTTCACCATACACTCGGATCCCAAGGAAATTGATTTTCTGGACATCACAATCAAGAATGAAGACAACCATCTCTACACAACTTTGTATCAAAAAGCGGCGGAGAGGAATTCTTTGCTAAAATACAACAGCCATCACCCACGAGGGCTTAGAGACAATCTACCCTTTGGACAGTTCTTGCGGATCCGCAGGAACTGCACAAAAAAACCAGACTATTTTGTGCAATCAGGAGATCTAAGCCAACGACTGGAGGAGAGAGGCTACCCCAGGAAGCTAATAAAGAGAGCCCAGAAAAGGGCATGGTATAGCCCACGAGAGGACCTGCTGGCACCTAAAAATAATGCAAAAGAACCAATGCAAAGGAATATATGTGTCACCATCTTTTCAACACAGAGCCATGCTATCAAAAAGGTGATCAACTTAACTTGGGGATTAATATCTGAAGACATTGAACAATCTGACCTCCCTATGCACTCTTTTAAGAAAGCTAAAAGTGTCAAGGACCACATAGTGCGCTCCTTTCTGGAGATCCCTGCAGCACAATCAATCCAATCAATGTGGAACCTGCCACCAACACTGGGGCATTTTAAATGTGGACAATGCAAGGCATGCCGAACCACGATCCAAACTAAAGAGTTTACATATAAACATCATGCAATAACTTTAAAGTCCTTCACGAATTGTAATTCGTCAAATGTAATTTACTGCATTCTATGTCCTTGTGACCTCGCATATGTAGGTCAAACACAGCAGAAAGTGAAGGCCCGGATCCTGCAGCACTGCAGTCGAATCAGATGTGGGGTCCAGGGGGCACCCTTGGTTGAACACTTTCACACTGCTGAACACAACCCAGACCAACTGCGTTGGCTGATTCTTGAGAAGGCCTCCCTTGGTCCTAGGGGAGGTGATATTGGGGCAATACTGGATGTAAGGGAATGCAAATGGATGTCCCTTCTGGACACCATACATAATGGTTTGAATGAATCTGAAGTCAGCCATGCACAACTAGCATGCCTGACACGAGAGTAGCTACACTGGCCACTGTTTACCTGAGATCAAAACAAGATGGCCTAACATAATCATGTCATGTACAACATGCGATAATGCCCTCCCAGCGTGCCTTTGTAGGCGAATAGATATGTGGTCTTTTTAAATATTTTAAATATTTTGATCACTGTAACTATGTCATGCATTAAATGTGTAATTGCAAAGTGTCAGAACACCGGCCTGGCATTTAATGAGGTTGCACTATTTGTTGTATATTTTTCCCCTTATATAGAGCAAGAGTTTTCTAAAATGCATTGTATGATGTCTTTGGTAAAACTCATATATGTCTACCATTTATCAATAAGTATACTCCCTTTCCTTTATGAAGGTTTAACATGCATGTTAAGACAGTCAATCAATGTTATATGATGTGCCTCTGAACCACAGAAAATGCTTTTCTTACATACAGGCATAACGTGCATCTCTATATTCAACAATTGTTATATGATGTTTTATCTTATGTTAACTGAATCAGATGCAGGCTCCAAAGTAACTCCATCACGCTAAGTTCACAGCCAGCCAATGTTATACGTGGTCCCCGAGCCAAGTTGTAAATGATCATGAGCCCGGAACATGGCTCAATATTATTCCTATATTATCTCTTGAATTACAGCCGATTTTACCATCTGTGCCTCCTTTTTATTTTTAATTCTATCATGCTCAAGAGCCCGGTGTAGGCTCAAAATTATTTCCAAACTTCAGCCCGTCGAGGGTCAGCTCGGTTACTACTGACACCGAGTCTGTCTTCCCTGGCTTTATCTTATTTATCTTTCTCTCTAAATCAGTACCTGCGATTTGACACGTACGAGCGTGTCACTAATTGATTCATACATCGCTATATAGAGAACGAGTCAGTTCCAGTGTCCCACTTCCATGGAGTGAGACGGATTTGCGGACAGCGGTAAGCTTTAGCACACAAGCGGCACAACCTCTAGCATGCTTGGCATTTTGTTTAAACCCTTTAGGTAACTCTTCCTACTTGAGCTCTTAACCCCTAATAGGCGCGCAACTTTATCGATTGTTCAACCCAGCCTTTAACCCACAGTCAGCGGCGGCGCGCTGATCATCAACTCGTGCTTTTTAACTGCTGTACCAAGCCCCTTTGCTTCCATGTAATGCCACATGGCGTGTCCAATGCATTGTTTCAAGCGGCACAACCTCTAGCATGCTTGTCATTCTGTGTAACCTGTATGTGGTTCTTCCTGCATGTAGTCTTAACCCTTACTAGACGCGCAATTTTGTCGACTGTTCAACCCAGTCTTTAAACAACATTCAGCGGTGGCGCACAGATGAACAACTCGTGCTCTTTTAAACAGCTGTACTAAGCCCATCGGCTTCCATATAACGCCAACATGGCGTGTAAATGCACTTTTTCAAGCCCGAAAAACTCACTGGGTATTGCCTAACACCTCTGAGTTTGAGGAGGCGCCAGCACACACGCTGCGGCCTAGGCCACGCGCACCTCAAACTTCAATACATTTTAATACAACACTACCGCGTTAGTTTTTTTAGGTCCATTATGCAACATGCCCGATTTGGCTATATAATGCTGTTTGAGCTCGTACCATTACCGAGAGTAAGCATTGTTTAGCATTTCATTTTGACACCCCGTAAGCGCCAGCACTCACGCTGAGACCCAGGCCACGCTTACCTTATTAACCCCTGTTTGGAGTCGGTTTATGTTACTGGAACTTCATTACTCTTACTCTCCCCTTCCAGAGACTTCTACATGGAGCTGTTTTGCCCGGAATTTTAGTAATATATTGGATTAATTATTCGGCACAATCTTCCTGAAGTTGATCTTGTGGACCATTGAGCCACTAGTGAACCTGCCTATTATCTTTGCAGGTTGTTTGCTCTCGCTCGTCCAACAGGAGCCTACGCGCCCACCCTCCCCTCCAGGCCCATCGAGGACCGTTTCATGGTAAATCACTGGGCCTAGGCCCTGGATGCGCTGCCTATACCCACATTGAAATTCGCAACATTGAATAGTTCATTATGTTCTTTTCCCAGGTATCTACCCCTCCCTCCCCCCATCACTGTCCTGAGGAAGATCCCGATGTAAGGGACTCAATAACCTACTATCCTCTAGGGGTCGAAACGTCGACATCTGATACACTAGGCAGTCTTAACAACAGCGATGAATCACTGTGTTTTCTAATATTGACCATGGCTTGGAAAAAGTTTTTTGATATTGTGTGAATAACTTGGCTTTAAAAATGAGCCCTCGTATTGTGTAAATAGTGGATTTTGTGAATCACACTTACCTTTTATTCACTCCCTCATCCTCACTTCAATCACTATTATCCCCACCTTCTTTCCCCCCCTTTCCCCTCCTGGGGCAATGTTTTATCACTGTGTTAAAATGTTATGAATCATCGACAGTTCAGTGTGATTAAATAACACTGTACCCAAAGCTTAATACGTTTTTCCTCATCCTTTGTAAAGTATTTTCCTTTTTATGTATATTCGATTGTCCACTGGGACCGCTGTTCCAATGTACTTGCCTAATACCCTAGCTGTTAAAGATTGCTTTAAGTCTCGGTTTTTCCTCTCCACAACAGAATTTCCCTCGGGATGGTACGGAGAGGAGTACCGCAATGCTACGCCCATTCCTTCCATGGCCTCTTTGTAAGCCCGAGAGCTAAACGCCGGACCACGGTCAGAATGTAACGTGCCAACTGCGTATGTGCCGATAAAGACTCGCAAATCTTTTATAACAGTTCGAGCGTCAGCCGAGCGCTGAGGCCAAACCCATAGGAATCTTGAGCAGGAATCCACTGCAACCATGATATATTTCTTGGACCCATCAGATTGTAAGGGTCCGCAGTGGTCCAAATACACAGAACCCAAACCCTTGTGTGCCGCTAAAATGAAGACTAGCCTACGATCCATATTTGGTATTACTCTATCCCCCACTCCAGGAATCTGAGCATATGGAATGTTTTGTGCATCTAACTTGTAGGAGTACTTGAGTGGAAATTTCTTTGGTACTGCTGTGCTGCCTTTGCGCGAAGCATTGACAGCTACCTTTATCTCGCCGTCTACCCTCGTCTTTGAATGAGTAACTGCAGCTACGGCGGCTGTGGGAACAGCCCCCTTTGCGGCTTCATCAGCCAATGAATTCCCTTCAACGTGAACGCCATCACGCTGATGACTCAGTGTATGTATCACATGAGCTCTTGGTAGTTCGTTTCTCAACTCCACTACCTGTTCCCATAGCATTTTATGCTTAATTGTGCCACCTTTTGCATCTTTGTACCCGTTTTATTGCCAATGATATAGATATTCATTGTACGACTGTACACAGTAAAAGGAATCACACACAATAAGTGAGGGGAATTCGTGATCCGTATTTATAAGTGCCAGTATCAGTGCTTTGAGTTCTGCCAACTGAGCTTTGCAGTCTCCTAGAGATTGCGTTTTTGTGCAACTCGGATGGAACTTTCCATTGTGCATGCGACCTTTAACAATCGCACACGCTGCGCTGTAAGCTTGCTTACTCCCTATGGCTGGTTGAGCAGAACCGTCAGTGTAAATAATGTATTCATACTGATCTAGAGGCAAAATTTCATTTGGTAGAGGATATTCTTGTTCGTATTGCAGGAATGCCTGTGTTTTTAAACTTGGATCAAATCTGTATTCAACATCCGTTGCAGTAAGAGAATTAGCCCATTGTATCCATCTTGGATGTAAGGCTTTAGCATTTGGAATGCTAGTTTTTGTAACAGCTTCTAAAGCTGGTACTGGGGTCACGACAATTATGCGTTTCCCCTGAGCCAGAGCTCTTTCTCTTGCTACAGCAGTCTGCACTGCTGTCAGAATTTTCTCTGTTGAAGTGAAACGCATTTCTGCGTTTGTGTACAGGTGTGATTTGTATGCGATTGGTACAGTTTCACCTTCATTAAAGGTTAAATAAGTGTACCCGCATTGACCCGCTATGACTCGGATCACTAAGTTCTGTGCGTTTACGCGTGTCTGTAAATGTTTAGAAGCTATCATGTCTTCCTGTAGGGAACGCAGGATATTTGTGTGTTCCTGTGTCCATTGTCTGACTGAAAAATCAGGTTTTATTAAGTCGTAGAAAGGTTTTACTCTTTCTGCGTAATCCAAAATGTATGTTCGACCAAAATTTAGGAATCCCAAATTGATTGTAAATTCTTTAATGATTTTGGAGGTTGGAGCAGCGCACACTTTTCTAAAAAGTTAGCTGCTAGGCTTTTCCCCTCACTTGACAGCTCGTATCCTAAAAACAGGACACTGAGATGGGCAATCTTTGATTTTTTAAAGTTAAATTTGTAGCCCTCAGAGGCGAATCCCATAATAATGGTGCTCACCCTGGTCAAGTGCCTCTTTAAGTCATCGTCCGTCAGATAAATATCATCCACGTAGGACAATGCTTCTTCATCCAAATTTTGGAGTAACTCTGTTACCCTTGCTGAAAACAACCCCGGGATATTCTTATACCCTTGGGTGAGTCGGCAGAATTGCCGTTGTGACCCTAACACACTGAATGCGGTCAGATACCTGCTTTCAGGCGCTATATTTTGGCAGAAAAATCCATTTGAGATATCAAGTGTTGTTTTGTATTTTTTGCGCACAATGTTATTCATTAATGCGGCACTGTGTGCATTTTGAACTGCAAATGTCTTTGTGCAAGTGTTTAAATGTCTGTAATCTAAAACTAGACGATATGTATTGTCAGGTTTGGCAACGGGGAAAAAGGATTGTTCATAGGTGAAGTGCAATTTTCTATCACCCCCTGGTATTCTAGTTGGTCTAGAATCTCCCTGACTTGTTTTTTAGCTTCCTGCTTTATAGGGTATTGCCTTTGAGCATTTGGGGAAACTTTTAACAGGATCACGTGGTGGGTTGACTCCTCATCCCAACCAGCATGATTTTTGTATAATGCTGGAGCTAGGGCAACCGCCCACTCCTGCGCATTTGCATATTTTAGGTGAATGGGAACGAGGTCGGAAAAGACTGGAAAAATTATCGTTTCTCCCCTAGGGCACTCCATGACGAATGCAGGCGGCCAGTCTTGTTCTGCCAATAGAATGTCATAACCAGATGACAGATTTTTCCAAAAAAGACCTTTAACTTTTCTGGGCTTGTCTCCCTCCATCCGGAGTGTTATCTCATGTAACTTATGTCGGACACTTACCCGAGTATCAGGTGTTTCCACCGTGATATACTCACTCAACTCCGTGGTCACCAGAAATTCCTTCAGGTTCTGGCGAGCTATCGTTACTTCTGCCGCGCTGTCTAGCATCGTCAGAGCCCATTCCCCGTTCAGAAGCTGTGTCCTCAGAATTCTGGGCATGTCTGATCTTGAGACTTGCTACCTTCTACTTTTTGAACTGAGGTTTTGTTTTTTGTTTATCCTCTTTTTTAGGTGCGTAGTCCACAGCGCGTTGCGTGCCTCTGGTTTTTGTACGCTCCTCTTGTCTGTGTTCTGACCGTCCTTCCCTCTTGGAGTTTCTTGATGAACCCTGAAAGGAACGAGAGGAACGAGTATCAGTATCCTGATACCTGTCAGGTTTTTTAATATTATCCCTATTCCTGAGGTTATACCTCCTTTCAGAGGGCTCCTGTTGAGGAGACCTACCTCTGGATTGAGATCTGGTGTCTTTAGACTTTTGTTTTGTTTTATTTTCCCACTTCTTTTTAGAAGAAGTAGGTGTCTGCTTTATAGTGTCCTTTTCAGGACTGCCCACCAGTTGTGGTTTTAATGCTTTCCCACCTAGACTGTCTCTGCCTAGTTCTGCATATGCAGTTTCAATTATTTTGGGTAGTTCGTGTTGTTGATCCTCTGGACCGAACTCCCTCAGGCGTTGGCGGATCGCCACAGAAGCTGCTTCCCCCTTAATGTTAGCTAGTATTATGGCTGAGACCTGTTCAAAGTTGTTTAGCAACTTCATCCCTAAGTTCAGGGCAGGCTCTGCTCCGTACTCATTTTGTATCTGTTTCAATACTTCAGGTACTACTGCTATTGACGGGATACCATGTGTTCTGGTATATATGGCAGCAAAGACTGAACCCCAAGAGGTGCAGTCCTCTACTTGTGGTGTAAGACCCATGGGCAAGCAGATTGTTAGATTTCTGTATTTATCACTGGTTGTAGTATTCGGGAATACTGCTTCAAGCTAAGTTATTTTCTGAGCTATCCAGAATGGGATTTGTTCGCGTTTTGCTGGCATTTTGCCCATTATCGCGTGTAATGTTTGTGGAGTTATTTTATTAACTGTACTTTGGACTGGAGTGTCTTGTGCTGCAGCTGGTGTAGGTTGAACTGTTAAAGTCCTCATCACAAATTGTGTGAGGTTTCTGTAGATTTTAATTAAATCTCTGTGTTGTAGGAGTAAGTCTGGCTGTGGCATTGTGTCAATGTCAGGATGTGGTGTGTATGCCGCTAATATGGGCCATGTGGCTCCTGCCCCTCCGAGCGGGCCGAATCTTGCTCTTCCTTGTACATGGGGTAGGGCGCCTTTAAACCAGTAATTATGCTCCTGGTAAGTGAGCGGAACCTCTACTTCCTCAAAAGGAGTATAGTCCGCTGGTGTATCACCTTCTAGGTAGTAGTGAAATAAATTTGTAATTGCATTCACTGCTGGGAATGTAACCCATGAATAGAACACCTCTGTTTTATTGGATTCGTGTGCCTCAATCACGAAAATTACTGTACCACCCCTGGCTCTTAAGCCATGTTCTAGAAGTTTTATGGTGACTGCCCTTCTGAAATTTGGTGCAATTTGTATTGCATCTTCAGGGTCTTCTTCTAAACCGAAGAGGATTGTTGTAACTCTCCTTGTTTCGTCTGTTTCTTCCACCATTTTTAATTGGAAGAAGGGAGGTTAAAGAATTTTTAAGATAAGGTGTAAATGCACAATTGTTGGAACTATATGTCCTTCAAGCTTGAATAACCAACAGCCAATAAATAGTATTCTCGTACTACTCAGCTGCGGCAGATTTTGTGCCCACCCACTCCAGACGTCTCTGGGGTTTTGTGAGTAGGTTCTCTGAGAATAGCATGACTGAACTACTCAGATTCTACTGTTAAATACGTACCCAACCAACGTTGGCGGCGCCATGTCGTGTAGCTCCTATAGTACTCCTGCAGGACCTGCACGTTTGGAAAACATATACTGCGGGCTTAGTGGCAGACTGACTCCGTGCACCCCCACCGTATATGTTAGCCTGGTTTGCATTAGCTAGCTCGCAGTGCCACTAGTGTCTCCTCTTATCGGGGAGAGATTAGTTTCTGGCAACCTTAGATCATGACAACCCTGATTCCATCAGAATCGTGGAAACAATATACTACCTTTCGCTCAGTCACTCGTGCTCACTTATTCGGTTTGTCTCAGAGAGTTACACAGAATAAACAGTCGGGCGTTGCAATAAGTATTTATTGAACAGTTGTTATTCTAGTGTAAAATATATGTGCTGCGGTAACCAGCAGACAATAGCAGAGATATATTATCAGCAGTACGATAAAAGAAAAGGGATAGAACAGTTCTACCATATTGCGATAATCATGAGTACATACATGAATATAAAAGCATTATGCAAGGTGTGCGTACTCCTATGATGCCTAACTAGATGTACCTGAGTGTACCTAGCATATGTGTGTAGGTCTTAGAAGCTCAGAGCCAAGAATCCTCCTAGGATTTAGTCGAACCCCCATACCTGAATAGAGAGAGAGTGTGGGACACCGTCCTGGTCTCGAGTTGGACACCCCGTCAGGGCTGTGTCAGACCACTGTCAGCTGGAGCGACTGCATGCAGGAGCCTCAGCGTCTCTGGTCAGTGTGTCAGCATGGAAGTCTCTGTTCCCTCTATCTTACCGGGACAAGATGTGGTGTATTTATACCCTAAAGAGTCTCGGTCCTCAGTATGGTTTGTATTGGACATGAGGAAGACGTCAGGGGTTAACTTTGTACATACATATTATGCCGGTGGTTATTCTTAGAAAGCCATGCATAATTAATGAGTACAGTGCGGGCCTGTGTTTGGAAGAACCCTGCTGTATTCAAAACCACAGGATAGATAACGTTCAGCCCTCAGAGCTCGTTGTGTACTAGCTGGGACCAATGTAGGTGAAAGATCATGCCTATATAAGGAATCATACTATAATAGGACATGTACAGTTGTGACCATAATTGGGCATATGCGGCCATGACCATAATAGGGCAATTACGAATATGACCATATTAGGGTAAATATAAATACGTCCATTTTAGGGCATGTACGAACGGGTCTACATTAGGGCATCTATGCGGAATATAACAGTTGTTGTTGCTCTTTCTGATCCTTCCTGAGTGTACTGCACACAATGAAAGTTTGTTGGTGTGGTTTTCCAAATGGATAGTTATACTGTATTATTGCTAAGTCACCACACTAAATTATATTGTTTGTTTGTACTACTACTTGAGCTGCAACAATGCCACGTTTCACTGATGTTTTTCTTGCTTGTTTGCTTTTAGGTGCACAAGAGAAGAGACATCACCCATAGTACTGCCAGACAGAAGGCCTGTGCATGACGTGAAGTGTGACTGACTCCTCAACATGGTCATCTCTTTAGCTTGTTGTGAAGCTAAGTGCCACTGCCAACTGACAGCTTCAAGATGGCTCCAAGATAGGTGTTGCCAAGAAAGTGGCTAGTGGGGAGCAGAAGAAGCAGATTTCCTCCACTGGCTTGCTGACTGCAACCTTTTTCAGTAAAGTTGTGCATGCCGCACTGGCCTTCGGGGAGTAAGCTGAGAGCAGCACTCCTGCATCAACAGAACCACCCCCCCAACCTAAGCCTAGGACCATGTCTGTCAATGAGGCAGCCAGACCAATCATGTCGATGCCGAGAAGTAGTGATGTTGAATTGGATTTTTCCCTTTCGCAAAGTAGTACACAATCATTTCAGGAAGCACAGCAAAGTGGACAGCAGCCACAGCCAGCAATAATACATTTGTCTGATGATGGAGCAGAACAGGAGGTTGAGCTTCCTTTCGAGCAAGAAGTTGAACCTCCTCTTTTAGAATAATTGGCTCCCACATCTCCAGCAAGGAAACGGAAGGGTACTACTGCACCATCTTCACCAAGCACCACTTCTGATGATGATGATGATAAGGACATGGAGCATGGAGTAGACCCTGGCAGAGACCAGGAGACAACTGGAGAGGCAAGAGAAAAGAAAAGTTCCAGAAAGACTTAGGGGTATATTCACAAGAACGTGCGCTAAACATCTCCAAAAAATCTTAACCCAACTTCACACATCGCAGTCTATCGCGGGAAAATAACCCCGTGTTAACGTGGAATTCACAACACGGCGGTACCATGCGATAGTCTCCCGAAAACATGGACAATGTCCGCGATACAACAACTTCGACGGTGATAAAAACCCAAACCCCAACGCAAAAAAAAATGCGATGGGCCAAACCGCGATGAGGAAATCAGCGATAAGCAGCGCCAAGCCTGCAATACACACATGGCAGGCTGGAAAATCACTACAAAAGTAGAAAAAACACACAAACACAAAATAACCAACACCGAAGCACCATGGAGGCAACTGGAGCAGGCGCAGAGGATGAGCGGAACCCCACAAGCACCCCGGACGACCAGCCTGGGACCTCGGGGACAGTGAAGGGCAAGGACAAGAAGAAGAGGAAGAGGTGGTTCGGTCCGCAGGAGAATAGGATCCTGGTCACAGAGGTGATGGAACACCATCAAGAACTATTTGTCACCTCCAACGTGTCATTGGGCACCAAAAATGGAATATGGCGGTCCATCGTGGACAAGGTGAATGCCGTCGGAGAGCACAAGAGGTCAATGGACGAGGTCAAGAGGCGATGGATTGACATCAAGCGCAAAACCAAGGAGAAACTCGCAGGCAACCAGAAGGCAGCAATGCAGACTGGAGGTGGGAGCCCAGCGCCACAGCTGGAGCTGGATGACATGGAGGAGCTGGTGTCGACAGTCATCAGTGTGGAGACCGTGGCAGGAGTTGGGGGAGCGGACACTGCTCGACACGACACAACACAACAGCAACAGGGTGAGTAACCACCAGGTACTGGGGGACGGGGGAGATGGCCACAATGGCACACATGCACAATCAAGCAGAGCACAGTGCACACCCACAATGACCCTGGATCATGGCCCTGATCTACAGATTGACACAATGTACATTGCCATGCTGTCTGAATGTGAACATGTACCATGCGGCTACATACATGTGGACACATTGTAATACAGCATCTCCCCTTCACATTGCAGGGGCACCCTCAACACCTCCTGCAGAGCAGTACCAGCCGCTCTCCACTGATGACGAGGAGGACACCCCCAGCATCGACACCCAAGCCCTCCAAGACATCATTTAACTCATCCGCCAATCACCTCCAGGACCAGGGCAGCCCAGCTGCATCGAGGAGACCCCACCCACTCCACAAACCACCCAGCAGGAGGCACCCACAACCCCGGCTGTCTCCCAAGACCCCCGAACAACACATGGCCTTCCAACGCTGTGTGTTGGAGGGCCAGAGGGAGATGGCTGAGCAGGTGCCGGTGGGGTTCGACCTCATGGCTACCAAACTTGACGCCATCCATGGGTGTCTAAGTCCCATCAGGGACCACCTCCAGTCCCTAACAGACACCCACAGGCCGCTCCATGGTCTCCAACGAGCCCTGGCTGACATTGCTGGAGTCATGACTCGGAGACAAGAACACATGTCCGCTCAGAGTGGCTCCAGCGATCTCAGCCGTGAGCTGGCACACATGCGGAGGCTCATGGAGGACATGGTGCGGATGGAGGCGGAAAGGATGGCAGCCACCGCTGCACATCAGCAAAATGTAGCTGGGATCTACCATGCCTGCATATCCTCATCATGGCATTGCTGCCACAAGGCGTGCCGCTGATGAATGCTGCTGCTCCTACACCATCCACAGCTCCGCTCCCTGGTGTGTCAGTGCCTCACAGTGCGGCAGGCATTTCCACTCCGGCACCTGACATGTCACTGCCACACAGTGCGGCCGACAATCTACCTCCAGCCCCTGATGTGTCAGGGGCACACAGTGCCGCAGCCGGAACTGCACCACTCACAGGTGGGGCAGAGCACACATCCGAGGACGAGGACGTGGATGGGATCGAGATCAGAAGGAGGCACTAGCATTCATGTCCGCCACCTGGCCTGTTGCTGCTTGGTGCCGCACATGGCCCCATGACCTTCCACTGACCCCCGATACACTCTGCTGCACTCAACTTGGACCGCGACATGGACTGCCATATCCTGTTTGGTGACCAATGACACGGCGACCAGACTGCGGACTGTACCCTTCCTCTTCCGCTGTACTTGTCATTCCCCGATGGACTCTGGCTGGCCCTCCACGGGCCCATATTGTGAAGTGGGGTTGGCATGGCCCTGTACTGCTCCAGCTGCAAAACTCCACTGTATGTGCATTAAACATTCAGAAACGCACTGCTGTGTCATGTCTTTCATCATTCATGTATGAATGTGTGGATGAATGTAGGGTCAGTGATTACCCCTAACATCAATGATGCTCATCTAGTGGGATTCCAGTCACAGTGTGCTACATTGCCGATTGCGTTCCGGGTGCCGTAGACACTACAACAGGGACACACGCATTAGTCACTTCCTTCTCCGGACATGGACTGAACCACGCCCAGAGCCCCCGAGTCATTGTTACAAGCCCTGCGCTGGTCCGGCGTATGCTAGGCCAGACCACTCCGCTTACTCTCTGAGGGGGGAGCCACATAGCTACATGTCGCAGGTTTACATGCTAGTGGTCTGCAGGTCACTGGTCTAGTTGTCAGCATGTCACGGCCACTCCGAGGGCAGGTTTGCACACACACCACACCCATCCAGCACAGGCCATGTGACCCCGCCAATATAAGGGGCCGACAACGTCACATTCCCCACTGCCGGTGGTGACTGGATGACGGACGTTCCACGATTCTCAATCATAAAGGGCCCATGAGTTGTTGCGCACAGCGTTAGTGGCACCCAAAGCCATGTGGCCGTCACGGGTCTACCACCACGTGGCGCTGACTGGGGTTGCACAGGGTTAGTGGCACCCGAAGCCTTGCGGCTGTCACAGGCCTACCACCACGTGGCGCTGCCTGGGGTTGCACAAGGTTAGTGGCACCCGAAGCCTTGCGGCCGTCACAGGCCTACCACCACGTGGTGCTGCCTGGGGTTGCACAGGGTTAGTGGCACCCGAAGCCTTGCGCCCGTCACGGGCCTACCACCACATGGCGCTGACTGAGATTGCACAAGGTTAGTGGCACCGAAATTGCTGAGCGGGTGTGCAGCCTGCGATGATGAAGTGTGCACTGATGTGGTCTCTGCCATTGATGCCTCAGGACTCAGCGTCATGTGTGGGACCTGCTGGTCCGCGGTGCGGGTCCGCATGATGTGGAGCATGCCATTTTAGCGGGACCGGGGCCTGGAGCTTGCACGTGGTGTGCCCACTGGTGGACACACCGTTGGCGGCAGGTGAGCAGTGGGCCCTGGGTGCGCAAGTGCGGACAGCCAGCGCTGGCCGGCGGGAGGGGGTAGGGTGCGGCTGCATGTGTGCGCAGGGATGGACAGGCGTTGTTGCCGTGTGCAGTGAGATGGACTCTGCCATGATTGACTCTGGCCTTGATTACAGATTGCAGACCTGGTGGCTTGCAGTGTATACCTGCACGTGGTTGGAGACACACCAGTGGCAGCAGGTGAGCAGTGGTGCCTGGGTGCGCGGGGGCGGCAGTGTTCCTCCCCTCTCTCTCTCTCTCTCTCTCCCTTCCTATCCTTCTCTATCTCTCTCCCTTCCTTTCCTTCTCTCTCTCTCTCTCCCTTCCTTTCCTTCTCTCTCTCTCTCCCGTCCTTTCCTTCTCTCTCTCTCTTCCTTCCTTTCCTTCTCTCTCTCTCTCTCTCTCCCTTCCTTTCCTTCTCTCTCTCTCTCCCTTCCTTTCCTTCTCGCTCTCTCTCCCTTCCTTTCCTGCTCTCTCTCTCTCTCTCTCTCCCTTCCTTTCCTTCTCTCTCTTTCTCTCTCTGCCTTTCTTTCCTTCTCTGTTTCTCTGTGTCTCGCTCCTTTGATGTGCGCATGACACACGTTCTGATTTGGTGCTTTTTTTTCCAGGCTGTGACATCAAGGTTGTCCCGGACGGACCCGACAGGAGTCTTCCGCATTGGTGTTTTGTGTTGTATTTCAATAAAGTTTTTGATTGTTACTTCAATGATGAGTGACTGTTTCTCGTTCTTCTGACCACACATGTGTGTTTCTTTTTGTCATTGTGCGACATCATTCGCTTTTTGTGGCTCTTGTGTCGTGCACGGTATGTGTTTGTCCGGGGGGGGTCCGGGGAGGGGGGGCCTGGGAGTGGTGGCGGTGGGTGTTGTGGCCCTCATGGGTCTCCGAGCTGCATGATCATTGTCTCCATGGCATCTGTGGGTCTTCAGATGTGGCTCTTGGCTGGGCTCCCTTTCATGCTGCAGGTAGTCGTCCTGCTTAACACCAGCAAAAGGCAGGTGTTAATTCCCTGCTGCTACCGCGGCTTATCGCCTGTTTTTGGTTCGCATCGCAGATCTGGCAGTTCGTTGTGAAAGTGGTGTAGTGGTGTTTTCGTGTGTTTTTGCACGGGAACGCCTACTCTGCATCTCATTAGGGTTAGTTGGTGGTGTCACCCGTGGGGGTAAGATTTGCGGCAGTTATCGAGGGAATACTGGCGATGTCTGCAGTTTGCACACGCTTGTGAATGGGGCTTTAAATCTATCTCCACTTTTGATGCGTTAAGGTGGCGATAACTCAGCGATAAGTCCTTGTGAATATGCCCCTTAGGCTTATGGAAGGGGATGAAGAGGAGGATGAGGATGATGAGGTAGTCATGGTGAAAGTTACACAGAGGAATCTGACATTTCTATTCAGCCATCTCCAAGGGATGTGGCACAGGTAGCACTGCCACCATCTCCCATATTTGCAAAGCCGCAGCTGAGACCTGCACCAACCCCTGCCTCAGGAGACGCAGAGAGTCAATCGACGACATGCCCACCTACCTCCAATTCTTCTTCAGGCATTGGCAGTGGCCCGGTAAAAAAGTAATACTCCCCAGTCTGGGACTTTTTACAGTTAGCAAAGAGGGGGAGCACATTGAGTATGCCCCATTTGCCACACAAATGTTCATCGAGGTAAGCCTGGTACACATTATGGTACTGGAGGCCAGATGACCCATATGAAAAAACACCACACAATCAAGTGGGAGGAGCACCTTAAAAATATTGCTGAACATGGTCGTGGTGGTGGGGACAGCCGGGGAACATCACCTACAAGTCCAATCACGGGGAAGGAGGTGATGAGGAAGAAGAGGGTGACATCTTCATGCAAAGTAGCCTTGTCCCCAGTAGTGTGCCAGCAGATTCACCCACCTCAGCGACTTCACAATGGCACAAGAAGACTCAGAGTGAGATGATGGAGACACCAGAGCATACAGTGACTGCCCCACCACCACAACGCACATTGGGTCTACCACTAGCATCTACTTTTCAAAAGACGCTGGTGTCAGTGCCACAAGAAAAGAAGAAAATCCAGGCTACTAATATGGGCAAGTTTAGTTAGGAGGGGCCCCACCAGCGAAACCCCTTGATGAACCAACTCAGTCTCCACTTTTTGCAATGCATAGATGCATACTTCACATCATCACTGTGAATTCAATTAAATAACTTGGAACTGTACGAGCTACATAAACAAAGTCACAGAGAGAATGCGCTACTCAGTGAACTGAATCACACAATAATATACCAGCGTAAACTAAACAAAACTTACCTCTGAGTGTGAGCAGCATGCTATTCAGATATTTTTTTTAGCATTGTAGAACACAAACACAACAAATAATTAATACTCACCGATCCCTGGAATCTCGACGCCTGGCAAGTCGAGCAGGTCCTGTTCGCAGTCCAGAATGTCTGCCCAATGGTGTTTCAGCTGCTAGGCAGTGTGCCGTACATGGCTGGTGCACCGCACGCACTGGCGCATCATCACCCAGCACTGCCAATGCACACAAAGGGTGTAGCGGCTACCAAGCCTGCTGCCTGCTGCCAGCATAGAGGGGAGGTAGTGCTGCACAAAAAAAACTAGTGCTGCCACCTCCTCTTCTCCAACGATTCCCTGGGGCTGCACACCTGGGCGGTGGCGCTGTCCGCATGGAAGTTGCCCCTCTGTCATGGCACTGGGTGGAGAAATAATAAGAAGGAAAAGGAAGGGAAAGTAAAGTAAAGAAGAAACAAATAAGGAAAGAAGGGGAAATAAAGTCAAAAAGGCACGAAAAAATGTACACAAAAACATAAAATACAAAAGCACAAAGACACACACTATTATAAAAAAAAAAATTAAGGGTGGAAAAGTGATAAAGGAGGAGGATTACAAAGATTAAGGACAGATTACAATTTAGGCCCAGCACCATAACAGAGAGCAGAAAAACAAGATGGCTGCATGCATGCAGACCGCCTGGTGCTGTTCGTGCGCGGTTTAGAACACAAGAACACACTTGAGGACCACTCAGTGACGTTCACACGCTAATTTGGATTGCGCGGATGCACTCCGCATTCCAACGCAACATGAACGGGCGCGCCAGCAAACTCCGCCCGAAAGCGGAACTCCGCATAGTGCGGCAGAGGTTTTTTCGGCTCCACATAATTCCGCGTAGTAGGACTCCGCAAACTCCGCCCACCCCTAGTAAATACACAATAGCATGTTATATTCCATATAGGTACCCCAATATAGGCTCAGGTAACATCCTAACCTTTCACCTATATTCTCCCCTACATTACACACAAAACGGTTCTTGGGGACTGACCTTTTACCTAGATACGACACTGCACACAGAACGCAGGATTTTCCCTAGTAAAAGCCTCATACATTATGCATGAAGATTCTTGGAAACTCAGCAGGACCATCATCTCCTGCATAATAACTATGTATAACGTTAATTCCCGACATCATCCTAAGTCCAACAATGGCACAGCAAGGTAGAACCCCTGGGGACACCTTTGGGTATATAAACTTCACATCTGGCTGAGATAGAGAGAGGAGAACTAGGACTTCCATGCCGACACACAGATGCGCGACGCTGAGGCTCCTGCATGCAGATACTCCAGCTCGCAGTGGTCTAACATCCCTTGCTGGGTGTCCAACTCGAGACCAAGACGGGGTCCCACAATCTCTCGATTCAGGTAATGAGGTTAACTTTATCCTAGAGGCATTCTTGGCTTAACACCTACATACATGCTAGGTACGCTTAGGTACATCTAGTTAGGATTGCATCGTAGGAGTACGCATTTTATTGAAATGTATTTTATATACCTGCCTGTATTCATGGTTTTAGCATAATGGTAGAAATCTACCATCCTTTTACTTTCCTAGTGCTTCTAATCATTTATATCTGTTTCTGTCTAGTGGTTTTGTCAGCACACCTATTTTACACCAGAATAACGACTGTTCAATAAATGCTTACTGAAAAACGTCCATATCGCTTATTCTGTGTATCTCTCTGAGACAAAGTGAGCACGAGTGACTGAGCGAAAGGTATTGCACAGTTTCCCTGGTCCTGAGAGATCAAGGTCGTCATGTTCGATAGTTGCCAAGAACTATTCTCTCCTTGGTAAATGGGGTTTCTAGTGGCTCTGTGAGCTAGCTGGCATACAGGCTAACATATTCGGTAGGGGTGTCTAGAATCAGTCTGACTCCAATCCTACAGTATATGTTGTCTAAACACGCAGATCCTAAATTGGTTTATAGGAACTACACGACAAGCAAAAGAGTGACATATCCACTTATGTTTTTCAGACTTAAGTAGCGCATTTTATTTAGTAAATCACGCCAAGTTGTGGAAGACATTGGAAATGTTGGGTGCCCCAATTAGGATTATTACATTCTTGTCACAATTGTATGACCGCCTGACTGCCCAAGTATACGCTCTGGGCCACAGGGGAATGTACTTCCCATTTTAAGGTTTCCTGTGGAATACAACAGGGTTGTATCCTTTCTCCCCTCCTGTTCTCATTATATATTAATGGGGTGGATGAGACATTGCAAACAGTGAAGGCCGATGCCCCTAGGGTAATCAAGCGTCCAACGCCCGTCCTTTTATTTGCTGGAAACGCGGTTCTGATTTCTAGAAACGCCAATGGGCTTCAGCTTTGGATTGACATTATTGTCTCATACATGGAGCATAAAGACAACTTAAAGAAAACATTCATCATGGTGATTGGGAAAGGGAGGGCAGAAAATAGGATCCATCATATTAAGGGTGAGGGTTTGGCAAAAACCCAACACTTCTCATACCTTGCAATACAATTCTCTAGTAATTGGGGGCCACAGTTGTAAGCTGGGAAAACTGAAATTTTAAAAATCATCAGAAGCACTCTTCAGATTCTCTTCTAAAATAGGAAACAAACCAATTAGAGAGCTATTGACTTTATATAAAGGTAAAGTTTCCCCAGTATTAGCTATGGGGCTCCATTGTAGTGCTGGGCAAATTGCATTCCCTAACAGACACAAGAGAATATTTTCTTAGATAGACTCTTGGCAGTACCAAATTCAACCTCCTCTTAGATTGCACATATGGAATTGGCAGTACCTTTTTTAGAAGATGCTATCAAGAGAAGTTCTGTTTTATTTTGGCATTGCTTATGGAGCACAACTGGCACAAAGCTTATTAAAGATCTGATAGTAGATTGTTTAACACTTGAGTATAGAGAGGGGAACACATGGTTGGCCTATACCAAAAGCCTCCTCAAAGTGGTGGATAAAAATATTAGTAAGGAGGATTCTGCCAGCATATTGCGTTACAGTAAGAAGGAACTAAAAGTTGTCCTGATAGGGAAGAGAGAGGTAGACAGGACAAATGTTAGAGCAACAAGTCCTCTGGATGTAGTTATTGCTCAGGCCTCATAAAAGAAAGAATTCGCAATTATTTGTTAACTGTGCAAAATATGGAACATAGATTTTATCTTACAAGATTACGGCTGGTCACCTTGCACTTTATGGTTGTTTTCCCCACAATGGGGGCGTGGTCACAGATGCTTCCTAAATGCCCATTTGATGGTAAACCAAATCAATCAACTACGCACTTTGTGTTGCAAATTTTATAAGGATTTAAGAAAGCAAATTTTATTACCTTGGTTTGTTACTGGAAAATATATGCATTATCAGGAGGCTTTTTAAATATATTTCCATACTAAATAATGTGAATTTATGTTATTCTGTTGCCACTTTAATTACAACTGCCATTTCCAGAAGATAACGCCTTTCATATGTGGAAGCAATTACATATGAGGTCGAGGTATGACAATGGTTTGAAGACTAAAACTGTTAGCTGTCTTATTGATATCACGTGGAACAAAGCCTGAGAATAAGCTGCACTTTTTTACTATTTAGGATATTGTAGGGGGACTATCATAAATATTTATTGTGATGCTCCCTCTCTAGCCATCTATTTGATGCTTGAGAAATCATTTTACCCAATGGTGATTTCTAAGAGATCCGTGTACAATTTAATATTGCTCTACTTTTTAACCTTTTTTTTTTACTTTGTATTGACTTATTGTGAAATGGAATACAAATGTATTTCATTATTGTATTTTATCTTATTTCATTCTTATGATTCTTTTGTGAATATAATTTTTTCCGAATAAAGATTTGTGAACTTAAACTTGAACTAGTAGTTGCTGTAGCCTGTAAAGAAAAAAACAGAATCAGTGCTGGGAGGTCCACACAAAGAAATAGGGTTTCACAAGTATACTCTCGTTAGCAATAACACAACAAAAGCAAAAGGAATTCATATAGACATTACATCATCCCTGCACGAGGGGGCTTATTTATAAGAGACTTATGCTGCCGGAGCATCACATTTTTTTATGCTTTTGCGGCACAAACCTCTCAATCATATCGATGAGGGAAGGGTATGCCCAGTCTTGGGTCCTGTGTTCAAAATGCCACTGGAGTCAAGCTAGGCTTGCTGATGAAGGGTGATGCCCTGGAACTGGTCCCACAATGTTTGTTTCTGGTCCAGGGAGGACCTGGCCTGGCAGTTCGGCTGGACTGTTCCCATGGGGAACAGGGTCAAGACTGATTTGCATATGGCTGGGTCTAAACTGGAATGGCATGTGTGCACAAAAACGATGGATTTAGGCCCAGATCTCTGCACTGGGGGTGAATGTTTGAGATTGTTCAGCATTCCGTCCATCAATTGTTCTTTTTGCATTTGTCGCACTAAGTGGGAAGGGTATGCCCAGACATGGGTCCTATGGTCACCATGTCACTGGAGTCAAGCTAACCTGGCTGATGAGGGGTGGTATCCCAAAACCGGTCCTAGGATGCTAGTTTCCTGTCCATGGAGGACCTGACATGGCAGTTCAGGCCCGACTGTTCCCATGGGGAACAGGGTCAAGACTGAATTGCATATGGCTGGATCTAAACTGGAATGGCATGGTGTGTAAAAACAATGGATTTAGGCCCAGATCTCTGTTGTGGGGCTGAATGTTTGACATTATTCAGCATTTCGTCCATCAATTGTTCTTTTTGCAGCTGACATTCCCAGGCATCTTGTCAGAGTAGGAAGTGGCTTCTTCTCAAACACAGCACACTGTGTGGAGTGTGCTTGGCCTAAAACAAGGTCTGCCTTCTTAACATGCCCCAATGTGGATTTGGCTGATATGCAGAGTGAGGAATTGTTTTCCCAGGCTAGGCTGCTGCACAGTGAGAATGTGATTTGTTCCCAGGTTGTGAGCTGTAACTATGGGGAAAACTGCACAACTCAGAATTACAATTCTGTCACAGCCTGAACTTACCATGTCTACAAACTCTGTAACCAATAATTCCGGGCCCAGTGACACTATGCCTGTCTATATTACTGCAGGATAGTGGCTGTGTGCAGTATCACAGCCTTGCGATGCCTGTCCCCTCCAGCAACGCAGGGAAAGCAGGAAATGCTCCCCTGGACAGGCACAAACCTATCATCCCCCCTGTTCTCTGATCCCAAGTCCCAGCATTCCTCCTGCTGACACTTTTCATCTGCTCAAAGTAGGCAGATCTTATGAGAGGTTTTCTCCCTGGAATGGGGAAAAATGCATAATAAAAGACCCCATATTTCTGGGTCCACTTAGATATTCCTCATTTTTGGGAAAAAAAACCTGGAAAAGCTGATGTTGGCTGTGGGATATTTGCTGCAATTACATGATTCCGGACCCCCGGTATACCCACACCACAACTGGTGCACTTGTAATCAGAGCCATAACGCCATAGTGTCTGTTCATTTAAAATAAATGTAAGAATACTGCATTATTGAATTTCTGGCCTTAGTTTAATTTACTTTGAAGTTCATACTTCATACTGTGGTATTATTTGTAGCCTCAATATTATTTCATGTGGCTTGTCTCCTTTTAGTTATTGAAACAAGAGTTATTGGCCATTTCCCCTCTCATATATAACTCCAGTTGCAAGATTATAGTTTGTTTTTTCCTAAAGTTCTGAATCTGAATCTACCATTTATTTGAAGGATTACATAAAATGCATGTGACTACAGACATCATGACCATTCAGCGTGATAGTGTTACCTTATCAATAAAAGTATCTGTTAATAAAATAAGGATTAAGGACGATAAAGCCTTGATTAATCAACTTACTCCTGTTGTCACTCAAGCTATTCCAATGACAACATCTACATTAGATCTTATAGGAACAGGAATTGTAATCTCCATATTGTAAATGTGTCTTAAAATGTTTTAGAGCAAAGTTATAGAGTTTTCTATAAACCTTGCTGGCAAAATTATTACATTTGCAGTTCATGGAAGTTTGAAATTGATAAAGCACACTGGATCCCATCACATTGAAAAGCTAATCAATCTAAACAGAGGAAAGGTATCTTCAAGATACTTCATCATCATCATCATCATCATCATCATCTTATCATGATTGGAAAAGTGGATGGAAACAAATTTTATACACACCAAGACTTCACTAAATAAACAATTGCTGCACTGAGGAGTTTTCTACCTTTAGACTTAGGTTGAAAGATGTATCGTTCCTTTGACCCACTGACGAGAGGGTTGCTAAGAATGATAACCCTAAATCCTTCAATTCTCCTGCGATATAATTCAATGTCTTATTTATTTATTTATTTATTTGTTTATATAGCGCTAGAATCGGCCCCCGAAGGGGTATCTCTGCGCTTAGAGCGGACTGTGAGGGTGTGAAGCAGCTCCAGCAGAGTTTAACAAGTGCGGAAAAGGGTGGTCTTAAGCAACTTCCTGAATTGTAAGTGATCTAGACACTGTCTCAAGGACAAGGAGAGTTCATTCCAGTAACGAGGACCAAGATGGGAAAGAGCTTTTCCTCCTAGTCTTGCCTTACTTACTCGAGGCACCACCAGAAGGTGTTTAGCACTCGAGCGGAGGGATCTTGATGATACATAGGGCATGAATTTCTCGGAAAGATAGGATGGGCCCAAGTTAAGCAGTGCCTTATGAATGGTGCAGCAGATTTTAAATTTGACCCGTTGGCGGATAGGGAGCCAATGCAGCTTCATGAGAAGAGGGCGAGAGGGGGTCCAAGAGGGGGCATTAAGGACCAACCGAGCCGCAGTGTTCTGAACTACCTGCAGTCTGCTGAGTGAAGCATCATTTGCAGAGACCAGCAGGCCATTACAGTAGTCCAGACGACTCAGTACCAACGCCTGGACTAGAGTTTTCCGGGTGGAATCAGGAAGGAGGGGGAAAACTCGGCGGAGCAGGCCTATTACATGAAAACAGGAACCAGCTGTCTGAGCAGCGTGCTCCTTCAGACTAAGGGCTTGATCTAAGCGGATACCCAGATTTTTGACTGTAGACTTGGGAGCGGGATGGGGACTCAAGTCTGTTGGCCACAAATCTGGGGTCCATAGGAGGGGAGCCTCTCCAAAGAGCATTATCTCTGTTTTTCCCACATTACACTGGAGGAAATTATTCTTCATCCAGTGTGATATGGCTCTCATCCCATTGGAGAAGGCTAGCTGTACCGCCGAGGTGAATTTATCAAATGGAAAGAGTAACAGAATCTTAACCCGCATGATCCCTCTGGAATTTACTCCCAAGATTCTGTTGCATTATAAAAGTGACAGGATAGTATCATGTCTCCTTATTACACTCATTAGGTAAAGCAGGAGATTATCCATTATAGATAGATTCTCACTTTTAAAATGTTGGCACTCAACATCATTTGCACGTTTTGAAACTGTATGTCAAAGGACAAATCGTTTTGATGCCACATTCCTAACCCATAAAGAATTTATTATTTTCAGTACTACACATTCGCTTAATCACCAATTTATTTTCTTTTAGCCTTGAGTAATGAATCTATTGATTAAATTGGATACTGATACATTTCTCTCAGTACAATCAATAGGAAACAGCTAAGTCTGCTATTAATGACTATGTCATTCAACATTCTCCTACATAAACTTTCATAATAATTCAATGGAATAATTATAATCATGTGTTAGAGGAGTAGATATTGCTCTTATGGATAATGAAAATAGAAATTTTAAATCTATCATTGCAATTTTTTTTTAATGAATTGACAAACTAGAAGATTGGAAGACTGTTAATTTCTTCTACTAACACTGATTATAAAGTTGAATTAAAAAAACGTCACTATGAATTAAATGCTATGCTTAGCAAAATTGCAGGCATACAATTACTGATGAAAAACACTACAATCCAATTGTATTACTAATAGATCTGGAAGACTCTTGACAAAACATCTACATATAAACACCTATATCAAATATGGCAAATAACTCCATTCTATTAGAAAATCAAACAGTATTCTTTTTATTTCTGCTAAAGATGCAACAAATGAATTTAGGTAGCATTACCCAACTCCAAAAACTATGAACTCTGATAATAATAATGTATCCCTCTTTTTGCATGATCGTCCCATTTTGTACTGACTGGTATTGCTGTTTTTCAACTCTGTACACCGGGGTACTGCTGTGAAGCCCCAAGGTTACGTGCTCTGACTCCTAGAACATGATAAAATGGCTAATCCAAATATTTACATTTTCAACCTTTCAATAAGGTTATAGAATAAGATGCAGGAAAATACACCAATGGCTGATAAGGAAAAAATTTGGCTTCAGGCCTATATATGAATCTTGACTCCTGCACTTTTTAAGCATTCAGGCACACTTGCCTGTGTAGCTCTTTTTGACAAAACAGTACTCTTTTTTAAATATGAAATTAGTGATTCTTAAGTAGAACGTATAGATTACAAAGTAGGGTGCCTAGTATTTAAAAGAGGATCATGTAAGAATGTGATGTTAGCATGTTCCTACATGGACTAGCCACCAAAAGTGCTTATACCGTAAAGGGCTGTGGCTAATCTTATGAGGAAATCTAAGTTGCCAATAATATGCTATTTTTGTTAACTGTGGTTTAGCTTAGGAAAAGCTAAAGAAGAGATTCAACTACTGTTTGTTTATATGTATTAAAAATTCAACTGAATGATGCAGTTGGAGTTTTGATAAATATACAGGAAAATTAACTTTAAAAATGTTTTACTTTGCCTGCCTGAAGCTTCAGTAGCCTAGTTAGCACTAGGCTGCCAACAGCTACTCCCAGTAAGTGCGCTCATCTTAGTGAGTCATGGAAACTGCTCCAAGAGCAGAAACAATGTCTTAGGCTTTTGACAGAACGAGGTGTGTGAGCATTATGTGACTCATTTCAGCTCAGAAAAGCAGTTAGGGAGGGTCAAGGAACATCAGTAACTTGAAAGGGATCAGGGTGATGCTTGCCATTCATATTTAAGTGTAAAGTGAAACCTAGGGAAGAAAACCCTTTTTCCAAAGCTTGGCACTAGCCCAGTTGGAGGGGACCTGGTTTCAGACTCAGTTTGCTGTGGTTGAGGAGGAGGGGCTTGCTCATTTCCATAGACACATCCCCCTCTGAGTCAGCAGCCACCTCAAATGGCAGAAAGGTTCTGCCATGATGGATTTTACTCAGAATAATGCTTTTGTGATAGTGTAAAAAAGACAAACAGGATGTGCTGCAAGATTGGAAAGGTTTTCTCCTGGAAACCTTTTCTCACTTTCTAGAAAAGTCGAGGAATGACCCCACCCACTGGTTAGTGAATCCTACAAAAGTGGCACTTCATCTTCAGCTCATTAAAACACTCTCTGGATCTGAGGAAGAGCAGAAGAGGATTGGACCTGCTGTCTGTAACCTGTGTGGAGTACTCAGGTGTTGGACCTGCTCCCACGTGCACTCAGGACTACAAAGGTCAATTGGGTGGCCTTCTGTGTGGGAACAGGGACACAATAAACTACAAGAGGCCTTTTTCTGGCATGACCAGCTGCAACAAAAAGCACCTGGACTGTCCTGGTGGCCTCTTCTGGAGTGAGGTGTTGTCCCTAAGTGCTATCCCTGAGGTCCTGAACACCAAAGAAATGACTAAGAAGAACTGCTCCAGAAAGTATAAAAAGTTGGGACTTGGAAAAGTTTTGATCTTCCAAGAACTTCAGTGTGACCTTGCAGCAAAGGTGCATGATTTTAATTTCAGAAAAGAGACTAAGGGCGAGATGTACTAAGTATTCTTGTGGTTGTAATTTCTGTGATTCACAGTTTGTGACTGCAAAAATGCTGTTTCCTATGTTCTAATTCTATTTTAGAAGTCAGAAAAGTTTTATGACAACTAAAATGGGATTGTGAATGGATACCAATTTGGTACCTGGTAGGGGCATGTTGTAATTATCCTTTACGAATTCCAAGTCTTATGTATCAATGTTTTGCAACCGAAATCCATTATAAAAAACTGAAAAGTTACTAACACCTCCAAGGAAGTGGTCTCATAGGTACCCCATCCTTTTTATGAATGTAAAAAAAGGTTAGGGAGGAGTCAGTGGTCCAAGGGATCAATTGTCTACTCGAAAAAAGTTTAGTTTTTAAACAAATGTAGAACTTTTTTCAAATTCAACTCAGCCCTGTTTCCTTTAAGGAAAACAATCTGCATTTAAAAAAATGCAAAAAGCAATCACAGATATCGTGGTCTGCTGAACCCAGTAGACCACAATCACTCTGATGGTCAAAAATCATTCTGAGTCGCAATTCGTCACTGAGCTCATTAATATTCATAAGGTAGGCTGGATAGTGAAGCACTACAGAATAGACATTTTCTGAAACAGACCTTTTAGTAGCTAGGTCTGTTTGCAATAATAATACCACACTGGCCACAAATTATTTGTTGCAATTTGTGACCAGTGTTTCATACATCTAGCCCTCTGGACATAGGTAAAAATCTTCACTTGTCGTAGGTGTGAAACGTATCAGACCACTGAGAGGTCCACGCTGGGGGTGACATTTTCATTTACCTGCTTGCAGCTTTTCCGACAAAAGCCAATGACTTCTGCCCGACCTTGTCCAATGGCTATCTGAATTCCAGAGTTCATTGCGAACAGAGCCTCCAACCTTTCCCCACTACAGGATTTCAACTTCCATTTTGGCGACTAAGGCCCATGTAAATTTAAACCTGACACAAAGGGGCCGATTCCGATCTAGGCCGGTAGGGCTCCGAATCGGATTCGGCATAACCGGATCCGATTCGGAGCCCTATTTCCCGACCGATTCGAAAGCGCGTTCGGACGAGCGAGTACGATGCGAATTCGCCGATCGACTCGTTCGGGCGTCCCAACCGCTCCGACCGACTCGTTCCCGGGTCTAACCGCACAGACCGACTCGCTCGGACACGACTCGCACCGCGCAATGGAGACATTCCCCGGCCGGGTAAGTACGATGCGCGCCGTGAGCAGTCCGACCGACACGCGCCGTCCGGCACGAAAGAGCAGTCGGAGCCGTACTTCGGGGGTCCGTGTTGGACCCCCTGTACGCGTAGCCGCGCGAGTCGCACACAGGGGGGACCCATGGGTCCCCCCTACCTGTGCGTGTACGACGCGAGTCGCTTCGCCGCGTACCCGCTGTAGGGGGCGCCCTTGTTTGCCTCGCACCCATTGAGGCAATGGGAGTCCGCGTACGCGTTGTACGACCGGCTCCCATTGACTTCAATGGGAGTCCGACCGACTCGAGTACGATAGCATACGGACGCATCGTACTCGTTCGGTCGGGCTGCACGGGTCCGATTCGGTCGGAAATCTCTCCGGGTCCGGCTCGGTCGGAGAGATTTCCGGCTCGAATCGGAATCGGCCCCACAGTGTTGGATTGGAGTTTACTAGCCCATGCGAAGCAGGATTTGGGTTGGATAGTTCCAAAAACCAACACAAAGGGGCCGATTCCGATTTCGGCCGCAAGGGCACCGAACGATGGCCGGAGCCCTTCCGACCGAATCGGAACGTGCCGCTCGGATTCCTTTCCGACCGAGCCATTCCGATGGGCTCGGTCGGAAAAGAATCCAACTCGGATTTCCGGATGGCTCACGACGGGTTCGGAGAGCCCGTCAGCCATCCGGAAATCCTCTACTCCCCGGCTGCCTCTTTGCGACCGAGGAGTACGATGGCAGTTTTCACTGCTTTTTCGTGCCGGTCTTTCCGGCATGAAAAGACAGTCGGTCACTGTCTTTGGGGGCCCCCAGTGGGACCCCCATGGGTGCAAGGTCGCCGAATGGTGGCCTGGAGGCACCTATGGTGCCCCTCTGTTGAACCCTGCACCCGGTGGCAGGCACCTTGGGGTGCCGGCCACAGGGTGCAGGGTTGAACTGCACCCCTGCTTTCTCCAATGCCAGCATGCATTCCGTCTGGAATGCATGCTCCCATTGTGGGAGATACGAGTGCGACCGAACAGGGTTCGGTCGTATCGTACTGCCTGGGCCGTAACCGACGACAGCAGGTCGGTCGGTTACGGCTTCGGACCGATGTCGGACGGACCTGAATCGGCCCCAAAGTTGTGCTAAGTGTTACATTGCACTACTTTGCAACAAGGGGGCATTCCATAGGTGGAACATGGGCATTCCTGTGCAACAACCCATGGGTTTTGATAATATCTATTTCGATTAACATTTGTTGATAGGGATTTTCAGCAAAATCCTATGCCTTCTCGGTCAGGCATAACGAGCAAAAATTAGTTAAGTTTTCATTATTTTTCCAACTGTGCATGTTTGCTACATTGTAAAGCACACATGTAACATGGGAAAAGTCTCAAACAGGGAATGTTTTAATCCTTCAAGGGTCCATTTTCAGTACAAAACTTACACTTTAGAGAAGCCACACACCCTTGCACTATGCTACAAGTATGTGTGAGTTGGTTCATGGCAGCCAAAAGTGCATCAGTGGTGGAAGGGAGGAAAAATATGGCAAACCTTAGCAAATAAGGTCCTTTTTTTCTCTCCTGTTGATGCAAATTAGCGCAGCCACTTTGGTTGCTACACTGCTTTGCGCCAAATATTAATACATTTGTACCTAAGTCAGAAGATAAAATCTCTGACCAGGATGACTCGCTTGGTGTATACAACCCCAGCGCCATCACAGTGGGTCTGAAAATGTGCCTAGGTCCTGGTCTCCTGAGAATAATGTATTCTGATAAGTATTTAATTTATTCTTGGCTTTTGAGCCTTAAAACTTTTTTAAAAATCATATCTTTTGTTTCTCTTTATTGTATTTTAATCATTTTTGTGTCCTTTTTCTATTTAAAAGTTTCTCTAGTTTCAGTAGAAATGGTTTGTGAATGTTTTCTTGTGTAGTGTGACTTTAACTGTTGTTCTACTGCTAAACAGTTTACTTTTTTCTCAAGTTAAGCCTGTCTGCTGTGTGTCATAGCTACCTATGGTAGAGCCCAGGTTTATTTACTGAAGATGTGTGTCGGTCTTGAGAAGATATTAGAAATATTACTTGTAAAGTATTCTCATCCTCCACAACTACTACCTCATTTTTGTACATCTACCTACCATTCCTGCAGAAAATATTGACATATTTGATGCCTCATTAGCTTAGAATGAAAGAGCTGCTACTGTTAATTTTCCTAATTCTGAAAAATCTCACAGACCATATAGTTGCTAGCTGAGCCTTATGAAATATTTTCCTAACAATTAATTCCTTATAGATTACAGTCATTTGAAGAATTTAATTTCCAAATAATATTTCTGTTGCAGGATCATTATTTTGCTAGAACTAGAGAAAGTCCATACTTTACTATTTAAGTATTGATCCATCTTGTTAATCAATTAGGATTTAAAAGTGTATGCTAAAATTCTAGCAAATAGATTAACCAAAGTACTGCGTTGTATTATTTACCCTGATCAAACTGGAATCTTGAAACGGATATTATCTTCATAGAACAATGTAGTGTACATTTATTAATATTTGACACAAGGCAGCAGAGCAAGGAAGAGCGAATAAATGTCGTGCCTGCCACGGTATGCGATTTGCATCGATAATGCAGTCATGATTTTTGTTTTGCTGGCACATGGGAGGCAGTCCAGTCTTTGGCCGCATCCTGTGCTTCAGCAAGCTGTGTTAGGAAGCTGTGCAAGCCACTGCCATGATTCTCGGATGTGGCTAGAGCCCTAAAGCCGCATCAGAGAGACTGCTGGTTCCTACTATTGAAAAGAAGCATTTTACTTATGTGCTGCTCGCCGTTCGTTTCCCAACAGTCCCTGGTGGTTCTTACCCACGACTCTGCAACGAGATCAAATGCTGCTCCATTGCCCACAATATTGGGCATCAAAATTGCGCTCTGGAAAATCTGTGGAAACAAGATAAGAAAGAACCCTTACCAACAATGAACTGCTTCATTTAAGGTGGCAAGGCATATTATAAAAGTACTGTTGGAATTCATACTTTCCACAATAGATATCCTTTGAATCTGGATAGCAAAGCTTCTTGAAGAAAGATACAATATTTCGCTTTAGGGAGGAAAAATGCACCCCTTAAAGAACTGAATTTATTACTTTTTTTCTCTTAGATCTTTGTTATTCTATCTGATATTCCAATATTTTTGAATGCCTTATTATTTGGGGTGTATTTTTTAAATTCCCAATGTTCAGTTGTTTAAAAGTCCTTCTTGAATTTACTTATTTTCTGGTTTAAGAATGAGTAAAAGTCCACGTTGTTCTTCCACCACATTACAATATTCAAAATGGAAAAGAGAGGAGTTTTAGATAAGCAAAGTACAAAGAGAAATGTCAGTTTATTATAAAGATTGTGTCAGGGTTTTCCTAAAGTTTATACACTGCTCTATATATTTAGATACACGAGAATCTATTTCCATAAGCGCCTAGAGAATAACTCAATTGAAGAGGATATAGATTTATCTACGTGAGGAGGGACCAGCCAGATTAGAAGATGTCGTACTTTTTCTTATCCATTTTCCATTTCTCCCAAGGACTACCTTCACTTGACTCACAAAGATAGTATTTGGGTTCTGAAAGTGTTTGGGTTGCGTTGGGAAAAAAACTTCTGTGGTTGCCTCTTGCTCCTACAAGATTTCTTGATTTAAAGAAAAGAAACAGGTTAGTGCTCAAGTGTTACAAAAAATGTGTTATATTTACTAAGATACGGTGCATTATTTTTCTCCCTTGCGCAGGTGTATTTTTTGCTGACGTGCCAATGCACACTCCCTTGCTCCATTGTGCAAAAGTGTGTGTGATCCTAAAAGCATAGGTTTTGTACTATTAAGGGACCTTTCCTGTACAGACAATCCTCTAAGGCTTTTTCCACTTTGTATGTGTGCTGTACAATACAGCACAGACACTCATGGAAAGTTGAAAAACAAATAGAAAAGAAAACATTTCTCTTTCTTATGCCGGCCTTAATAATAGCATGATTAATATAACAACACAGACAAAGATGTATTTTAGATACTATCTATATGATGATGCAGCATTTAATTTGAAAGTTCTGGAAAATGACACTTGCCCTCAATTGTAGTGAATGAGCAAATCTAGAAAGCAGGTCTCCTTCCCTCAAACCCCCGGGATTTTATTTTTTTAAAGAATGTGGTCAAATAGTGCATTTTCAAGCCCAATTTCACATAGATTTTTTTTTTTTAAGTAATAGCATCTTAAAGGGCACTCATTCAATTATCAAATCCTTTCATGGTATGCCAAGCCTCTGAAACCTGACCCTCCCCAGCATTTGATTGCATTTTTTTCCAAAATGTGCAATGGATGCCGCCATATGTCAAACATTATCTCCAGTGTGCCAGGGTAAGCATTTTGTCATGGGTGCCCCCATTTACCAAGTGTGACACACATATTCTTGTGCCAGAATTTTCCATTTATGACATCCATAACCACAAGAGGTCCTTATGTCAAAAATGTCCTCAATGGTTCATCGACAGAATATCGACACCTGAAATATCCCCATACCACAATATCGAGTTATGAATATCGATGTCAAAAATTACAAAATCCTATATTTATAATGGTAAGTACAAGAATATTGAATACAAAATATTGATGTCATAAATATAGTTGTACAATATATTGCTTTATATATATATATATTTTTTTTTTTTGTACAACAAAGGACGCGGCACTCCAGAGCCGGATAATGCTCAATTTATTCTTGGCACAACACTCAAACCAATGCCTTTCAGCCCTCCCACGGCTTTTCTCACGGTGAGAAAAGCTGCGTCCTTTGTTGTACAAAATTGAATTTAGGGCCAGGATCCGGCCCCTACGCTGAGCACCCGCTGCTGAGCGCGCCGAACCGTGAAGGGATCACATTGGAGGCAATAGATATATATATATATCCCACCGCAAAGCGCGGCGCGTTAGCCTTACCCGAGCCTTGAATGATGGCATTCCACGACGGGGAGGCAAGTCCCAATCTATAATCCAATTGCTGCTTTCCTCGTTACTCGTGAGCAAGGGGCGCCAGCCCTGAAATGCGTAGAGTTGTTGCCGAAGGGGGAATAAAAACCTCTTTGCAAAACGATTGGAGTCCGTGACTTGCTGTTTACGACAAGAGGAAAGCAGCAGTTGGATTATTTATATATATATATATATATATATATATATATATATATATATATATATATAGCTTCACTCCGTGTACCACCGGATTCTGCTCCAAACACGGACACGGACCCAAACTTTCAGTTGCTTTAATTTATTGTTGCTGTGCCGCCATTATATATATATCCACACTCATCCGGTAATCCCGTCAGTCGTTTATTGTAATCCAACAAGAAAACACTGGTGCCATGGCCACTATAAACAGACGTGTTTATTCACAGTTTGCAACACAAATTTGTGTTGCAAATTGTGAATAAACACGTCTGTTTATAGTTGCCACAGCACCGGTGTTTTCTTGTTGGATTACAATAAACGACTGACGGGATTACCGGATGAGTGTGGATATAGAGGGCTTGCTACCCTGCCGTGTTGCCCGCAGTATCAAGTGACTTGGGCTTGAGCAAAATTGTGTGGTGGATATATATATAATGAAATATAATGAAATAATAAATATTAAATATATTTTATAATACAAAAAATTTAAAAAAAAGATTTAATATACATTTTAACACATATAACAAATAAATTTAATTTAAAAAAGTTAAACACATATATATAATTTATATATATATATACTTAAAAATTATTATTAAACTAATATTTTTAATGCATTTTATAATTTTAAAAGTATATAAAAATTTGACAAATAAATATATATATATATATATATATATATATATATATATATATATATATATCGAGAACAGTCTTTATCGGCAATGTAAGGAGGCGGCACACCAATAGCATCCACAGGAATTTAATGCAGCAGAGAACAACGCGTTTCGGACTGACGGCCTTCGTCAAAGTTCCATATATATATATATATATAGACATATACCAATAACATAAAACCTATTATAAAACATTCTATTATAAATTAAAACATTAAACTATTTAAAAATCATTAAACTTAAATTTCCCGCTCTAGTCAGTGCAACAGTAGGGAAAGTGTTAAATAAGCGGAGGGTTAAATTTACTATTATATTATTTCGAAATTATTTATTAACTAAAAAATGTATTATTACATACATTTTGTCTATTTACTTCCTACCCTATAACACCACACAACTCACAACCCACATCTAAAATAAAAAACAAATGTATTTGCATAATTAACATAATTATCAATTAAACAAATGTTATTAATTAAAAAAACACATAAAAATCAATTACCTTCCCACCCTTTACACCTATAATCCCCACAATCCACACCTAAAGTTAAACTGTAAAAACGTTTGTTACACAATAAAAATGTTTTTTCAATTAAATAACTCTCCATCCAGGTATTTCCCAATTGGTTCTGAAATGGAACCATAAGCTGATACTATTGGTCTGAACCGGGGTTTTATCGGATTTTTGTGTATTATTAGCACCATCGATAGGAGCAAACAAAATCTTTTTATTGGAACAGTTGCACTTTGCGTTATTTCACAGCTACTTTCAATGGAAACAACACTTGTATGCTCAATGCAATGGAACTTCGATGGGATTCACGGGCGCTCCATCCTGTGTAAATATTTTCATGACAAAATTTGAAGATCATGTACTCAGTAAAGCAACATGGAAAGATCATCTTGTAATATACAAAAGATATATTGATGATATTTTCATAATTTGGAATGGAGAGTTGAAACATTTGCAAGATAATATTGCAGAGCTGAATCAAATTCATGATTACATCACGTTCACCCACCAGATTGACAAAAGGAAGATTGCATTTTTGGATGTTTTGATTCAAATAGACTCAGAGGGCATTAACACCAACGTGCACACCAGAGAGACTGATAGGAATAACAGTCTACACTTTAAGAGCTTTCACCAACGCTCACTCAAGTGACACTTACCATATTCCCAGTTTATTCGGCTCAAAAGAATTGTATCTGATCCTGATGAAGCATCGGCCACCATCAATTGTTTCACAACACGCTTTAAACAACGTGGATATCCCCAAAAACTGATTGAAGAATCCATCAATAAAGTTGAATTATTAAACAGAGAGCAACTACAAAGAAAAAAACTAAATGCATTTTGAAACATTCCACCAAAGCACATCAAATCAAATCCATTTTCAATAAACATTGGGCAATCAATCAAACAGAACCTGATTTGCAACATCTATCCAATCAGAAACCTACATTTGCCTTTCAACGGTCGAGGAACTTAAAAGAACTTTTGACAAAAAGCCAAAAAACAGATCAAATTCAACATAAAGGCATGCAAATATGCGCAAATTGTGTGCACTGTAATAATGTTATCGTTGGCAATAAGTTTACGCACCCCAAGAAAAGCACCACTATTCCGTTACTATATTCAAGTACTTGTGACACATCGAATGTGATTTACGCGTTAAAATGTCCGTGTGGAAAACTATATGTGGGGAAAACTGAACGTAAAATCAAGATCAAAAGTAATATAATAAACCAAAACGCACACTCAACAGTGGCAGTACATTGGTCACAAGCTGGCCATAACATTGCACAACTGCGCTTCACCATTTTACAAGCTATAAAACCTCAACCTGATTTAGACCCACATAAACAATTGTCGAGATCAGAATTTTTTGGGATTAAAAAATTGAATAGTATGAATCCACAAGGGATGAATGACAGATTGGAATTTTCCTGCTTTTTATGAGTTTACATTATTGGTTGTTACTTAAACTGTTCAGTCAGATGATTATGCTTATTTACTCGGCAATATACACTGCATAAGATCAGAATTTCCCTGTTTTCAATGAGCCAATATTATCAATTTGTTCAGCCGGGTTATTGTTCAACAGTACAACATTGTATATTGGAGGATGAAGGTTGTTGTTGTTTACATTAGAGTGGATGAGTAAAGTTTCATTTTTGAATGTACGTCACGTCACTTTAACACGCAATAAACCAGTCAGGGTATACGACCTGAGACGTTCGTGTACTTCGTACGGAAGACACAGAAACTAACACACAACACACTAGGTAAGCGAGGTTTTCACACATTTTTTAGAACTTGGCATGAGATGTTACAACTATTTCTTTTTCACTCACGTCTTATCAGAAAGTCTGCGGCACCTCAGTCATTCTCTAGTCGATGGAAGCATGAACACTGTAGGCACTAACATCCAACTTCTAGAGTCATTTTACTTCACGGGTTCGAATGATTAAGCGAGTCAATTGGTTCGTATTATGGTCTTTCTGGGTTTGCATGGACTTTGGTTCATACTTGATTACTCGGCTTAATGTAAATTTCTTAAATCTTTTAATGTTCAGGCATAATAATGCATGCGTTCAGACACAATCCTTAAACAATATCGAACACTAACGAACATGCTGGACGGTTAAGTCACTATTTTTTCTATTTGGAGACTATGTTGTCTGAGGACTAGACTTATTGGCCTTCTTTTTTTGATTGTGTTATAGAAATTGTAATTGGAAGACCCCTGACAAAGGGTCCATCTTGACCCGAAATGCATTGGTAGCATCTTCGCAATGATTACAGTATCAAGTGTGGAATACTATACATTATCATGAATATGGATGGTTAACGAACATGATAATTAAATAAATGCGATGATCAACCAGAGATAAAGTGTGATTTATTGAAAAAGAAAAATCACTGGAGATAAAGAACAATTATTGGAGAAGAATATTAGAAGAAAAACCATTATGGTTTGATGTTAAGTGCGATCAGCAGCCAGGGAGTGGTTTTCCACAGCTAGCATTCATGCATTCAGCACCAGTATTTTACCATGAGTCCTTCTATAAGATAAGAATTACCTGAAGTATGCTAGGGCCAACAACAGACTTCCAGGCACAACACCACATTCTCACTCGCACTCACTCATTCATTCTCACTCCCACTCATTCTTACTCCCACTCACTCTCACTCATTTGCATTCATTCTCACTAACAAGCAGTCACTCATTATGACTCACTCATACTTACTGACACTCAATCTCACACGTTTACACTCACTACCTGCCACCAACTCTCTCACACACACATGCTTAAACATACATTCAAATTTGCTCACAGTTACGCACGCTCGCTCTCACATAAATACACTCTCGCACACATGCATGCACACAACATGCATTTAAAAACATTTTTACTTACCTTAGCTGCACCAAAGGACCTATTCCAGCTAATTTAGCTTTATTTTTTATTATACAAATTGTGAATAATACAATATTATTCACTATTAAAATAACTAAAAATGGATCAAAAATAAGGAGTGTGGAATTCCCACTATGATTTTGGCACTGGTTTTACCACTTCTAAGGGAAGGGGTCACAAACCCAGCTCAAGGGGTCACAGCTGCAACCCCTGGCAACCCATAAAAGACATTTATAAGGAATCCATACATTCCCAAAGGGCCTGGGGTCCAGCTGCACGTGAAAACATGCACAGGTTGCTGACTGTGTCCCTGGTAGCTAATTCTCAATGATGCCCAGTCCTCCCCGAGCCTGCAAGTGAAGTATGTTCCTGCCTGATGGAGTTTTAAACGTAAGAGGCCTTTAAGTGTGTGTTATTAGGCAACACTTTAAGCAAACCCTTAGCTGATGAGACAAATTGAAATAGTTGCAGTTGCAACAGCTATTTTATCCCGAGCTACATTTTCAGATGAAAATGTCCTGCTTCCTCTATTCCTCCTGCTACTATTTGCACTCAGGGGTCACAAGGACATTGCCAGGGGTTTCAGGATCGACCCCTAAACGAATTCCCAGAAGTCATTGAGCGTTGTGAAGGGTCATGACATCCATGAGCTCATTCGGTAAGACTTTCTAGAGTGAGCAGGGCTGAGAAGCTGTGCACCTTCTGTTAGAGAGATAGACCTTTCCTGCTGGTGGCAAAGGGAATGACACTCTGTACAGTTGGTATATGAAGAGCTTATTGAAGTTAACCCAGCATGATGTGACAGTAACAATAATAAAAATCATCTTTATTGACTGTTAATTCAAACCATATCAATTATCTACATAAACAAGGAGAAACAGGCAATAGGACTTACAAATGGGTATGCGAACACATTAAAACTCAATCTATTCAACATTTGTGTGTATTTTAGCATTCCTTGAAGGCTTCACAGAAAAATTATCAGGTTACCCCATTTGCGTATTTATGGTATAAAACAGGAATCCTACAGAGAAACATCATGTCTTCACGCTTTTCTGATGATAAAATCCTCATACTTTTTTCAAAGCCACTTAAAAGACCTCCATTACTACTGTTAAACACAGATAGATTGTTTTTCTACAAAATCGGAGACCAAGTCTACGAATTGATAGGAATGAAAATCTTTTAGAGCCATTTGCAAAAGCAGAGCAGCAGCAAATCACGTGTTAAGCTTTCAGTAGCGGCTCCTCGAGGGAGTGCTGCGGGGCGGGGGAGGGGCAGTGTGGGGGGTAGTAAACTCCGGAATACGGGCAAACAGAGTTGAGTAACTAAGTAAATAAATAAAACGAATTACATTGCGCGCTGCATCGCCGATTTGGCATTGCAGCGCGCGCAATGTAATTCGTTTTATTTATTTATTTAGTTACTCAACTCCATTCGCCCGTATTCCGGAGTTCACTACCCCCACCCTGCCCCTCCCCCGCCACACCCCACCGCCCCGCAGCACTCCCTCGAGGAGCCGCTACTGTAAGCTTTCAAATTTTAGCTGCAAAAGCAGCATTTAGGACCTTTACTGACATATTTCCAAGAATGGCAGATTTCTTCTATATTAAATAGATCCCAAGACATGTGATATACCTGAGTTTAATTAACTCCATAGCTGTAGTTTATTAAAGTGCTATGGGCTTTCTTTTTGATAAGCTGCTGGGCTGGTCATTAAAATGAGAAAGTATTTTCAGTTTCTTCATTAGGATGTTCATCAAACAGTCTCATATACAGCCTTGCTCATATAGTGGGGAAATATTCAGTTGCTGCATGACAGAGGTTTTAGCTTCATGCCATGGGGTTGTTTTATTGAGTGTTAGAGAGTCCATTTCTTGTTTCAGTATTCCTCAGAAGGACTCATCTGCTCGTTGTTATCTAAACCAAAGACAGGTGTTGGCCATCTTCTGTGTAGGGATTGATGGGATTGATGTAATAGTTCCAGACCTACTCCAGATTGGAAAAGCTGAAGAGCAATGGATGCCCAGTTACTTACTGTTAGTCTTTATTTCTTCGAGTCCAGGTCTTCCAGTTCCATTCCTTAACTCATGAGCAGTTCTCTTGCTCCACAGAACAAATTATCTAGCTGAGGTCTAAACTTCCCCCAATATTGTGCCAAACTACCCGACATGCATAAAGGGGGAAGTACATCATAGAAAAATCTTGAGAATACCATAGCTACATAAAAGAAAAGAAGCATGACACAGGAGGGAGGGATGGGCTCAGGCATAGAACAGGAAGACCTGGATTTGGAGTGATGAAGATTACCGATGAGTAAACGGGCATTATCTCCTCGTCTGCCTTCCCGTCCCATTCCTTAACACATGAGCCTCTACCCAAGCTCATGGTGATTGATTCATACAGAAAAAAACACAAACCTGGGAGGATGAAACACACTTGAATTTCTAATGCAAAAATCGCACCAATCACAGATCATGCACAGCTGATGAAACACGTGAACCAAAATAAGATGATGCAGCCATTCCGAACTGAAGTTGGCACTGTAAGACAAACGTGTTGGGAGAAGCCCATGTTGCTGCATTACAAATGTTTTGGAGACAAGCAACCTTAAACATTGCCCAGGACGAGGACATGCTCCTTGTAGAACAACCATGGACCGAAGAAGGGAGAAAATGGTGAGCAGCATCATAAGAATGAAGGATAGCACACTTCACCTACCAGGATAGAGTTGGCAAAGAGGGCCTAAGACCCTTTCACAGAGACCATAGGTGACAAACAAAGAATCCACTTTCCGAAATGAACTGGTGCGGTCTAGGTAGATTGTAAGGGCTCTTGGTACATCTAGGGAATGAATGAATGAATTAATTAATTATTTAATTAATTAATGAAAAATACGTATATAGCGTATAACAATTGCTCCACAAGGAGCGTTGCAGCTAAGGAAGATTTTCCTCCTCTGTAGTAGAAGAATCAGAACAAAAACAGGGAGGACAATATCCCCTTGGAAGTGGAAATCCAACAAGAGTTTAGGATGGAAAAATTGGCTAGGACGGAAGATAACTCTGTCAGCACAAAAACGCTAAAAAATGAGAAGCCAGCAATGCCCCAATCTCACTGACCTTGCGACCTGAACGAATTCCCACTTAAACAAAACTTTTGCAGAAAGAAACTTTAGGTCAACTGAAGCAAGTGATTCAAATTGAGGAACCTTCAATGCTTGAAGCCTTTAGGGAAAATACCAGGGGCGAACAGGGGAGCCGAACACAGGTCATTGAAGACAAACACTTCGCAAGAGACGTACCACCAAAGGAGAAACTGCATTCACTGGATTCATATCCAAATACTAGAAAAATGAATGCTCTGAGCAACCTCAGCAGAACACTGTGCCAACAAGTTCATCCTCTCAATTGCCATACCGCCAGCTTGAGATGCAGAAGAGAGACTGAGCTGGCGAGAGGATGCCATAATCAAGACAGAGCAATGGGAAATCTCCAATAGAGCCTCACTTCCAAATCCAGAAGAATGGGAAACCAAGGCCTCCTGGACCATTTCAAAATTACCAGAAAAACTTCTGCATTGTCCACCTGAATCTTTCTGAGAACCCTGGGAATAAAGGGAAGTGGGGTGAAAAATGTAAAGGACCTTGGGGCCAAGGAATGGAGAATGCATCTATTGCCTAGGCTGTTCTGGAAGGGATCATACTGCAATACTGAGGGAGAAGGGAATTCCCTTCCGAGGTGAAACGATCCAGCCATGGGAGACCGAACTTGGAGAGAATTTGCTGAAAGCGATTGGGTGAAAGGCACATGGTCAGTGGAAAATACCCTGCTCAGGGAGTCCACAGGCCCATTCTTCCACCACATACCCCTTTGCCAGTTGATATATTGATATATGCCTTTACTATCAGATTGTCCATCTGCACATGGACTGCTCAGTTTCATAGTAGACACGCAAACCACAGAAGTGCCTGCCATACCACTTTCAACTCATTCCAGTTTGAGGACTGAAGAGCTTTGAAGCGTGACCATTTGCCCTGCACTTTTGATTCTCCCAGCACTGTTCCCCATCCCCTGGTGCTCGCATCTGTTGTCAGGACGAGAGGGGGAGGACAACAATACTGTAACCCCTGGAGAGATTGAGTGGTGAAAGCCACCAGTTGAGAGACTTCAGAATCTTTGATGTTACTGGAATGAGAGAGTCGTACAGTTGTGAAGCCGAATCGCAGTTGTGGAGGAGATGCTAGATTAGAGGATACAAATGCAGGCAAGCCCAAGGGAGGATCTGCACAACTGCACAGTGGAAGCCATCTCCCCTGACTCTGCAGCCAGAGACCTGTGTCTGGGACAGAACCGAGGAGAGGTGTTGGATGAAGGATAACTGTCTCTCTTGAGTAAGGAATCTCAGTGCAACAGATGACATACTTGCACATTTTGTCTCCTCCAGGCCCCCCCGGCTATAACCTCGAAAGAGCTGGTTAGCACCCTTAGCTTGAGGAGGAGCAAAAGCTCGACAATGTCCAAATCTTTTCCCCTCAGTGGGAGAGATAACGGGAGCAACCAGTTTCCTGTTGTTTTGCTGACTGTTTCACCATCTTCTCTATTTGGTTGCCAAAAAACTTTGAACTCTTGAAAGGTAACTTCATTAGGACTGACTTTTGAGAAACATCTGCTATCCAAGCACCAAGCATCCAAATGTGGCGACGTGCAGCAATAGAAGTACCTGACACACATAAGTTGTCAAAAGAGACATCGGATAAATAGCGAACTTGGAGTTCCATCAATGACAGCAAGGATTGGACCATATACGTTATGTAGGGCGTCAGCCTAATTGAGAAATTTGAAGTGGAATAAGACCGTTTAATTGCACCCTCAACCTTCTTATCCAACTGGGAACCACATTGCAGGAACTGAGATACTACCTGTCCCAGCAACCAACAGGGCAAGAGAAGGAGCCCTGCAACAATCCACACCAGCACCTGGGACTGTCAGCGCTACATAAGCGCACTCTGTGTCCCGCTGTGAGGGACACATGTAGGCTGCGTCCGAGCAGAGCCCGGGCAAAGGACAGGCCGTCCTGCTCCCGTCAGTGCAAGTAAGTGGCAGGGCCGCCTCCTTTGGTCTTACGTTGTGGTGATTTGCTTCACTGCGATAAGATCCTCAGCCATTTTCAGTTTTTTTTCCATTTGTAGTCCCCACTTTATTGAGTGTGTTGGACGCAGACTGACTAACTGGTGATAGTTGCTTTGCTGTGTGTCTAGAGTTTAACATTGGCTTTGAGCTCTTTGAGGGCAAGTCCCTCTTTCCCTTTTTCGATTCAGGGAAAAACTGTAGAGCCATTGAAGTAAACCTGGAGAATCTTGTGAATTTATGCTCTGCTTTGCTTTTTTTAAACTGAGGTGTCAAGCTAAGTGCATGTTGAAGCGTGAGATGGGGAAACGCAAAGCAACTGACATTCTCCAAGGAAAGAGAGTTAAATATCGTAAGTTCATTTAGTCTTTTCCTCCTGACGGATTCCCAGATGATTCAACTCTTAAGAACTTAGACACACTAATTCAAGAAGTGGAAACCCTTTTAGGAAGAGGTAATACCAGTGGCCAACAGTCAAACACGGTTTCGAAGAAAATTGTTCCTATTTTTGCCAAGAACCAGAAGGCCAAGCCAACCCTGTCGTTGCAAGTCCAGCCTAATAATGACATAGCCAGCACTAACTCCATCCTTGGTGGCTTTTTGGATGACCCTAATGGCATGCTACCTCATCTAAGACCACTACTGAGGATTATATTCCTGTGGCACTGTCCCCTTTGATAACCTGTGTGAAAAGATTCTTGCCCCTTGTTTCCCCTAACCTGAGCTCAAAGAAGGGCTCTCAGAGACCAGTGAGGCCACGATCCTTACCAACCAGAATATTCCTCCCCTGGAAATAGCCACAATTTTTACTAATCCAGACAGGGAGTTAAGTACTACTTGTGTAGTCCAGATGGCAAAAAGCCTCCAGGCTGAGATTGTTGACCCAAGATCTAAACTAGCCATGTTAACTGCTGAAATTGAGGAATTGAGATCTTTTGTTAAGCCACCTATTCCCCGACCTTCCTCTGATGTGCTGTGCCCTACTTATACATCGTTAATTCTTTAAAAAAAATATTGTGAGAAATCAAAGTGTCTTTAAACAAGTTGCTCCCCGTTCCATTCTCTGTCCCCTCCCCGACTCCCCTATTACTAGACTCACGCGTCCGACTGAATGTAGTATCCCAAGATTCGCCGCCTCTCTGTATTATCTGTGGGGTGGGGTGGGGTGGCGTGGCCTATCATGATTCTGAACTAAAGGCTGGGTCCAAGGGGGGCAAGCCTAAATTGGGGAACATGGCCTCGCTGGGAAATTCAAGCCGCATATATATGGTAAAGGTCCCCACATTGTTTAAGATAGCGTCAAAAGATGAGGATTTTTTGATGAATAAAAGCATTTCCACATATGGTCAGTTTATGACTGCCATTCTGTCATTCGCTCTGGCATCCTGCATGCAAAACATATTGATGACCTGTCTGATTTCCTGGGGTTCTTAGATTATATTGAGCTAGATCTGAAGTCTAAATCCCCAGTGGAGGGTTTAGTAAGAATAGAATTGCGTAGGTAATCCCCACATTGTACATCGATCATGTTCAAACTTATCTCTCCTCCTGTTTGTATTTCATAATCTCACCAGAAGGAGACACCCTGCAACCAGACTGAAGCTTTGAGTATATCCATGGTATACTGACTGGGTGATGTGGATTCTCTATGTAGCAGTAAGGGGAGGGGCCTTTCATCCAACTGTGAGCCATTCAGCCCAAAAAGAGACCTTTTGCTTTTGGCTACAATGGTCGATGTCCATCCTACAAACTGCACCCTCACTAATATTCTGTAATGGAATATTGCAGGATTGAAGCCCAAGTTAGGTGATCTGGGCTGGGGGAACTTTATTGACCAGTTCCATGTATGTCTCCTTCAAGAAACCTGTTGCCTTGACCCAGTTTAAAGGTCAGGCTATGTATCCAGATACCGGCCCATTGCGCTTGAAGGGGCTGTCCATCAGGTGGCCTTCTTATTTGGGTAAAAGGGGCCCTAAATGCAAAAATATGCTTACTGTCTTTTATATTCCATGACATTCTAGGCATAGCTATCACCGAGGCGACTCATGTACCTATTATTTATATAATGTCTAAAATTGGGTGGAACGAGGAGGAGTGGAGACACAGGTGATGCGCAATCTTAGATAGCACAGGGACCCTTATGGCTCCCGTCATTTTGCCATCATCGCTGGTACTTCAACACAAAATATGAGCCACCTGATATTGCTAGTACCTTCCCTGTTGCCGAGGAACATGAGGAATGGGGCATACAAATGCTCAACACTATCCCTGTAAAGTGCTGGACAGGCTCGCCTATCAGCTCCTGTCCTTTAAACTCACGCGCCCTAAGGGCATGTAACAGCTGTACAGAATCCGACCTGCAAGCCACCCATACTTTTAATCGTCCCGGCCACACAAGTAGAAATGGCTACTTTTTAATTTTTCTTCATCTTTGGGGCTCTGGCTGACATGAAGGTAATTAATAGGGTAGGCAGTGATCTATTTTTCCTTAAACAGGTTTATTTAATCACCTGCTTAACGTTAATGTATCTTTAAATACCAATTTGATTTTCACAAATGACAGGTGCAGGGTCAAGTGGGGCAGAGTAGCCGCAAACCCGCATACTAGAGACACAATGAGTCAGGCCCTCAGTAAGGCCACAGCTGGGCTGGCTAGTCCTATCTTTACCCAGTCCAGGGGTCAGGCCTGGAATTCCTCAATTGTAAGGATTAACGAGAACTTGATCAAAACCCTTGGGGAATGCCTCATACAGCGCCACAAGCCTACCTGAGTGCCTGTTAAGCCTGAGCGTACTTGGTTTAATAAGTTTTGTAATGATAGGAAGAACAATCTTCACCGAGCTCTTGAGAGTGGTGATACCTGTCTGATAAAAGTTAGAAGGAAGGAGTACAAACTGGCCCAACTTAAAGCATGCATGTAGTGGGACATGCAAGTGTGGTAAAGCATCTACGAAGCCGCCACTCAAAAAGATACCAGAAAATTCTTGAAGTTGGTGGCTAATGGAGGGTAGCAAGTGTCAAAGCCCTTGGCTGACTCTATTACCCCGGAGGTATGGCACTTGCATTTCTCTGATCTTTACAATCATCCGTTGGGGCAGGCTGTAGATGGTGAGGTCCAGACAATTGGGGCAAACTTCTACCCTCCCGGGCTACTTAAGATCACGTTGAGTGAGTCTGTGAGGGCAGTAAGAGCCATTGCAGCTGGAAAAGCTGCTGGGCCACATGGCGTGCCGGGTGATCTTTTCTTGGTAGATATTGAGGGCTGGGCTCTGTATTTTAATAAATTGTGGAATTATATCTTGGAGGGGGTAAGCATCCGTTGCAGCTGGAAGGCAGCTGAAATTGTCCCTATTTGCAAAAAGGGCTTGTGGGATACCCCCTAAATTACAGGCCGTTAACTCTCATTGACGTAGCTAAAAAGGTTTTTGCTAGGCATATCTTAGGGAAATTGAAATCTTGGATTGAGGACCACTAGGCCCTCTCTTACTTGCAAGCAGGGTTCAGAAGAAGAATCATCAACCAGGTTTTCAGGTTTTTATCCATCTGCTGGAAGACAGTAGTTCTTCAAAAGACACACCTATACCTGGTCTTTGTGGACTTAAAGTTTGCATTCCACTTAGTCCCCCTGCTTGGTCCTTAAGATAAATAGGATCCCTTTTGAACTCTTGGATATGCTGGTTCCCCTCCACCAAGATACATATTCTCAAGTCTGATGGGGCTTGGGAGGGGAGTTGATGCAACGGATAGGTGTCCAGAAAGGGGTTTGTCAGGGGTGTGTCCTCGCACCAACTTTGTTCTCCTTATATTTAAATGCTGTGGTTTCTTAGAGATTGGACAAAATGACACTCCCCTTTTGGCCGGCTCTAAGACCTCCCTCTTACTTTTTGCGGATTGTACCTTATTAAATATGAAGGCTTCTAGTGGCCTCCAACATCTGGTGGGCAGGTTTGTGGCTTTCTGCTTCAAATGAGGGCTGGTGATTAATTATTCTAAAACTATGTTCATGACCATCAGCCCATACAAATCGCTTTGGGGTACGATAATGTTGGAGGGCAAACCGTTGGACAAGGTCACCGAGTTTGACTACTTGGAAATTAAGTTAACTAGATCCATGTCATGGTCGCCCCAAGTTCAAAAAGTAGCCTGAATATAACCCAGCATTTTGCTGCTATCAAAAGACTCTAAAGGTCCTCTCGAGCCAAGTGCATTTCACCTGTGCTAAAGATCTATAGGGCAAAGGCAGAGGGAAGTGCTTGTACAGGGCAGAAGTATGGGCAATGTGAGTCTGGTCCTGCATGGTGTGGCTGAGAACACGTTCCTGAGAGCCCTAACAAGCCTGCCCAAAAACACCCCACTAATATCATTACACTGGGTAATTGGTATTGAGCCAATGACCCATAAGGCCAAATTTAGACCGCTGCTGTACTGTTGGAGGTTGAAATACACCCTGGCCCTTGAGACTTTTTTATAGAAAGTGGCAACTTTGGATAAATCTGGCAAAATTAAGTGGCTAAGCTATGTCAAAGTTTTTTTTAAACCAGCTTGGACTAGAAGAATATTGGTTTACCTCCCCCCTATGAAAAATCTATCCAGGGCCTCCCTCAAAGATGCCTTCTGGGAGCATATGCTTGTTAATTAGATGAGGAACGTAACACTAGGGTCTCTAACTTGCAATTTTCTAGATTTTAAACCAGATTCTGTATTTAAACCTTTTTTAGATAATAATTATTAATCTGCAGCAAGGCAATTGTATCTTAAATTTTGATATGTTAAGGTAATGTTGCCTTTCTCGTCCCTATTAGTCAAATGGAATCAACAAACTAGTACGAACACCACATGTCCGTCATGCCGGCAGACTGAGGAATCCTTGGTACGCTTCATTTTCTTCTGCCTCAGCTATGCTCCCCCTATGAAAGATTGGATTATTCCAATCTGCAAAAAACTCTGTGCAAAGGAACCTGAGGGTTACCTGGAGACAGCTCCATGTAACCCTCAGGTTCCTTCGCACATAGTCCAGGCAGTCTGTTATCTGTTCAGTATCTAAATATCTACACTGGAGCTGGAGCATTAGAAGCAAAACTCTGGAATGAGCTGGTTTACCAATTGGCAGGTCTCGAGCCTTAGTTTAATCCTCCCTGCCCGCAGAAATGTTCCTTTTGTTTCCCCTGCATGATGCTCAGGAACTCCCTTCTTAATGACCGGACACTGACATGATATTAACTTTTTAGCAAAATTGTAATTGTATTTTAAATATAAGTTTTTAACCAACCAGTGCTATTATCTGGTCTTTACCTATTACTTGTTGCTGTCAGCTATCAGACACCTCACAGAGAATGCAGACACACACGCCCAAAAATTGAAGAATGTCTTTGATTTGTTTTCTTGGGCTCCTTGCGGCCCGTGTGTATGATTGTCTTTTTTAAATACATTGTTCTTTTTATTACCTACACACAGGATAGAGCATTGCCAGGCATAGTCTTCCTTACGATTCAGTGGTTTTAAGTGCTCTTTTATATAGGATTGACTACTGTTGAAAATTGTGTTTGGCTGAACTGTGGTTTTTTAATGCTTTTTGTGTACTTTATATGTCCATGTACGTTTATGGTTTCGAAAAAATTAATGAAGTACTGATTTATCCACCTGGTCGGTTGGAGGGAAGGACGTCCTCAGAGATTACAATGCCCTGGGAGAATAGGTCAGCCATCAGGTTATCCACTTTGAAGAATTGGGGACATTCTTCAGAAAATCCCTCTAAGGGACAATGCTTATAAAGAAACCAAGGAAAGACTGACTTATCAATGTCTTTCCATTCATGTGAAAGTATTTTGTGTACCGTACTGTGCAAAGGCAAGGAGTGTATGTCAGGGCCCTGGTACTGTGTAAAGAAATCCTCCTCTGTCTCTTCTTCAACCACACTAGGGAAATCCAGATGTTCTCCAATGTGGGTGAACAGATTAGAGAGATCTTCTCCGTGTGCAAATCGATCCTACTTTTCTTCCTCCTCACCTGGATCATCCAGAACACACAGGGTAATAGGCCTTGCTATTTTGGAAGGAGGCTCTTCAGATCTGGCTTTGAGCGCCGCTTCCACAGCCTCATTAATCAGGAGGCGCAGTGCATTAACAGTCGGGACCCCCACAACATTAGAAGAGGCAGCAGACTCCATTGTCACTAAAAACGCCAAGGAGTTGGCTTCCTACATCCTTTCTGTTTCTATTGGAAGAAAACCACACCACCCCCGTAATCTCGCAGGAGCCGTCCTGTTAGAGCAGGAAGTGTCTGTGGTGAAAAGGAGACCAAAACATGCGGCGGGTCCTAATCAGGTAATGGACGCTCTGCGCCGCAGCCCCAGAAATGCTCAATGCCTGGTGAGCAGAGTGTCCATGGTGAAATGCAGACCACAAGTGTGCGGCGGCTCCCAATCGGGCAAACGATGCTCCGCCCCACAGCCCTTGACATGACCAACGCCTGCTGAGCAGGGCGACAAGGTCGATCGGAAAAAGAAAAACAGACTGCCACAGCAAGTCTCAAGGCAAGTAACATTTCAAATCCAAAGAAAAAACTAAAAGTATAATATACTTAACCTGACCTCGCTAGGCAATATGCATCTGCAAGGCAGAAAGAACAGAACAGGATGTCCACATTACGTACTTCCCGTTTTATGGATGTTGGGTAGTTTGACTCTATATAGGGGGAAGTTATAGACCACAGCTAGGTAATTTTTTCTGTGGAACAGGAGAACTGCTCATGTGCTACGGAACGGGATGAGAATGCGGACGAGGAAGTAATGAACTGCTGCACATGTCTAGTCAAGTCTAGTCTCCAGGAATTATAAAGTGCATGTCTGCCCACACAGGGCTTCCCAGCGCTAAGCAGCTGGCGGGGGAGAGAAATTAGTAATTACTTGAAAATAAATATTTTTAGCAAACTTCTAAAGGAAAGCTGGGATTCCGCCTTCCTTATCTGTGGAGGAAGTGTGTTCCACATCTTAGGGCCAATGGCGGCAAAGGAACGTCCACCAGCTCTAGCTTTTTAGGTCGAGCCTAAACAGGACTTGTGCTGTCAGGCAATCTGTTGTGTGTGCTTTGTGGGGTCTGACTCCTCCTTTGCTTGGGACTGGGTTTTGTGTGTGTCATTAAAAATGGTAGCCTCCAGTTGGCTAACATTTGCTGCATGTCCCAACTTTTCTCTCAAGCTAACCCCATGGAGTATTAGCTCGGGGACAAGCAGCAACGTGCATGCTGCAGCAGCGCATGTGCAGCCGGCCGTCACGCCCCTTGTGTTTATTGTTGCAAGAGACATGAATCTCTACAAAGACAAGGCTGACTGCGTGGGTATTGTTTATTTACAATGACATCTGCTTATCCTTTCTGACTGGCCTTCAAGCTAGCAGCTTCCTGCAATACTCGACCATGCCGATCTTTATCACCATTATAAGAACCTACAAGGCTCTTTTTATACGAGGAAGGATGTCAATGGTCAGAACCAAGCGTTTCTTCCCGATAGCAGTCTCGACTGATAGAAACTCACGCATGTCAAGGCAGGGAAGGCTGTGCTACCTTTCACATCACGTTTGCATGAGAACTCTTATATTCAAAGGAATCTATGCAGCCCTTCCCAGCATTGGGTAGGGAAAATAAGACCTGCTCTAGAAAAGGTACTTGCTGTTCCGGAAGTAAATGCATAAAAACTCCTCTCTGCACAGAAAGTACCTGCCCAGCCGCATTTGAGCCGCCATGCAATCTTGGTGCACTGACTCTGTGCCAAGAAAAGTGTATGTCTACATCCAATTTTCTCCTGATCCATCCCGTAAGGCGCAAAGACATGGATAGATAGAAAGCTCCCATTTTATTAGCGTCTGAATTGAGGCGCACATCAAATTAACTTTTCTGGGAAAGTGATATGAATGGTTCTAGTTTCACAAGTGGAGGCCATGCTGCTTCTCACAATAAAGTACAACAATTTAATTAGTTAGCCAGGTTACAGAGACAGGTTTGCTTCACTGGGTAATCGGAGACATCACCTCTCAACTGTCAGACTTTAAAAAAATAAGGAGTGTGCATGAACGAAGAGTTGCACTCTGAGCCAATGTAGTCCCATTAGACCTAAAGTCAAATATCAGCTGCACATTGATAATCTTGCATTTGGGTGCTTTTACATACAAAACCACTCTCCAGCAATCTGTTCCTCGGGCACACTGTAGATGTTAATGGGATTGTAACATATGGTCAGGGACTACCGACAATCCCCCTCCCTGCCCTGCGCATTACCACAGTTAAACAATTAAAGCAATTGGACATGAGAGGAGTTTTCTTTGGAAGGCGGGGGGTCTCGCGACCCCCCGGCCGTATTTATTAAAACATGAAAACAAATTAAAGTTTGAAATAAACAATATTTACACAAGCATTTTTATGCAGAAAATTAGACATTAGGTTACAATCAATGTAGACAGGAATCAATGGCTAACCTTAACAAATGTCTAATACAGCGTGTTTCCTAACCGAATCTAACATCATACTTATTACTTTTCTGCATATCCTAGTTTTTGGGCCTACGGCAAGGTCGCTAACCGGTGTCAAATCCTTATTAACCAGCTACGCCCTCACGTATGAGTGCGCATGCGCAGAGGGCCCGTTTACCGAGAGGGTACTTCCCCCTCCCGGTTACCCCCGTACGCTCCATGAACTCCATTACCCAAAGGGGGGCCCTTGCACTCTGCGCCGTTTAATGACGTCATCGTGCACGTGCGGGGTGGCTAACCAGCCCAGAGAAAGCGTGACTCCCCCTCCCCCGCACCCATCCAACCAAGCGGATGTACCGCCCCTGGAGTTCTGGGAGAGACCACTTGCCCCTCCCCTGGGCGACCCCATTCAAGAATGGTGACGCCCCTAAGGACCTTAAATTGACTGCTCACCGATCATGACCTTACCGCCTGAACAAGGACTATCAATAAATACGACAATTATGTTACCTGCAAACGGGAAAAAGGCCTAAGGACAAAGTTTACACAAAACCTTACTGTGCAACCATAGCTTGATACTTGAGCCTGTAAATGGGAAAAAGGCCTAAGGAAAACTCACACCAACTCACAACTACAGTGAAAACGAACCTAACATGATACAATCAACATACAAATGCAAGAATCTGCTTCAGGGGCTGGTGGGTGGGAAAAATTATTCTGCGCCTTTACGAGGCGCGGGGCAAGCCTGGGGAGTGCGGGAACAAGAGGGCGCCTCCCGCGCTCCCCCGGCTTTTTAAACCCTCTGGGGGCAGACCAGTTACAACTGGTCCGCCCACTCTGGCTCCCCTTCTTTGACCCGGAAGCAATTAGATTGCTTCCGGGTCAATGCAGGAGCCAGCACCAATCAGCGGTGGGGCGCGCCCGCCGCGTCATCAAGACGCGGCGGAGGGGCACGCCCCACCACCAAGAGTGCAGGGGGAGGAGGGGGCCGGCGCCCCGCCATACGTGCGGGGGGGCCGAGCGGCCCCCCTTTCCTTATGGTCAGGGACTACCGACAATCCCCCTCCCTGCCCTGTGCATTACCACAGTTAAACAATTAAAGCAATTGGACATGAGAGGAGTTTTCTTTGGAAGGCGGGGGGTCTCGCGACCCCCCGGCCGTATTTATTAAAACATGAAAACAAATTAAAATTTGAAATAAACAATATTTACACAAGCATTTTTATGCAGAAAATTAGACATTAGGTTACAATCAATGTAGACAGGAATCAATGGCTAACCTTAACAAATGTCTAATACAGCGTGTTTCCTAACCGAATCTAACATCATACTTATTACTTTTCTGCATATCCTAGTTTTTGGGCCTACGGCAAGGTCGCTAACCGGTGTCAAATCCTTATTAACCAGCTACGCCCTCACGTATGAGTGCGCATGCGCAGAGGGCCCGTTTACCGAGAGGGTACTTCCCCCCCTCCCGGTTACCCCCGTACGCTCCATGAACTCCATTAACCAAAAGGGGGGGGCCCTTGCACTCTGCGCCATTTAATGACGTCATCGTGCACGTGCGGGGTGGCTAACCAGCCCAGAGAAAGCGTGACTCCCCCCCCCGCACCCATCCAACCAAGCGGATGTACCGCCCCTGGAGTTCTGGGAGAGACCACTTGCCCCTCCCCCTGGGCGACCCCATTCAAGAATGGTGACGCCCCCTAAGGACCTTAAATTGACTGCTCACCGATCATGACCTTACCGCCACAGGCCAGCATAGTTGACCGACTATCTGGCCCCCCCCTATCCTCCTCTTCCGAAAGGTCATGCCTACTTAGAACCTCCGAGCCATGCCAAAATGTTCTCCAGAAAAAGTTGGTTACCTGCCCCAGTCAGATGGACCCCGTCTTGCAAGAAGAACTGTTCCCCCAGATACACCCATGTGGTATATTCTGTAGTTGAGGTGACCGAAATAATTTCTCTATCTTGTTGTTGATCCTCTTTACCGAGTGATTCAACGCCCTGACCGAGTCCCCCCTCCATTTGAGCCTGGGAATCATCTGAGACCACACTATGGTGCAGCCTTGGCATGTTTTAGCTAGCCAGTTTACTTCCGATATTATCTCCTCCATCAGGAGGTATTCCTATCCGAATCTAAACCTATCATAATCAATAACCATACTCATAACATTTCATATTTCATTTCCTGCGTATCCCTATTTTTGAGCCTACGGCAAGGTCAATAACTGGCGCCAGATACTTATCAAATTATGCACGCCCTCCAACCGGAGTGCGCATGCGCAGAGGGCCCGTTCCCCGTGAGGGTACTTCCCCCCCAGGTCACCCCCGTACGCCCTTGTGCCCGCCCTCCAACCGGAGTGCGCATGCGCAGAGGGCCCGTTCCCCGTGAGGGTACTTCCCCCAGGTCACCCCCGTACGCCCTTATGCCCGCCCTCCAACCGGAGTGCGCATGCGCAGAGGGCCCGTTCCCCGTGAGGGTACTTCCCCCAGGTCACCCCCGTACGCCCTGTAGATTATGTCCATAATGGGGCTCTTGCAGTTATGCACCGTTTACTTGTGCCATTGTGCACGTGCGGGGTGGCCAAGCAGCCTACTGGAAAGCGTAACTCCCACTCCCCATCCAGCCAACCGGCTGTACCTGCCCCTGGGTACCATCTCGGGGTTCTTAAATGGCCTCACTTGAATAACAGCACGATGCGCCTGGGAGACGTGTTGCCCCCAGACCATGATATTCTGTGCTGGTGCCTCTGCACCCATCTCAAGAGGGTTGGTGCCATATTGGAATAATCAACTGACTTATGAATTTGTAACATTCGGAAGACTGCCCCGGGAGTGCCCCAAGATCTCCCATAACATAGCCATGGAATGCGCGCCCAACCTACACTTGGCCACTATGCTCTGGAATAGGCTCCGCGTAAGCTTCACTCTACTCCGGAGCATCCCAACTCCGTGCCGTGTCTGCTAAGATGGCACCTGCGTGCACAGGCGCCGTAGTGGAATAAAACGTCTACCATACAGGGGTGTTGATGTGTTGCGTTTGCCCGTTACCCACAGGTTTGGTCAAGCTGGCGATACCTACACCTGTAAAGCAGCGCACTGCTAAAGTACCCCAGCTGACACAACCTATGATTGTCATACCTGTCCACCACCAATACAGTGCATGGGCCGCATCATCTCCCCCCTGCATGCTGGCACCTCTTGAGCCCTTGAATTGATGGCCCTTCACACTTGATACCGTCGCTTGCCACTCACAATCCGGATCTTCCGGTCCCGTTGCATGTCCATATCCTGCAGTCATTGCGGTGTGCAGCACTTCCCCGGTATCGCAATCATGGATCCAGCCATACATACATGAAAATAAAACACAAATGATTAGTGCTTTAGCCTTTGTATAACAGATACAGTTTACGTGCCAGACCCCCCAGCCCAGGGTGCATAGGTACTGTGGAACACCACACGGACATCTAATGTTTCGGTAAACGGATGCATCGCTACTGCGTGACCCTACACCCGTATCCAGTGCAAAATTGTACTCGCCCCCATGGTGCACAGGTTTTATATGACCACCTAGGCATCCAAACGCACCCAAACGTGCACAAACCCTGAGGGGAATAGGTACCACGTGACAACACTGGACCCCCCACGGACTTCTCACTGTATAAGTATGAAGGCACAAGGGTGCAGAGATACCGCGTGACAAACCACAGGCATAATAAATGCTTCATTGTACAAGCAAAAGGGGTGCACGGTACTGTTTGATGCCACACGGACATCCAATGCACAAGTGCACCAACACATGGGTGCAGAGGTACTGTGTGCCCCAATACATAATTGTGCATACGTGTATGAGCACGAGGGTGTATAGATACCATGTGACAAACCACCGGCATACTACGCATACGTGTATAAGCGGCCTGGTGTTATAGCACTGCGTGACATAACGCACCTCTAAATCATACGTGTCTCTGCAATGGGTGCCTAGAATGCTAGGCCTGGGATGTACTGCTTTGACATCCTAAATGTTGATAATGTACTTGAGTGACCTCACCGAGGCCAGTGCCTCGCAGGGCTGACCTCAAAACCTTGTAATCAATTGCTGTAACATGCTAAGCGTAACTCCCTCAGCAAGAAATGCCATCAAATATGGAATGAGAGTTCGAGCGATGTTCGCTACAGCAAGGGTTATTTCTGGAGATACCTTATCCCGCCTCATGGCGTTGCATCCACAGACACTGTGAGTCCCTAGCCCACGCCACCATGTTAGGGGCAATGTAAGGTTTCCATGGAAAAGTTCAAAACATGTAAACCGGTACTAATAATCTTGACGTAGATTCTCCGTTTGGAGTGTTCACTATATTTCATAAAAGTGGGACTTGCGCATCCACAACAGACCTGGAGATTAACACTGTGCTCATCAATGAGTTGTACGCTGAAGTCTATACTTTTGGGATTTCAGTTTGCTATCCGATGTAAACGCACAATTGTCAATGAAGACAGAATCATGTTGGAGTGCGAACCGAGCAAAGGAAGGCAGCGGACCCTCAGCTGTAAACCTTAGGAACATTATTATTGGTAAAAAGCAGATAGCCTAGGGGGGGGCTTGCATTGTGCACTATGGGTTGCTAGAGTTAAGACTGCTGCTTTCTTTCTCAATTATTTCCCATCTGTTTCAGATCCTTCCCTGTAAATACCTGCCTTACACAGTCACGACACTCGTGTAGGTGTTGTTTTTTCATTTTCTTCTCTTGATAAAACAAATACTAATATAAAATCTTTAAAATAAAAGATAGTCTGGGGAGTTAATGTAGCTGCTGTGGAGATCGCTGTGTATCCAACTAATCGCCGAAGATACTAGTAGCAAGACAGCTCAGCTTGTTCATGCAATTGCTACAGAGATGTGTGCGATTCTTCTGGCGACAGGTTAGTTTCCTGGTGAGACAACTTAATAGGTCAATGTCAGTGTTCTTCCAAGGTTGACCGAATAAGTTGGATAACAACTAAAAACTATTATTTCATGTGAAAACTATTCAGTTGTAACTTGTGATATAGTATAGTTCTAGATAGAAGCCTGCCTGCACCTGATGTCTTACGCATACCATGTGGAAAAGGCATTGTATTTCCCTTTCCTAACACGGAGAGGAGACAGACGTCTTGCAGCAATTTCTGCTATGTCTCCTTGTCCTTCGGGTACCAACAGAGGCGTTTTCTTCTCCGTTCTTTGGAATTTCTTCAACTTTTTATTTTCATATGTCAGTTTATCCCTAGGCTAGCTTGTGAAGGGACAAGCAGAGTATGCCCTTGTTTCACCTCATGGCATCCTGGGTCTGCAGGCAGGGTGTAACAGTGCCCGGCTGAGCACCCTTTGGCATCCGCCATCTGCCCCAGCCAAGGCACCCTGGCAAGAGAACTGCTGGTTGCCCTTGTAGTGAGCCATTTGGAGTCCGTCATGCTGACAGACGAAAATGTGAGCTCTCAGCTCTAAGTCCGGCTACTTCTTGGTACAACGCTCACTACATACTTGTGGCCACCTTTGAGGCGCTTTACACCATGTTTACTGGTCACAGCACAATGCATCATACACCGCGAGGATTATTCACTGAAGTTGGAGCCAGAATCCGACCACGGAATAACAACAGTTTCCAAAACTAGGACGGGCTGGATAGCACTATGACTGCACTAACGAAAATGGAGATACCGCTAGATTTTCTTGTTGCAAAGGACAGCACCTGAGCCATAGACAACCCTAAGAGTCAGTCGAAGGGTCTTAAAAGTAAGGCTCTCCTGTGAACAAAAGGTCAATGAAAGGCATAAAGGGTATGCGACACATGGTCAGATTTCTCTAGGCTAAACTAGAACCTTGGAGTAGCGTTTAGTGCATGCTGTAGGTGCGTCGTGGCACATCCAGAAGACCAGAGTGTATGCTGCCATCGATAAAGCAGGTAAGCATGAACATACTGACTGACAAACCGGGTGAGGGAAGGAAACAGCAAAATATAATCACTTGGCTTTTTATATAGCGCTGGGTGGTACAATAGTACCACTTCAACGTGCTATACATACCACGTATAATTACTCAATGTAATAGTTCTCACATTACCGTCCTCGGTAGGCTGAAAGGCTAGGGGAGCCCTCCACGGCTAAAGCTCGTGACCTGCAGGTCACTGCATGTTTCAGAGGCAGTTTTCACTTGCCGAGCTATCCTGCCGGTTTAACATGTGGCAACAGTTTCAATAAGAAAAGAAGCTTTTTGTCACTGCACTGATCAGAGGGTTAAGAAAAAGGTCGACATCACCTAAACATCCAGATTTCGGACCACTTTCTCCGGGAGGCACATGGAGTGGGCATTTTTCCTGACTTGCCATGCACGGGAGCTTGGACATCTAAGCAGCAGTTGAAAGCTCGATTCAGACTTAGAAGGTAACCTGCCATCCCTCAATGCACTGAGGTGTGGGTGGGAACTGGGCGGGCAATTGTCTGGCTTGCCATGAAGGGAGCTTGGATGCGAGGGCAGAAATTCGGCTAGCAGTGGCCCTCTGTCCCCATGCACAGTGGACAGTGTGGTGCTGACGTCGACAGAAGGCATCTTGCTGCGGCCACGAGACCAGGAAATGGCTGGTGTCGTCGCACGTGAAATAGTTGACTCCGTAAATCGGCCAAGGGGTCTGAGATGACAATACAGGGAGCGCAGCCAGAAAAACATTCCACTCAGCGGTCTTCATGAAGAAGGACAAACCACAACCTCAAGACGTACATCAGCGTTATTAGGAACACTAAATGCAAACTGCTACGGCGAATTCCATACAAACAAAAAAATTAATCACTTCATAAAAGGCGCCATTGTTTTCAGAAAATGAAAACAAGAATGAGTCAGGCGAGGCCAACGCTGAAAAACATTTTTGTCCAGTGGCCACCGGAAGTCGCGGCTCCCGCAATGGCCTCTTACCAGTTGCAGTTGTTCTAAAGGCAGCACTACCGACTTCTGCATTTCGGCGGGAAGTTGTGCAGGGTCCTTCAACTGTACAGACCATCGCTGGAAGCAATGCAGAGTGGCGCGTGAATTAAAGATTATTCTGCGCCTTTACGAGGCGCGGGGCAAGCCTGGGGAGTGCGGGAACAAGAGGGCGCCTCCCGCGCTCCCCCGGCCTTTTAAACCCTCTGGGGCAGACCAGTTACAACTGGTCCGCCCACTCTGGCTCCCCTCCTTTGACCCGGAAGCAATTAGATTGCTTCCGGGTCAATGCAGGAGCCAGCACCAATCGGCGGTGGGCGCGCCCGCCGCGTCATCAAGACGCGGCGGAGGGGCATGCCCCACCACCGAGAGTGCAGGGGAGGAGGGGGCCAGCGCCCCGCCATACGTGCGGGAGGGCCGAGCGGCCCCCCTTTCCTTTCTAGGGATACATTGTGTACTGAGTAACTGATTATGTATTAACCCCATGAAGAAGATGGTCTCTTATATATAACTGCCACACAAGATAAAGCAATCGTACCAGGAACACATTTAATTGACGTTCACTAACTTGCTCCTGCGACAGCAGAAACAACCTTTTAAAGCGAGAGCACGATGCGCGACTCTGACAACATCCAGAGCTTATTACACTACCTTTGGGCCGCTTAAAATAATAAGCACTTGTCTGGGTCCAAGGTTTAGACACTGCATGGTATAAACATGTCCAGACAAGAAGGCGACATGGAACCTTGCGGATGTGGTTTGCTGTCTTCGGGGACGACCCAGACTCCCAGTACAGCACTGTTTAAATGGATCATGAGCCACACATAACATGGATGGAAACCACTTAAAGTGATGACTTGTTTCTTTTTCTATGCTTGTCCAGTCTCTGCTGTGGGTGCCGCAGATTAGGTGTCCTTTCATCTTTCCAACAGTGGAGGAGAGAACAGTCCGAGAGTAGGCACTCGCAGCCCTCAGCACCAAACGCAATTGTCAAGTGGGGAAGAGCTCCTGAGCCCCATATAGGGGAAGTAAATGCTGTATAAATGCAATAATGCATTATATTATTGATTTTTCTCCCTTTCCTTCCCTCCTCCATATTTGACTAAATCTTGCAAACACGCGCCATTTTTAATTTAGAGAACAGGGTCAAGGTCCCAAATTCTTCTTCTTCCATTTCTGCCGGCTTTCAATCACGATCAGAGGCTGGTGAAGCTGGGGGTAGGGAGGTGTTACTGCGCTACATTTTTAGGTCGAGCCTGGGCAGCGCATGCGCTGCACTGCGATGCATGCGGTATTCGGGTATGGACTGGAAGCTCCGCCCATCTTTTCAATTGGCTCCTGTTACTGTCCTTTCTAAATTGTTGCTTTTGATTCATGAATAGGCTTATTAGTCCCTCCTTAGTACCGCCTTGTCTGCATTTGTAACCTCCCATGAGGAGTGGACTGCTTACTTGTGTTGTTACACAGTCTGTTTTATCTACAGTATGTGAGCACTATTTTCTTTAATATCTTTAATGTAGCTGCTGTTGTAGGCAAGACAGGCTCTCCCTAACATCGCAGCGCAGCACCGCGCCCGATCATGGACGCTGCATTTTATCTTTGAAAAATGCTCCCTGCACAGCGCAGCACTTCTGCACGCGCTATGCTGCTTAACAAATGCTTTTTTTTTGTAAAAACGCCCCAAACCGCACTTTCACTTTAATGGCGGCCGCGCACCTTTCTTTAAACGCGGGTTGTCTAAAGAAAGGGGCGTGGCTGCTATTAAAGTGAAAGTGTGGCATGGGGCACTTTCACAAACAAGCATTTGTAATGCAATATGTCTCACACTTGTGAGAGTTTAAGCTATTGTCATTGTAAATGACAATGCCTTTTATTTGTGTTTTAAAAACCAAAACATGAATAAAAAGCATTGTCATTTACAATGCCAATAGTTTAAACTCGCGTAAATGCAAGACCTATTGCATTGCTGTGAGAAGTTGGCCTGGTATATGCTGTTCACTAATTAAAGTGGACACCTTGCACCAGGGCAAATCGACTCTTATGGTAGATAGGTTTAAGACAACCTTTTAAAGAAAGCTATCCTAGTGGTAGCTGTGGAGAGCAGCCTTCAGGCTAAGTCTCGGAGGAATGTAAAGCAGCTTGTTTTACCATATAATCTCTTGAATCACCAAATGAAAAGACACCACACAGGTATATATATCAAATATATATGTATTTATTTCTAAATAACTCTCTACTAATCTCTTTATGAGATTAGAAGACAAACATATGCACAAATCAACGTTTCACAATAAGTTAAGCACAAAATATGGCTGGGGCCCTAGGGGCGTACCAGACCATATACTAAGTAAGAGACTTAGGGACAACGACTTGCAGGGAGACAAGGCCTAGGGCCTTCAGAAGTGCTGGGGCCTCACAAAACCACCCAAGGCAGGTAAGTAAAGGACCCACGGGGGACGCGTGCAGTGTGGATACACAGGCGCGAATCGCCGTTAACTTCAATGGGGCAAGTCGCGGTTGGAAATAAAGAGTTTTAGGATACTTCGGGAGAACCTACAAGCAAGTCACTTACAGGGTAAGTAGTTCTAGGGCCCACACCCACAGGAGCACCGTAGTGCTGGAGTTACCTCACCCAGGGAAGCCGGGTGCACAGGTGTCCTTTGGTGTCGGGTCGCGGCGTCGTTTTCAATGGCGAACAAAGAAGACTTGCTGCTTGCGGGAGCTGAAGAAGTGTCCGGTGGAATCCAAGCCTGGATTCTGAAGAAGGATGACCTGAAAGCAGAGGGGACAGTGTTCAAAGTCACTTGGCAGTGACCCGGGGCAAGGAAGATGGATGCCCACCGTCGTCGGTTGATTCAGGTCGGTTGCGGGTGCCTTGACTCTTCAGCCACGTGGTCCAGGAGGGGTCGACGACAACCAGGAGCTGGATTCGGTGTTTCCCTCGACGTCTGCAGCTGACTGCGGTGTCGGCAACTCGATCGGAGCCAACAAGCCTTGGCAGCCGCAAGTCTCGGGGAGATGAAGAAAAGTCGATGGCACAGACCAGCAAGGTCTGAGGGACTCACCCAGCAAGGGTAAGTCAGGGCAGGCCTGGAGCAACCAGGGGAGCCCTTTGGTTTCTTTAAGAAGTCTTCTGGGGACCCACAAGCCAGCGAGCAAGGGATCGCGAAGACACCTCGGGCGGAATCACTCAACAGGGGCCCACGGTCACTAGGGACGGGGTAGGCCTCTGATCTTCGGAGGGATTCCTGCTGGAGGTCAGGACCACACGTGGTCCAAAGCACAAGTTCGTAGAACGTTGTAAAGGAGTTGCACTCGACAATAGTGCACGGTACCCAGGGGTCGCGGTTCCTCGTTGCTCGTGGAGTCCACTTGCCTCAGCTTCGCTGGGGACTCACGATGGCCTGGGAGAGGTCAGGAAATCCACTTCCTGGGCTGCAGGGACTTCGGACTCCGGCGGGAGCGGCGTAGTTTGCGACCGTCGTTGTCGTTTTGGTGCCTGCCAAGCAGGGAGTCACTCCTTGACTCCAAGGGAGATTCTTCTGTCTTCCAAAGGTAGTGGAACGTTGAAGGGCCAGGATTCTTCTGTAGAGCGTCGTCCAGGGGTTATCTGCTTTGCAATGGCAAGGTTCCCCCTCTTATACTAAAAGAGGGGATGGACTAGCTCTATGACCCCACCTATGGGAGGGTCAAGGGAGGGGTGGCTACACCCACTTCCCTTTGTCCAGTTTCGCGCCAGAGCAGGGGCAGGTAGCCCCTGAGCTGGTTTGAACTGGCATATGCACAGAGGAGCCTTCTGCTCCCCCAGTGCAGGACTTCAAAGCACTCTAAGAGTGCACCCACCCAGCCCCAATACACTAAACCCTGTCTGGAAGGTGGTTACACCTCCCTGTGACAGGATGCCTATTGTTGGGCTTCCTCCACTGTGAGTTTCGGTCATCAGCAGGAGGGCAGCCCAGTGTCTGTGACTGGTGGCATCCATTTTGTGATGCCAGGGCTCTTTAGGATTCTACCTCGTTTCCACAGCAGGTACATGTCTTATCCCTCTAGAAGGGTGGAATGCTACCCCCGCCGCCAAGATTGGCGGGGGTAGTATTCCAAGATGTTTGACACCAAACACGACATGTTTTGATGCAGCCATTCCAAAGTTAGCATTTACCGCGAGGATATAATGCACTTAAGAGTATATGGTTTAACCGCATCCACAAACAGCACCAGAGAATGGACTCTGAGAACTGCAGAGGGGCCCTGCTCATGCAGAGGCACCCCCTCACATAGAAGCCAAGCACCCTGCCCTCAGGATTGATAGGGCCTGCCTTAGGGGTGACTGATAGGTTTATATGTGTGTGCAGGAGAGATATAGGAAACCTATATCTCAGTGAGGGGTGCTAGCACCACCTCACCCAGGCTGCAGTAGCAGGCCTGTGGTGTCAGATTTAGACTGCTTCCCAGGGGTGGCATAACACATGCTGCAGCCCCTGGTAGGCCTGTGAAGTACCTATGCCCTTGGCACCTAAGGTACCATATACTAGGGACTCATAAGGCACCACAGTATCCAATCACTAGTGCACCTAGAGTGCACTCTATGTCGTTTAGAGAGAGCAGATAGACTGGGGCCCTGAATAGCAGGGTCCCAGTCCAACTAAGTCATAAACCAGCAAAACACCAGGAAAAAAGTGGGGGCAACCATATAGTCAGATTCCACCTTCCTACATAACCCCCCCAAACGAAAGGAGATAAGGCTAACCTTGGCCAGTTGAGCCTTTATTGACTAAGTGGCCATATAAGGAAGCACCTGCACTAGCATGGTTGCCCCCTGTCTTATGGTCCACTAAGCAATCCCTCACCCTAAGGGTATGAGAGGGTCTCCACCATGGGGAATCACTACCTGTGGTGTGCTTTGGTAAAGTACCAGGCTGGTGAGGTGTCTGAGTAGGGAAGTGTGGCCCTAGGAATGTTGGCCTCAGCTTTCTCAGCTCACTGGTCACCATGTATGCCTGTCTTTCCATGACTGAGTGGTACTCTGCTCTAAGGGTCAACCTTTGACTGCCTACAGCCGGGGGTTGGGTCCCTTTGGGTGGAACACTGGAGGGACATGGCATGTTTGGAACCTTTTGGTCCCAGGTTTGCCCTTGCCTAACAGAGTCCTTCTGGGGGAGGTCCCTACATAAAGGTATGGGGGATCCCTCAGTGGGTTGAGGAATTTCTACCTGGCTAGGGCTACTAGCCTGGGTGCCCCTAATCTGCTGATGGGGGGTTCCTCTGGACAGGGGGCCCTGGGGGGTCCACTGACCTCCCTGACCTCTGCAGCCCTGGGCTCACTTAGGCAGGGTAGAGAGGGGCAGGTTACCTGCTCCAGACTGGGTACCACCTTGTAAGGGTCCTCTGCCATCAGGGGGGTGGCCAGGCCAGGCCTGACTACCTCTGTGGCAGTTCCTTCACTAGGGGTAGGGTCAGTTCCCTGAGGAGGCTGACCCTTACCTACTGTCTGGAGGGAAGAAGACTTTTCTTCAACCCTTGTGCTCTCTTCTGGGGAGAGTGGGCCATTCTTCCAGGCTCCATCTCTCCAAAATCTTGGGCTGGGGCTGTGGCCATCACAGCCCCACTAGCCTTTACAGGGACACCCAACATCTTCAGATGGGTTTGGTGTTCAATTTCAGCCCAGGCTGAAATTTCCAGATCATTGCCCATCAGGCAATCTACAGGTAAGGTTGGGGACACTGCCACTCTTTTTGGGCCTGTGACCCCCTCCCAGCTGAGATTGACTATGGCCATGGGGTGATCTGTTCTGACACCATCAATGTTGGTCACCTGGTATTTAAACTCAGGTAAAAGCTGGTGAGGGGGACTAGTTTCCCTGCCACCATGGTGACACTAGCCCCTGTGTCCCTAAATGCCACAGCTTTCTGACCATTAATTATTGGCTCCAGTCTGTACCTGCCCAATGCTGTGGGACCCACGGTAAAGGTGGCAAATCCTATACCACCATCAGAATCTGAGGAGTCTGTTGAGGGGTCCTGTCTAAACTAGGGCCCACCTCTGTTCCTCTTGCAAAAGCACCTAACTTTTTGGGTGCACTACTCCCAACTGGAGGATTACTACTGGTAGTACCAGGAGGGGTGGTAGTAGTTGTTGGAGGAACATTTTCTTTATTGCCATTCCTGGGACAACTGGGATCAGATTTCCAGTGCCCAGGCTTTTTACAGACATGGCAATAGGGTTTCTTTTCAGGAGAGGAAGGAGTTTGGGACCCACCCCCAGAAGAGGAATTTTGGGGCCCTGTAGTGGACTTATCCTTGGATTTATCCCCACCTTTCTCTTGGGACTTGGTAGAATCTTTCTTGTGGTCACCACCCTGATTCTTAGGCCTTACTCTGGTTCTGACCCATTTGTCTGCCTTCTTTCCCAATTCTTGGGGAGAGGTCAGATCAGAGTCCACCAGGTACTGGTGTAAAAGCTGGTTTTGACAATTATTAAGGATCTGTTCTCTCATCATTAGATTATAAAATCCTTTGAAATCAGTAACCCTACTGCCAACCAGCCAACCCTCCAGAGCCTTGGATGCACAATCTACAAAGTCTGTCCAGTCCTGAGTCTGTGCCTTCTGGGTATCTCTGAACTTCAACCTGTACTGCTCAGTGGTTAAGCCAAACCCATCTATCAGTGCACTCTTCAGGACCTCATAATCATCAGCATCCTCCTCTCTAACAGTGAGGAGCTTGTCTCTTCCTTTGTCTGAAAAGGAGAGCCACAAGATTGCTGCCCACTGCTTTTGGGGGACCTGCTGTACTCTACAGGCCCTCTCCATAGCAGTTATCCACTTGTGGATATCATCCCCACTCTGGTAGGGAGGAACAACCTTGCTCAGGTTCCTATGGTCAGGAATATATTCTCTGCCTCTAGGGACACTGTTGCTGCCACCAGGGGGTTCTAACCCCTCTTTTCTAGAAGCTCTCTGGATCTCCAGGGCTTCCCTATCCAGTGCCAACTGCTTGGTTCTGAGGGCCACTCTGGCTTCCTCATACTGGAGCAGTTTGCACCTTCTCTCAGAGGAGGTCTCTCTTAAGGGAAAGTATGAGTTCCTCTGCTGGACAAATTCTCTGCCAGAGTGATATGAGTGGTCAGATTCCCTGGAAGGGGATCTGTGCCTCTCCTCCTCTCTGTCAGTTCTCTTATGGAGAATTCCTCTGTCCTTTTCAGGCCCCTTGGAGCCTGGCCCTTCAATCACAGAGTCTTGGTCATTCTGATTTTCATCATCTGACCCAGATACTATGACTGACCCACCCACTGATTCAAACCCTTTAGCTCCTAGAGCCAATCTAAGGTCATCTGCTGTCAGCAGATCTATCAGGTGGAGTGTTGAGGGACTCTGTCCTATCCTCAGGTGTCTGTCAACACACATGGCTCTCAAGTCAGAGAAAGCCATGTCCTTATACTGAGGCTGAGTGGATCCACTGGGTCCACCCTTTAAGGACATTCTAGTGTTGTGCAGTGTTGTACTACCTACACTAGTTTGTGGCCTACTGATCCTAGCTTGAGCTGTGGAAAGGGTGTGCTATCCCTTGGCACACAGCTCTAAGTTCAGTAGAACTTATTGATACTAAGCTTGACTTTATATGTACCTTGAGTACCTATAATGGTTTTCAGTTAGTAATTCAAATAGAGATTTTCTGGTAAAACAATGGCAAGCTGGAATCCCACACGCTGCCCACCAATGTGAGAAGTTGGCCTGGTATATGCTGTTCACTAATTAAAGTGGACACCTTGCACCAGGGCAAATCGACTCTTATGGTAGATAGGTTTAAGACAACCTTTTAAAGAAAGCTATCCTAGTGGTAGCTGTGGAGAGCAGCCTTCAGGCTAAGTCTCGGAGGAATGTAAAGCAGCTTGTTTTACCATATAATCTCTTGAATCACCAAATGAAAAGACACCACACAGGTATATATATCAAATATATATGTATTTATTTCTAAATAACTCTCTACTAATCTCTTTATGAGATTAGAAGACAAACATATGCACAAATCAACGTTTCACAATAAGTTAAGCACAAAATATGGCTGGGGCCCTAGGGGCGTACCAGACCATATACTAAGTAAGAGACTTAGGGACAACGACTTGCAGGGAGACAAGGCCTAGGGCCTTCAGAAGTGCTGGGGCCTCACAAAACCACCCAAGGCAGGTAAGTAAAGGACCCACAGGGGACGCGTGCAGTGTGGATACACAGGCGCGAATCGCCGTTAACTTCAATGGGGCAAGTCGCGGTTGGAAATAAAGAGTTTTAGGATACTTCGGGAGAACCTACAAGCAAGTCACTTACAGGGTAAGTAGTTCTAGGAGCCCACACCCACAGGAGCACCGTAGTGCTGGAGTTACCTCACCCAGGGAAGCCGGGTGCACAGGTGTCCTTTGGTGTCGGGTCGCGGCGTCGTTTTCAATGGCGAACAAAGAAGACTTGCTGCTTGCGGGAGCTGAAGAAGTGTCCGGTGGAATCCAAGCCTGGATTCTGAAGAAGGATGACCTGAAAGCAGAGGGGACAGTGTTCAAAGTCACTTGGCAGTGACCCGGGGCAAGGAAGATGGATGCCCACCGTCGTCGGTTGATTCAGGTCGGTTGCGGGTGCCTTGACTCTTCAGCCACGTGGTCCAGGAGGGGTCGACGACAACCAGGAGCTGGATTCGGTGTTTCCCTCGGCGTCTGCAGCTGACTGCGGTGTCGGCAACTCGATCGGAGCCAACAAGCCTTGGCAGCCGCAAGTCTCGGGGAGATGAAGAAAAGTCGATGGCGCAGACCAGCAAGGTCTGAGGGACTCACCCAGCGAGGGTAAGTCAGGGCAGGCCTGGAGCAACCAGGGAAGCCCTTTGGTTTCTTTAAGAAGTCTTCTGGGGACCCACAAGCCAGCGAGCAAGGGATCGCGAAGACACCTCGGGCGGAATCACTCAACAGGGGCCCACGGTCACTAGGGACGGGATAGGCCTCTGATCTTCGGAGGGATTCCTGCTGGAGGTCAGGACCACACGTGGTCCAAAGCACAAGTTCGTAGAACGTTGTAAAGGGGTTGCACTCGACAATAGTGCACGGTACCCAGGGGTCGCGGTTCCTCGTTGCTCGTGGGGTCCACTTGCCTCAGCTTCGCTGGGGACTCACGATGGCCTGGGAGAGGTCAGGAAATCCACTTCCTGGGCTGCAGGGACTTCGGACTCCGGCGGGAGCGGCGTAGTTTGCGACCGTCGTTGTCGTTTTGGTGCCTGCCAAGCAGGGAGTCACTCCTTGACTCCAAGGGAGATTCTTCTGTCTTCCAAAGGTAGTGGAACGTCGAAGGGCCAGGATTCTTCTGTAGAGCGTCGTCCAGGGGTTATCTGCTTTGCAATGGCAAGGTTCCCCCTCTTATACTAAAAGAGGGGATGGACTAGCTCTATGACCCCACCTATGGGAGGGTCAAGGGAGGGGGTGGCTACACCCACTTCCCTTTGTCCAGTTTCGCGCCAGAGCAGGGGCAGGTAGCCCCTGAGCTGGTTTGAACTGGCATATGCACAGAGGAGCCTTCTGCTCCCCCAGTGCAGGACTTCAAAGCACTCTAAGAGTGCACCCACCCAGCCCCAATACACTAAACCCTGTCTGGAAGGTGGTTACACCTCCCTGTGACAGGATGCCTATTGTTGGGCTTCCTCCACTGTGAGTTTCGGTCATCAGCAGGAGGGCAGCCCAGTGTCTGTGACTGGTGGCATCCATTTTGTGATGCCAGGGCTCTTTAGGATTCTACCGCGTTTCCACAGCAGGTACATGTCTTATCCCTCTAGAAGGGTGGAATGCTACCCCCGCCGCCAAGATTGGCGGGGGGTAGTATTCAAGATGTTTGACACCAAACACGACATGTTTTGATGCAGCCATTCCAAAGTTAGCATTTACCGCGAGGATATAATGCACTTAAGAGTATATGGTTTAACCGCATCCACAAACAGCACCAGAGAATGGACTCTGAGAACTGCAGAGGGCCCTGCTCATGCAGAGGCACCCCCTCACATAGAAGCCAAGCACCCTGCCCTCAGGATTGATAGGGCCTGCCTTAGGGGTGACTGATAGGTTTATATGTGTGTGCAGGAGAGATATAGGAAACCTATATCTCAGTGAGGGGTGCTAGCACCACCTCACCCAGGCTGCAGTAGCAGGCCTGTGGTGTCAGATTTAGACTGCTTCCCAGGGGTGGCATAACACATGCTGCAGCCCCTGGTAGGCCTGTGAAGTACCTATGCCCTTGGCACCTAAGGTACCATATACTAGGGACTCATAAGGCACCACAGTATCCAATCACTAGTGCACCTAGAGTGCACTCTATGTCGTTTAGAGAGAGCAGATAGACTGGGGCCCTGAATAGCAGGGTCCCAGTCCAACTAAGTCATAAACCAGCAAAACACCAGGAAAAAAGTGGGGGCAACCATATAGTCAGATTCCACCTTCCTACAATTGCAAATGCTTTTTTTAATCTAAAGACAACAAGACGTTGCTGGTTAGAGAATTGCAGATGTCTTGAAGGCTGATGAGGTGGCAAAAGGCTTTGTATCATTGTGGATCCTTTGTTGTGCATTGCTTTGTAGGCCAGACAAAGCGCTTTAGAACATATCCTCTTTCACACAGGAAGCCAGTGCTGTGAGGTTCTAATAGCTGTTACTGACTGAAACTTCTGGATGTTCCGCACAGTGCGAACCGCCGCGCCGATCTTTATCACCATTATAAGAACCCACAAGGCTCTTTTTATACGAGGAAGGATGTCAATGGTCAGAACCAAGCGTTTCCTCCCGATAGCAGTCTCGACTGATAGAAACTCACGCATGCCAAGGCAGGGAAGGCTGTGCTACCTTTCACATCACGTTTGCATGAGAACTCTTGTATTCAAAGGAACCTATGCAGCCCTTCCCAGCACTAACGTCAATAAACCAAAAATCGCTCACGAAAAGGGTGCACTGACAGAATTTCAGACTTTGCCACAACTATGTTTGGTATTTGATTTAGTTAAAAAAGCTGATCAAATGATATGTGAAGGGAGCCTACTAGTGTACACAGTACTTCCAACACTCATTATAAGCAGTGTCTAAAGAATGCTTTGTATTACTTCCTATCCGTTGGTTTTTGTGATCAGCAGGATTACCTTAATGACGGTTTCTAGGCACTGTCTACTCCCAGCTACGAGCACTCTCATCAAGAGACAAGACCAGAAATTGTTTTTCCAACAGTTTCCACTGCAGTACCCGAAGCTTTGCATAGTTCACGGCCATACAAGCATGAGCACTCCTTCTTTCCTAGGGTGTGTCTTCACCCTTACCTGCTCAACAGGCAAGCAGTGCAAGAGCATGTCCAGCAATATCAGAGGTTCGTGTGGCAGCGCTGGAACCAAGAGCAAGCTCAGGGGTGGGGATAACCAGGCATTTAAGTGGGCCGGGTCCTGGCAGTGCTCGTCACCAGCAGTTCTAAAAAACAGGTGCTGCGGCGGGTCTCTATTGGGCTGTCCATTTTTGCACTCACCATGAGGGTGAAAACCAAATCGTAACTCTGCAGAAGCACTGTAGGAGAGTAGGATCTGCTTCACATGGGTACCCCCACTTTTTGCTGATGCGTCACTGTTTTTCGACATTAGTCTGGCTGGGGCCCTGCTAATCAGAACCCCAGCCTAGCTGCTTCCTTAGGCACATCACTGATTGGAATCTGGAGTGCCCTTATAAGTCCCTAGTATATGGTATACTATGTACCCAGGGCATAGGTACCTCAGAGGCCTACCAGGGGCTGCAGCATGTATTATGCCACCCCTGGAAGGCCATCCAAACTGACACCACAGGTCTGCTACTGCAGCCTGGGTAAGGTGGTGCATGCACCCCTTACTGTGATATAGGTTACCTATATCCCTAAATACATACACACATATAAACCTATAAGTCACTCCTATGGCAGGCCTTATCAATCCTGAAGGCAGAGTGCGTGGTTCCTATGTGAGAGGGTGCCCCTGCATGAGCAGGGCCCCTCTGCAGCGTTCGGATACCCTTCTCTGATGCTGTTTGTAGTGCAGCCTGACCATATACTCTTAAGCGCATTATAACCTCGCGTTAAATGCTAACTTTGGAATGGCTGCACCTAAACATGTCGTGTTTGGTGTCAAACATCTTGGAATACTACCCACCCGCCAATTCTGGCGGCGGGGGTAGCATTCCACCCTTCTAGAGGGAAAGACATGTTAACTCTGGCTAGCCCGGTAACTTCTTTCTAAAGCCCTGGCATCACAAAATGGATGCTGCTGCCACAGACACGAGTCTGGCCTCCTGCTGCTGGACGAAACTCCGGCAGGGAGGCCTGGACAATAGGTTTCCTGTCCCAGGGAGGTGTGACCACCTCCCCAGACAGGATAATGTGTATTGGGGCTGGGCGGGAGCACTTTCGGGTGCTTTGAAGTCCTGCACTGGGGGCACATTTGGTGTCCCTGTGCATACCCCAGTTCAAACCGGATCAGGGGCTTGCAGCCCCTGCTTTGGTGCGAACTGGACAAAGGGAAAGGGGTGTAGCCACCCCTCTGCCCTGATGCACCCATAGGTGGGGCCACAGAGTAGTCCAACCCCTAAACTTGGTATAAGTATAGGAACCCAGTCCTTAGGACTTTAGATTATCCCTGGACGAAACTCTGAAACAGAATCCTGGACCTTCGACGCTCTACTCAAGACTAGAGGACAGAAGAATCTCCCTTGGGGTCAAGGAGTGACTCCCCTGCTTGGCAGGCACCAAAGAAGCAATTGTCCGGTCTGCATCGCCTAAGCTCCCGTCGGACGATGAAGTCTTTGCATCACCAGAGGTGGATTTCCAGACTTCCCCGAGGCTTCCCTGAGTCCCCAGCAAAGCTGAGGCCCGTAGCTGTCGTGGGTAACGTGGAACTGTGACCCCTGGACACCACACGCATTTGCTAGTGCATCCTCTTCTGGGACTCCCACGAAGTCGTGCTTTGGGCTCCGAGTAGCTCTAGCCTCCAGCACCAACTGCACCGAAGATCACTGGCCTCCACTCCACGAGTGTCCTGTGAGCCAGATCCACGTGCAATGTCTCGAGGCTCCTTCACGGTCGCTAGCCCGTTGGCTAGTAGCCCTTCACGAAGGCCAATCTTTTTCTTCTTGGGCATCCTGGTTGCTCCAGACCTGCCCTCACTTTCCATCGCTGGGTGAGTTCCTCAGACCTTGCTGGTCTGCACCATCGACGATCTTCATCTTCACCGAGACTTGCTGTTGCCAAGGCTTGTTGGGTCCAATCCGGTCGCCGACACCTCAGCACTCGACAGACATTGTGTACCAACCCGAATCCTGCTTCTGGTTGCCGACAACGCCTCCTGGACCTCGTGGCTGAAGAGTCAAGACGACCGTCAACGCACCTGAAGCACTCGACATCGGTGGGCATCTGTCCATCGCCTTCCTGGTCACTGGCTAGTGACCCAGACTCTGTCCCCTCTGCTTTCAGGTTCTTCAGATCTCCGATCCACTCTTGGATCCACCCGGACACTTTCCACTTGGTCGCCAGCAGCACTTTGCAGCAGATCGCCATTCAAATCGACGACGAAACCCAACCCCGAAAGGCACCTATGCACCCGGCTTCCCTGGGTGAGGTAACACGAGTACTCCGGTGCTCCCGTGGGTAGAGACTCTAGAACGACCTAGTTCTCAAAGGGTTTGCTCCAAGTCCTCCTTTAAGTGTCCCTTTTCTTTAATTTCCTGATCGCGACTTTCTCCATAGAAGTTAATGGCGTATCACGGTTGTGTATTTACACTGCACGCGTCCCCCGTGGGTCCCCTGTGTCACTACCTTGGGTGGTTCCTTGTGGTCCAAGCACTTCTAGAGGCTCTAGGCCTAGTGTCTAGTTCAGTCGTGGTTCTTATACCACTTTATTGGTATATGGTTTGGTACGCCCCTAGGGCCCAAACGTGTATTTGTGCTATTACTGTGTTTAAATAACTTATAACTTGTGTACTTCGAACTCTAGCCTCATAAAGAGACTAGAGGGGTGTGTTTAGCAATAAATACATATATTTTGAATATATACCTGGTGTGGTGCTCTTTCATTTGATCACTCAAGAGATTATAGACTGGTAAAACAAGCTGCTTTACATTCCTTCAAGACTTAGCCTGAAGGCTGCTCTCCATAGCTACCACTAGGATAACTTTCAATAAGGTTGTCTTTAACCTATCTCCAATAAGGGGTTGTTTGGACTGGTGCAAGGTGCCCACTATAATTAGTGGACAGCATATGCCAGGCCAACTTCTCACATTGGTGTGCAGCGTGTGGGATTCCAGCTTGCTATTGTTTTACCAGATAATCTCAATTGAATTGATCAACTGAAAACCATTAAAGGTACCTAAGATACATATAATTTAAGCTTAGAATACAGTAAGTTCTACTGAACTTAGAGTTGTGTGTTAAGGGACAGCACACCCTTTCTACAACTCAAGAGAGTTTAGTAGGCCACACTAGAGTAGGTAGTGCATACACCACACCACACTAGTAATGTCTTTAAAGGAAGGACCTAAAGAATCCTTGCCAGAAGCCACTGGGCTTCTTCCCTCCAAGTATGATACACTCCCATTCTTGGAATTGAGAGCATTATGTAACTTGAGGAAATTGAGGACAGGCCAAAGTCCCACCACCCAACACCTTAAAGAGTTGTTGGTAGCTTATGATCTCAGTAAGCCCTTGGGGACTGAAGGGGTAGGAGCTGAGGGTGGGGCAGAAGATGAGGGTGGGGCCAGGGGTAGCAATACCCCCAGCCCCCCCTCTTAAACTGGCCAGGAGGGTGACAATGACCCTGACCTGGATAACCCAATCCCTCCTGTGGACGATGAAGAGGAAGATCTGGATGATCCCCACTTTGTCCCCCCAGGAAGGATTATGAGTGTGCCCAGAAAGTCTAGATCTCCTTCTCAGGAGTCTAACCACTCTGGCACCTCCATAGGGACCTCTGTCTCATCTCATAGGAGGGAATCCTCTCATGAAAGGAGAAAGAGGCTGGTTCAATATGAGGAAGCTCAGCTTGAAATCAGAAAGCAGCAACTGGCTGTAGACAGGGAGTCCCTAGATCTCTTCAAGAGAGAAGAAAGTTGGGACTAGAGTCCCATGGTGGCAGCCATGTCCCTAGAGATAGGGAAAGGTCCTATGACCATAGGAACCTGAGCAAGATTGTCCCTCCCTACCAGAGTGGGGATGACATCCACAAGTGGATAACTGCTCTAGAGAGGGCCTGTAAAGTACAGAAGGTCCCTCAGGAGCAGTGGGCAGCAATCTTGTGGCTCTCCTTTGCAGACAAAGGTAGATATAAGCTCCTCACTGTTAGAGAGGAGGATGCTGATAATTACAAGGTCTTGAAGAGTGCTCTTATTGATGGGTTTGGCCTAACCACTGAACAGTACAGGTTGAAGTTCAGAGATACCCAAAAGCACAGACTCAAGACTGGGTAGACTATGTGGATTGTTCTGCCAAGGCTCTGGAAGGCTGGTTGATGGGCAGTAAGGTGTGTGATTTCTCAGGATTGTACAATCTGATAATGAGGGAGCAGATTCTTAATAACTGTCAAAATCAGCTGTTGCATCAATACCTGGTAGACTCTGATCTGACCTCTCCCCAAGAATTGGGAAAGAAGGCAGACAAATGGGTCAGAACCAGGGTGAAGCAGAAAGTACAGAACCAAGGTGGGGACACTAAGAAGCAAGATGCTAAGAACTCTGAAAAGGGTGGGGAGAAGGGTAAAGATCAAAAGTCTTCATCAGGCCCCCAAAAATCTTCTTCAGGTGGGGATTCACAGTCTACAAAATGGAAAGGCCAAAGAAAACCATGGTGCAAGGTCTGTAAGCAAAAGACCCACTGGACCAGTGATTGCACCAAGTCCAAAGACTCAAGTCCAGCACCCACCAATGCCCCTAAGGCACCTGTTCCCCCTAGTACAGTTACAGTTGGTGGGAGTGCTCCAGCCAAGGGTTTAGTAGGGTTCACCCTGGGTACTGAGTTGGGCTCTGACCTAGTCAGAGAACTAACTCAGGCTGTGTTAGTCTGTGATGGAGGCATGGATGTGCCCTCCTCTATGAGTCCCAGTAATCTGGGCAAGTACAGACAACAGCCTTTAATCAATGGACGAGAGGCTTTGGCATTTAGGGACACAGGGGCAAGTGTCACAATGGTGACACAAGACCTTGTGAATCCTGGGCAAGTTATACTTGGTGAGATGTACCAAGTGACCAATGCTAGCAACGTCAGAACAGACCATACTCTGGCAGTTGTTAACTTCTCCTGGGGAGGGGTAACTGGCCTTAAGAAGGTTGTGGTAAGTGCAAACCTACCAGTCGAATGCTTGCTTGGCAATGACTTAGAGACTTCTGCTTGGGCAGAAGTGGAGCTCAGGACCCATGCAGAAATGCTGGGGATCCCTGCAGATGTGTTTGCTGTGACCAGGTCACAAGCCAAAATGTCTAGCACTGAACAGGCCTTGGATTCTGGAATAATGGACCAAGTGCCTTCCAAGAGGAGGAGGAGTAGTAGGGTTAAGGCAGTGCCTTCCCCCTTGGCTCAGGAAGAAGATCAGTCCCTTGAGGGGGATGATCCCAGTCCTGAAGAAGGAACTGTCCCAGAAGGAACTGTCCCAGAGGAACTTGAACCTGACCAGGTTGAGTTCTTGGGGACAGGGGGACCTTCCAGGGCAGATCTGAGCCAGGAGCAGCAGAGCTGCCTCTCCCTTGAACCCCTCAGACAGCAAGCTGCTGCTGAGGCTGCTGGGAAAGCTAGTGGTCCCCATACAGTGTATTGGGATGATGGACTCCTGTACTCAGAGAGTAGAGACCCCAAGCCTGGTGCTACCAGGAGGTTGGTTATACCTCTAAAGTTCAGGGGCTTCCTATTGACCCTAGCCCATGATATTCCCTTGGCAGGTCACCTGGGCCAGAACAAGACTTGGGACAGAATTGTCCCTCACTTTCACTGGCCCCACATGTCTGAAGACACCAAGGAGTTTTGTCGCTCCTGTGTAACCTGCCAGGCCAGTGGCAAGGCAGGTGGCACTACAAAGGCCCCCTGATACCACTACCTGTGGTGGGGGTGCCCTTTGAAAGGGTAGGGATTGACATTGTTGGTCCCATGGATCCCCAAACAGCATCTGGGCACAGGTTTATCCTGGTGGTAGTGGATCATGCCACCAGGTACCCAGAAGCTATTCCCCTCAGGACCACTACAGCACCTGTGGTGGCAAGGGCCCTCCTGGGAATTTTCTCAAGAGTGGGCTTTCCTAAGGAGGTAGTATCAGACAGGGGTGCTAACTTCATGTCTGGGTACTTAAAAGCAATGTGGAAGGAGTGTGGAGTGACTTATAAGTTCACCACACCCTATCACCCACAATGCAATGGTTTAGTTGAGAGATTCAACAAAACCTTGAAGGGCATGATTAAAGGGCTCCCAGAAAAGCTTAGGCGAAGATGGGACATACTCTTGCCCTGCCTTTTATTTGCATATAGGGAGGTGCCTCAGAAGGGGGTTGGTTACAGCCCTTTTGAACTTCTGTTTGGCCACCCTGTCAGGAGTCCACTGTGCTTGGTGAAGGAAGGATGGGAGTTACCTCTCAAGCCCCCAAAGCAAGACATAGTGGACTATGTACTTGGTCTCCACTCCTGGATGGCTGAGTATATGAAAAAGGCAACCAAAAACCTTGAGGCTAGCCAGGAACTTCAAAAGGCCTGGCATGACCAAAAGGCTGTTCTGACTGTTTACCAGCCAGGACAGAAGGTGTGGGTGTTGGAGCCAGTGGCCCCAGCAGCTCTCCAAGACAAATGGAGTGGACCCCACACTATTGTTGAGCAGAAGGGTGAGGTTACCTACTTAGTAGACCTAGGAACACCCAGGAGTCCCCACAATGTTCTCCATGTCAACAGGTTAAAACCATATGTGGACAGGGCAGACATGGGCTTGCTCATGGCTACTGATGAAGGGCAGGAGGAAGAGAGTGACCCACTCCCTGACCTGCTCTCACAGAACCCTGACGATGGGTCAGTAGATGGTGTAGCATTGGTAGGCAGCCTCACTACCCAGCAACAAACTGATTGTAGACAGGTGCTCAATCAGTTTAGACACATGTTTTCACTGACACCCAGTCAGACCACCTGGTGCACTCATGGAGTGGACACTGGGGACAGTCTGCCTATTAAAAATAAGATTTATAGGCAACCTGACCATGTCAGGGACTGTATCAGGACTGAAGTCCAGAAAATGTTGGAGTTGGGAGTTATTGAACCCTCAGATAGCCCTTGGGCTAGTCCAGTGGTCCTTGTGCCAAAACCTCACACCAGTGGTGGAAAAAGAGAGATGAGGTTTTGTGTGGACTACAGGGGTCTCAATGCAGTCACTAGGACTGATGCCCATCCAATACCAAGGGCAGATGAGCTCATAGATACTTTGGCCTCAGCCAAATATCTCAGCACATTTGACTTGACAGCTGGCTACTGGCAGATCAGACTAGCTGATACTGCAAAGCCCAAAACAGCATTCTCAACCCCTAGTGGGCATTATCAATTTGTGGTGATGCCCTTTGGTCTGAAGAATGCACTTGCCACTTTCAGAGGTTGGTGAATACAGTTCTCACAGGTCTGGAAGCCTATAGTGCAGCATATCTAGATGATATTGCTGTCTTTAGCTCCACCTGGGAGGATCACCTGGTCCACCTCAGGAATGTTTTACAGGCCCTGCAAAAGGCAGGCCTGACTATCAAGGCCACTAAGTGCCAGATATGGCAGAGTCAGGTTGTGTACCTGGGCCACCTTGTGGGTGGAGGCCAGGTTCAACCTTTGCAGAGCAAGATCCAGACTATCATGGACTGGACTGCTCCCACTACCCAGACTCAGGTGAGAGCCTTCTTAGGCCTGACTGGGTACTATAGGAGATTTGTCAAGGGGTATGGATCAATAGTGACACCCCTGAATGACTTAACTTCTAAGAAAATGCCCAAAAAGGTTCAGTGGACAGCTAGCTGTCAAAAGGCATTTGATGACCTGAAGCAGGCCATGTGCACTGCTCCCATTCTACAGAGTCCTGATTACTCCAAGAAGTTCATTGTTCAAACTGATGCATCTGAATTGGGGGTAGGGGCTGTACTGTCACAATTGAATGAAGAAGGTCAGGATCAGCCAGTAGCTTTCATTAGCAGAAGGCTGACCCCTAGAGAGAAACGTTGGTCAGCCATAGAGAGGGAGGCCTTTGCTGTGGTCTGGGCTCTGAAGAAGTTGAGGCCATACTTGTTTGGTACCCACTTCCTGGTTCAGACAGACCATAAGCCCCTCTTATGGCTAAAACAAATGAAGGGTGAAAACCCCAAACTGCTTAGGTGGTCCATTTCCCTACAGGGGATGGACTTCACAGTGGAACATAGACCTGGGAGTAACCATGCCAATGCAGATGGACTCTCTAGGTACTTCCACTTAGAACATGAAGACTTAACTGGGCAAGGTTAGTTTAATGTCCCTACGTTTGGGGGGGGTTGTGTAGGAGAGTAGGATCTGCTTCACATGGGTACCCCCACTTTTGCTGATGCTTCACTGTTTTTCGACATTAGTCTGGCTGGGGCCCTGCTAATCAGAACCCCAGCCTAGCTGCTTCCTCTCTAAAATGGTTTCCATGTGCCTTAGGCACATCACTGATTGGAATCTGGAGTGCCCTTATAAGTCCCTAGTATATGGTATACTATGTACCCAGGGCATAGGTACCTCAGAGGCCTACCAGGGGCTGCAGCATGTATTATGCCACCCCTGGAAGGCCATCCAAACTGACACCACAGGTCTGCTACTGCAGCCTGGGTAAGGTGGTGCATGCACCCCTTACTGTGATATAGGTTACCTATATCCCTAAATACATACACACATATAAACCTATAAGTCACTCCTATGGCAGGCCTTATCAATCCTGAAGGCAGAGTGCATGGTTCCTATGTGAGAGGGTGCCCCTGCATGAGCAGGGCCCCTCTGCAGCGTTCGGAGACCCTTCTCTGATGCTGTTTGTAGTGCAACCTGACCATATACTCTTAAGCGCATTATAACCTCGCGTTAAATGCTAACTTTGGAATGGCTGCACCTAAACATGTCGTGTTTGGTGTCAAACATCTTGGAATACTACCCCCCGCCAATTCTGGCGGCGGGGGTAGCATTCCACCCTTCTAGAGGGAAAGACATGTTAACTCTGGCTAGCCCGGTAACTTCTTTCTAAAGCCCTGGCATCACAAAATGGATGCTGCTGCCACAGACACGAGTCTGGCCTCCTGCTGCTGGACGAAACTCCAGCAGGGAGGCCTGGACAATAGGTTTCCTGTCCCAGGGAGGTGTGACCACCTCCCCAGACAGGATAATGTGTATTGGGGCTGGGCGGGAGCACTTTCGGGTGCTTTGAAGTCCTGCACTGGGGGCACATTTGGTGTCCCTGTGCATACCCCAGTTCAAACCGGATCAGGGGCTTGCAGCCCCTGCTTTGGCGCGAACTGGACAAAGGAAAGGGGTGTAGCCACCCCTCTGCCCTGACCCACCCATAGGTGGGGCCACAGAAGTAGTCCAACCCCTAAACTTGGTATAAGTATAGGAACCCAGTCCTTTGGACTTTAGATTATCCCTGGACGAAACTCTGAAACAGAATCCTGGACCTTCGACGCTCTACTCAAGACTAGAGGACAGAAGAATCTCCCTTGGGGTCAAGGAGTGACTCCCCTGCTTGGCAGGCACCAAAGAAGCAATTGTCCGGTCTGCATCGCCTAAGCTCCCGTCGGACGCCGAAGTCTTTGCATCACCAGAGGTAGATTTCCAGACTTCCCCGAGGCTTCCCTGAGGCCCCAGCAAAGCTGAGGCCCGTAGCTGTCGTGGGTAACGTGGAACCGTGACCCCTGGACACCGCACGCATTTGCTAGTGCATCCTCTTCTGGGACTCCCACGAAGTCGTGCTTTGGGCTCCGAGTAGCCCTAGCCTCCAGCACCAACTGCACCGAAGATCACTGGCCTCCACTCCACGAGTGTCCTGTGAGCCAGATCCACGTGCGACGTCTTGAGGCTCCTTCGCGGTCGCTAGCCCGTTGGCTAGTAGCCCTTCACGAAGGCCAATCTTTTTCTTCTTGGGCATCCTGGTTGCTCCAGGACTGCCCTCACTTTCCCTTGCTGGGTGAGTTCCTCAGACCTTGCTGGTCTGCACCATTGACGATCTTCATCTTCACTGAGACTTGCCGTTGCCAAGGCTTGTTGGGTCCAATCCGGTCGCTGACACCTCAGCACTCGACAGACATTGTGTACCAGCCTGAATCCTGCTCCTGGTTGCCGACAACACCTCCTGGACCATGTGGCTGAAGAGTCAAGACGACCGTCAACGCACCTGAAGCACTCGACATCGGTGGGCGTCTGTCCATCGCCTTCCTGGTCACTGGCTAGTGACACAGACTCTGTCCCCTCTGCTTTCAGGTTCTTCAGATCTCCGATCCACTCTTGGATCCACCCGGACACTTTCCACTTGGTCGCCAGCAGCACTTTGCAGCAGATCGCCATTCAAATCGACAGACGAAACCCGACCCCGAAAGGCACCTATGCACCCGGCTTCCCTGGGTGAGGTAACACGAGTACTCCGGTGCTCCCGTGGGTAGAGACTCTAGAACGACCTAGTTCTCAAAGGGTTTGCTCCAAGTCCTCCTTTAAGTGTCCCTTTTCTTTAATTTCCTGATCGCGACTTTCTCCATAGAAGTTAACGGCGTATCGCGGTTGTGTATTTACACTGCACGCGTCCCCAGTGGGTCCCCTGTGTCACTACCTTGAGTGGTTCCTTGTGGTCCAAGCACTTCTAGAGGCTCTAGGCCTAGTGTCTAGTTCAGTCGTGGTTCTTATACCACTTTATTGGTATATGGTTTGGTACGCCCCTAGGGCCCAAACGTGTATTTGTGCTATTACTGTGTTTAAATAACTTATAACTTGTGTACTTCGAACTCTAGCCTCATAAAGAGACTAGAGGGGTGTGTTTAGCAATAAATACATATATTTTGAATATATACCTGGTGTGGTGCTCTTTCATTTGATCACTCAAGAGATTATAGACTGGTAAAACAAGCTGCTTTACATTCCTTCAAGACTTAGCCTGAAGGCTGCTCTCCATAGCTACCACTAGGATAGCTTTCAATAAGGTTGTCTTTAACCTATCTCCAATAAGGGGTTGTTTGGACTGGTGCAAGGTGCCCACTATAATTAGTGGACAGCATATGCCAGGCCAACTTCTCACAAGCACCACCCTTCACTGCCTTTGATCTAAGTTCAAAGAGACTCGCTATAGTACTTTCACGTTCTCACGTTCTCATCATTTCAGAACTGAAGCATTTTTAATTTGATATACAATGAAGCCATAGTTGATGCTTATTTACCTTATGCAACTAACAACCATTGACAAAGCCAATAGTCCTGGCTTGTTGTAGGTGTAATGTTACTTGTTGTATTATATATCTGGATACAATGAAAGAAGCAGCAAAATACCAGTCGGCGCACTATGCTAAGCACAGATTTTTAGTTTGTGTTTTTAAGCCACGCCTTTAACTACATCAACCATGCCCCTTAGAGAGACCCCCCAGTTTTTTCATCCCACTTAAAGCCCTGGGGATAACAGCACTAATTTGGCAAGTCTACTGCTACCAGCTAACCTATTTGGATGGCTAAGAAGGCTTCCTTACATCAGAAGGTGATAAACTTTGCAAAGTAGTACGACTGCTGCATACTGAAGGCAATCCACTTAACCTCAATGGCCAGCATTCCAGGGTATGGGCCACAGCAGGCAGTAAAGATGAACATAAGAATGTAAATCGTGTGTTATATCCCAATAGGGTTGCAAATCTATCTAATATCGAGGTTCTTCAGAACCTCTTTGGCCCAAGAGGCTTGTAGGCCCAGAAAGAAAGCCTAAGTGGAATTAAATCAAGACCTTTAAGCTGCAACTTGGATGAATATAGAGATAAAGTTTATCTCAATGGAATACCGTTTGGTTCAGAGGTTCAAAGTGCCGGTGGTTTACTTACAAGTTTGAATGAAGTGTTGACAACCATACTGTTTAAAAAACACAAACAACCAAAAAAAAGTGCTGGCACAGACAGTAGGTCTTGCCTTTGGGACCTTATAAGAGATTACTAAAGAGATGTCCTTGCTTGTAATCAGAGGTGCTGTTTAAGCATTAACACATTGAATACAGTGTCCTTAATGTTAGTTGACAGAAGAAGCAACTATGTTAGGGAAGACTGGTTGGGTGTACAGTGCCATCAATCTCCCGATTGGCTAGGGAAAATAAGACCTGCTCTAGAAAAGGTGCTTGCCGTTCCGGAAGTGAATGCATAAAAACTCCTCTCTGCACAGAAAGTACCTGCCCAGCCGCATTTGAGCCACCATGCAATCTTGGTGCACTAACTCTTTGCCAAGAAAAGTGTATGTCTACATCCAACTTTCTCCTGATCCATACCCGTAAGGCGCAAAGACATGGATAGATAGAAAGCTCTCATTTTATTAGCGTCTGAATTGGGGCGCACATCAAATTAACTTTTTTGGGTAAGTGATATGAATGGTTCTAGTTTCACAAGTGGAGGCCATGCTGCTTCTCACAATAAAGTACAGCAATTTAATTAGTTAGCCAGGTTACAGAGACAGGTTTGCTTCACTGGGTAATCGAAGACATCACCTCTCAACTGTCAGACTTAAAAAAAATAAGGAGTGTGCGTGAACGAAGAGTTGCACTCTGAGCCAATGTAGTCCCATTAGACCTAAAGTCAAATATCAGCTGCACATTGATAATCTTGCGTTTGGGTGCTTTTACATACAAAACCACTCTCCAGCAATCTGTTCCTCGGGCACACTGTAGATGTTAATGGGATTGGAACATTCTAGGGATTCATTGTGTACTGAGTAACTGATTATGTATTAACCCCATGAAGAAGATGGTCTCTTATATATAACTGCCACACAAGATAAAGCAATCGTACCAGGAACACATTCAATTGACGTTCAATAACTTGCTCCTGCGACAGCAGAAACAACATTTTAAAGCGAGAGCACGATGTGCGACTCTGACAACATCCAGAGCTTATCACACTGCCTTTGGGCCGCTTAAAATAATAAGCACTTGTCTGGGTCCAAGGTTTAGACACTGCATGGTATAAACATGTCCAGAGGAGAAGGCGACATGGAAACTTGCGGATGTGGTTTGCTGTCTTCGGTACGACCCAGACTCCCAGTACAGCACTGTTTAAATGGATCATGAGCCACACATAACATGGATGGAAACCATTTAAAGTGATGACTTGTTTGTTTTTCTATGCTTGTCCCGGCTCTGCTGTGGGTGCCGCAGATAAGGTGTCCTTTCATCTTTCCAACAGCAGAGGAGAGAACAGTCCGAGAGTGGGCACTCACAGCCCTCAGCACCAAACGCAATTGTTATGTGGGGAAGAGCTCCTGAGCCCCATATAGGGGAAGTAAATGCTGTATAAATGCAATAATGCATTATATTATTGATTTTTCTCCCTTTCCTTCCCTCCTTCAAATTTTACTAAATCTTGCAAACACGCGCCATTTTTAATTTAGAGAACAGGGTCAAGGTCCCCAATTCTTCTTCTTCCATTTCTGCCGGCTTTCAATCACGATCAGAGGCTGGTGAAGCTGGGGGTAGGGAGGTGTTACTGCGCTACATTTTTAGGTCGAGCCTGGGCAGCGCATGCGCTGCTCTGCGAGGCATGCTGCATTCAGGTATGGACTGGAAGCTCCACCCATCTTTTCAATTGGCTCCTGTTACTGTCCTTTCTAAATTGTTGCTTTTGATTCATGAATAGTTACAAAAAACGGGGTAAACCCATCGAAGCCTCTGGGACCTGGGTAAAGAACAGTACAGTAGAGAAAAGTTCCCAGTGGAACAATTCTTAAGAACAAAAGTACGAAATTAAAACATATTATGCATTAATACGCTGAAACACTATGGATGTATGCAACAATGTTATTTAATCACATTTTACATCTCTGAATGCTTGTAAATCAGCAATTGAATCAGCATAAATTACTCCAAAGTAGTGCCAAAACAGTGCCCCACAAGAGGGGAGAAAGGAAAGGGAGAGGGTATGGTGCATCAGGTGGGGGTTGTAAAAGTGTAGAGGGAAAGTAGTGACATTGTAAACATCACATAATTATTTATAATGAAACACAGCTTTTAAGCCACAAATATAAATGATGAGCAATATATAGCCATGATCTGTAGTATTATATCACAGTGAAAAAGCACTGTTGATCCAGCTGGCAAATGACAATAACACAGTCGACGTTTCGACCCCCAATAAACAGTGTAGGCTCTTTTGGTCCTTATGACGGGGTCTTCATCAGGACGGAAAAGAGGGGCACCTGGGAAGTTAAACAAGGGTGCTTAGTATCAAGGTACTGGACGTTCTATTTACAAATGCAACGGATTGAATCCAAAAACAAAATTACCATAGGCCACCCTGAACTGGATGGTACGTTGTAGTTGGGCCTGTAGGCTCCAAAGGACAGAGAGCAGATCGATGGCACCTGAAAAGCAAGGTGAGCACCATCAGATTTTATCCCTCGAGATGCATGGTTCAAAAGAAACTAAAGAACCGATCAATCAGACTTACATAGGATATTAATGTGAGAATGATCCCTGTGAGACATCCATTACACCAGGGGATGTTATCATGAAATTATAGGTTCATGGGTACAGACTCGTCCAAATTACGCTGTTCCCCAATCTGAAAAGTGAAGGAAAAGGGAGGACCAAAAATCAACCACCATACACACTACAACTAAGTTAAAAAGAGGACTGCTTTATAAAAGATTATGCCTGTAATGAAAAGCAGGTTTACCTAATTGGGTTGAGCACGTTCACAACTTGCATGCAATCCTCAATCTAATGAAATAAAGAAAAAAGAGCTGCTGTAAGCCCAAAATATACCGCCTGTCAATGCATGTTAGTTTATGGCTGTAAACGGAGGAAAGGCTCCGTTCTCAGTGCAGGACATGAAACTGACCTGCAATTTGTCAGACGCATCCGTCTCCTGTCAGGGAACCGGAGCACTGCCGATGCTGTCTATAAATAGCAGTGGCTCGTCTACTGCACGCGCACAGTGCGTCGTGACAGACACTAGATGCTTGTCAGAGGATGACAAGGCATCGCGTTGCCATAAAGGAAAGACTCCATGGAAAGTGAATTAGGTTATTTTGTAAGAGTATTGGAATCATAATGATTACTTAAAAAATGGCAATATGAGGGAAGCTGGCTGCATGAATTAAAATGAAAAAATTGTAATGAAAAAATTTGGTTTGGGAATCTATAACACGGACCCTATGGTTAACGGATAAGTGACAGGGGGCATTCCCCTGAATGTGAGCTGGTTATCAATATAAAAATAAAATTAAAAATAAAGACTGCCCCTAAGATAAAAAATGAAAGACAAAGCATATTCTCATGTATAAACCACTATGATCAAAGAACCAGGCAGATTACAACATATATAGAATGGCCCAAAAATGGTAGGTTAAGAACATTGTATAGGAACATTGTATATACAGACGTGGTTCACATACAACCTATCACATAATCCTCAGTACTAAAGACACATATTTTCCACGTCGTGCATGGTCGGTTATACAAATGCAATATTGTATGTGCTGTCAGTAAAGGACCATTGTATATAAATAATAGCCGCCCAGTGATCTGCTAACATACACCTCATAAAGCATGTTACAATGGAGGTTACATTTATATGAGAATGTTACAGGATTGGTTTTGAAAACAGGGGGGTAAATTATTCTACTACCAAACAGGACAACTGCGTATGACTTGCGTCTAGTTCCTTTAGGCCATTGCTTATAGAGTCCAAACGGTACATCCATTTACACTCCCTTACAGTCAGGATGGTCTCAATGTTGCTTCCTCTTGCTCCAAGGGTGGCTTTCTCCAAGATTAGCCACTTGAACTCCTCTCGTCCATGTTTGGCGTCTCTAAAGTGCTCCACCAGGGGCGCACCTTGTACTCTGCACCGAATCCTGCTGCAATGCTGCAGTATGCGAGCTTTGGCTTTCGGCTGTGTTTGGCCCACATATATGAGGTCACATGGGCAAATGATTCCATAGATTACGTTAGAAGTATTGCAATTCGTAAAGGATCGGAGGGCTATCTTGTAATGTTTGTAGACAAACTGTTTCGTTTGGATCGTGATTTTACAGGCCTTACAATGCCCACACTTATGATGGCCTACAGTAGGTGGTAGACTCCACAGTGACTGAAGAGTTGGTTCTTCTGGTGTATCTAGAAGTGACTGCACCACATGATCCTTCACACTCTTGGCCTTTCTGAAGGAATGCATCGGTAGGTCCAGCTGTTCCATGTCATCTGATATGAGGCCCCAGTGTTTATTCACAACCTTCTTTATGGCATTGCTGTGGGTGGAAAAGGTAGTGACGCAGATCATCCTCTGTGTGAAGTCACTTGCCCTCTCTCGTGGTGTCAGCAGTGTTTCTCTAGGGCTGAACTAAGCCCTCTAGCGTGCTCTCTTCACCAATCTCTTGGGATAACCTCTTTGAAGGAGTCGCTCAAACAGATCTTCTGATTCGGACATAAAGTCTTCTTTCTTTGAGCAGTTCTGACGAATCCGCAGGAACTGTCCGAAGGGCAGGTTGTCTCTTAGGCCCCTCGGGTGGTGGCTATTGTAGCGGAGCAGTGAATTCTGTTCTGCTGGCTTCCGGTACAGTGTGGTGTATAGCTTGTTGTCCTCGTTCTTAATAGTAATGTCAAGAAAATTGATTTCTTCTGAATCAAAATGTATGGTGAACTGAATATCCTTATTTCTGAGATTCAGCCACGTATGAAAGAGGCCCAGCTGTGCAGGATCCCCAGTCCAAATCATTAGAATATCGTCTATGTACCTCCTCCACATTACGACCTGAGCGTTATAGGGGTTGTTGGTGCCGAAGACATATGTTTCTGCTACAGGCCCAACTACAACGTACCATCTAGTTCAGGGTGGCACATGGTAATTTTGTTTTTGGATTCAATCCGTTGCATTTGTAAATAGAACGTCCAGTACCTTGATACTAAGGACCCTTGTTTAATTTCCCAGGTGCCCCTCTTTTCCGTCCTGAGGAAGACCCTGTCGTAAGGACCAAAAGAGCCTACACTGTTTATTGGGGTCAAAACGTCGACTGTGTTATTGTCATTTGCCAGCTGGATCAACAGTGCTTTTTCACTGTGATATAATACTCCAGATCATGGCTATATATTGCTCAACATTTATATTTGTGGCTTAAAAGCTGTGTTTCATTATAAATAATTATGTGATGTTTACAATGTCACTACTTTCCCTCTACACTTTTACAACCCTCACCTGATGCACCATACCCTCTCCCTTTCCTTTCTCCCCTCATGTGGGGCACTGTTTTGGCACTACTTTTGGAGTAATTTATGCTGATTCAATTGCTGATTTACAAGCATTCAGAGATGTACAATGTGATTAAATAACATTGTTGCATATATCCATAGTGTTTCAGCGTATTAATGCATAATATGTTTTAATTTCGTACTTTTGTTCTTAAGAATTGTTCCACTGGGACCTTTTCTCTACTGTACTTTGATTCATGAATAGGCTTATTAGACCCTCCTTAGTACCGCCTTGTCTGCATTTGTAACCTCCCATGAGGACTGGACTGCTTACTTGTGTTGTTACACAGTCTGTTTTATCTACAGTATGTGAGCACTATTTTCTATAATATCTTTAATGTAGCTACTGTTGCAGGCAAGACAGGCTCTCCCTAACATCGCAGCGCAGCGCCCGATCATGGACGCTGCATTTTATCTTTGAAAAATGCTCCCTGCACAGTGTAGCACTTCTGCATGCGCTATGCTGCTTAACAAATGCTTTTTTTCTGTAAAAACGCCCCATTTAATGGTGGCTGCGTACCTTTCTTTAGACTCGGGTTGTCTAAAGAAAGGGGTGTGGCCACTATTAAAGTGAAAGTGCGGCATGGGGCACTTTCACAAACAAGCATTTGTAACGCAATAGGTCTTGCATTTGTGCGAGTTTAAGACATTGTCATTGTAAATGACAATGCCTTTTATTTGTGTTTTAAAGACCAAAACATGAATAAAAAGCATTGCCATTTACAATGCCAGTAACTTAAACTCGGGTAAATGCAAGACCTATTGCATTGCAAATGCTTGTTTTAATCTAGAGACAACAAGACGTTGCTGGTTAGAGAATTGCAGATGTCTTGAAGGCTGATGAGGTGGCAAAAGGCTTTGTATCATTTTGGATCCTTTGTTGTGCATTGCTTTGTAGGCCAGACATAGCACTTTAGAACATATCCTCTTTCACACAGGAAGCCAGTGCTGTGAGGTTCTAGTAGCTGTTACTGACTGAAACTTCTGGATGTTCCGCACAGTGCGAACCGCTGCATTTTGTATTGTTTGAAGACTTTTGATGACAGATTTGGGGCTGGCTAGATATAGGGAATTTCTGTGGTCTAGGCGAGACATATTCAGGCCATGTACTACGGTTCTGCGTGCGGATTATGGTAGCCCCCTCAGTACTCTCCTGAGGATGCGAACATGGCCAAAACAGGCAGCCACTAATTTCTTTGCTTGTGTAACCATGGTAAGTTCCTGGTCGACCAAAACCCCAAACATCTAAGGTTGGGTCTGCCATCTTTATTGAACATTAATGGCACAGTGTGGTAAAATTAGTGTAGCAACTCCTTTTGCTTGCAGATTTGTTTGGACTGACATCTCATGTCAGGTATACCTCTAGTTTACAGAGCTGTTCACTTGTTCTTTACTGCTCTGTCTATAGAGGTGTGTGCGAGCTGTCTGTTAAAGCAGTGACAAATTGTTGAAAGAAAAAGGAAACCTGCTTGCACATAAAAATAGATAATTTATCAGCTACAAAGGCAGCATACATGTATGAATTTCCGATTTAGACAAGTTCAGGGCATGAACCAGGGTGTGGCCATTGCTGAGTGGTATTCGATCCAATTGCAATGAAAAATACTAGAAGGAGGTTGTGATATCTAATGGGTGTCACTGCTTCGCTTCATAAAATGTGACAGGTTTTGATTCACATAAAATTGTTCCTTCACCCATGTGTTTGAAGTAATTAGCTGTTCCTTAATTTGCGTTGCACTTACAGAATAAGTTAGCAAAACAAGCTCCACTGGTTGCTAGTCACCGAAATACGATGGGTTCTTCATTTGATTCACAAATCTACCTGTGGAAATAGTAAAAGACCCACTGAGCATGCACAGAAGAGAAAATGACAGCAACCTGAAATCTAGAGTCTAAAAATTTGAATTGATTGAGGACACATTTTTAAAATACTGTTACTGAAGCAATCTGATCGTTTGTAGAAATAGTGATTGCTGGTGATAAAAAAGCCATGCACCAGCTAAATAACATTTCAATGGAGATTTGCTACAAAGTTGTGGGGAAAGACATTGATCAACTGCTATTTCAGAAAACGTCTTGTACACTAACACTGCCCATAAACTAGTTCAATTTCAAAATCATATTTTGAGTATGCATGGTAGAAAGACCAAATGGATCTAAAAACACGATCATACGGAAACAATTGAAGAAACCTTCTGGTATACAAAATGCACGTCAATATTAATCATTAGATAAGTAGAAAGTTGACGGTAACTCCCACAAAAATGGTAGATTTCAACAAAGTCAGCAAGTGTCATGACAAAAAAGTATTGGCCAAACTTTTTATTCTTGGATAGGGTGCCAATCTTTAGACTGCTAGTGCATAATTTGCTTTGTGATATTCTTTGTAAAACTTTATTACAAAAATCATTACAAAAACGGGTGATAATACATGTATGCACCCTCATGGAAAGCCTTCTTGAAATGATTTTGTAATAAAGCTTTGGAAAAACCATTCAAAGATCGCAGACTGTTAGACACGTGTCTGCGTTGGTGGCCATCTTTGAATGTGTTTTTACTTTTGTTAAACCTATAAAAGATGGCTTCCTATGAATATGCATGGACACTCACAGGCATCCATCTTGAAATGTTTTTATTAAAGTAAAAATATTAAAAGATGACTGCATGTGCATGAGCATGCAAATGCATGTGTGACCATCTTAGAATGTGTTTCAATCAAATAAAAAAACATTAAAGGAATGGCACCCAGCCATGTGGATGCAAGTGCATGTGTACATACATAGGTGGCCATTTTACATGTGTATTTTTGAAGTAATGACTCATGCACACTACGTGTGCATAAAATGAGATGCAAGCCACTTGGTATCTGAGCCCTCCCTAAACTAAATTGAATTCAGCATTGGCTAAAAGCCAACAGTTTTTTCATGAAAAGTCTCACATTACAACAGTAGACCTCTTGTGCAAGAGCAAAATGACATCACTCACACTAGAGTGAGCCAATGCCTGTAGTGGGCTGACTCATTATCCCATTCTGAATACTGTAGTTGGCAGAAAATAAATGTGAATGAACAGCAACAGACCAACAAATGAAGAAAGTTAGTATAAAGTCCTTATAAGCATGTATATTACAAATATCATGTTACTAAAATCAAAAGGTCTTGGCTAATGCCAGACCTAAAGATCTTATTGGTTTCTCCTTGTCAAGCATGCAATGTTTTCTTTATTATTATTATTAATATGAAGGCATACACAATTAAAATAAAATTGTTTAAAGTTAAAAAGCAAACAAACAAAAAAAAGAAAAAGGAGAGAATGGCCCACCAGCCCTGGCAACACAGTGCATGACTGTTTTTTTTTAGTAGGTGTACAGGTGATCAAGCAAAGGACTGTCACTCTCAGGGCAAGAGAGGCAATGGTTCTAGGTATCTACAAATTGCCCAGTGCTACATGCAGAGGTGGGTAGAAGACTAGTAGATGAAGAAGGGTGACCCAAGAGGCTTCTATTTATGTAAATATATATGTGTATGTTTATTTATGACTTTTTAAAACATGAAGCTGACATGAACCCTAACAAAATCTCTAGAGAAGTTCCAAAAATTATCTTGTAAGTCTTTCATGCCTGTTGTACAACAAGCTTAGTGCCTGATTGCAGGTTAGATGGTAACAGACGTTTTTCTGATTTGTTACACAGAGCACAATCCATCAGCCAAATTTGCACCCCCAAAGGAATAGTATTGTAAATGAAATTTCCTTGAATTTTCACTTTCAGATATAAGACTTCTTCATAAATCACATCCAAATCAGGCAATAGGTTGTGATTTGGATGCACATTTCACTTAATTGACTACACTCTCCTTTGATGATTTTCCATCTTCTTTGACTCCCCCACCATTCTCTCCACTTTTCCTTATTTACATTTTCATGTCCTGATTTATATTAAAACATATGAATATTGTAAGCACTAATAACAAAGTATTTATTGGCAGAAAGCTCTATTCGACCTCAGAGATCCTCTCTATGATAAGAAAGTCATGACCAGGTTGTGCCAGAGGTGCTTTTCGTTCATTTGTGGCTCTCTTAGCTCAGCTTAGATTGCAAACCCCTGTGTGCATGGCTTCTGTTGAACAGTGGGAGAATGGAATTACGTTCATGAATGTGCAGCATGGAGCTCCTGCCAAAAATGATTATGTAGGTCCACCTAGACTTGTGAGCAAGTTCAATAAATGGTAGCTGATTGGCCATTACTTTATGCTAATCACTCTAGTAAGAAGCCCTCACTTTTAACTTGCAACCCCTAACTTAGTGGAGAATTATCTCATAACAGTGCTCACTTACAGTATAATTGACCCAATATGATAGTTATATGAAACAAATGGTCATCATTCACTCTCCTAACCCTTGGTGAAATACCCAATTCAGTGTTAATATTACTGCAGAGCAGATATCTTGTACTAGCAATTTTACCTTCTGTTTTTCCAATTTTTCCATTTTGCTGCCACTGGGTTATGGCTGGTGGTAACAAATAATGGATTTTCCATGAGATGATACACAATGACCAGTGCTTAATTAGAGGTGGTGGTTACTGATAGGGCCCATCAGCACTCATCTTTGGGGACCAGGCCTTATTTTTCAACATCAGAATGTGACCGAGAACCAGACGGACAAAGAAGGTAGAACAGAAACATAGCAAATAAGTTACAAATAGAGAAAGCAGGAATGAAAAGAGCCAACAAGAGTGAGATAAAAAGGTCAAGAGTGTATGGTGGTGAAGGAAAGAGGCATGAGGTGGAAGCAAGACTAGAAAGCTTTGGTATTCAATAACACTGAAAATCGGCAGCACAACAGGAGGCTTCTGAGGGAAACTTTGAGCCCAGCACCTCTTCTTTTACGAATTAGGTACTGAACATGACTATTCTATACTGGCAGTATTACCAAATCACTATAGGCCTTTTTTGGAGTTTGGCAGGTAGGATACTCCATAAAACATGGCATTTATCATGTTTGCAAATGTCATAGGTGATAATGCACTTGTAACATGGTGGACATTACATCCGGCATGTTGGTGTCAATGTATACCGTCCACCAAACTCTAAATAAGGCCCTAAGTCTGCTTTTATGTTAGAAATGTGTGTCCATGTGTGCTCAGGGTTTTTGCCAATGTAACAAACACATTACAAGTAATCAAAACAAAACTATGAAATATGTTCTTTCTAATTTAGCATTTACTAAGTGCTCTTTGGAAGGTCTCCAATAATCAAATCTAATCAATAAGACATGGTGCTTTGAGCTCGAGTGGAAGTGCCATTCCAGTGAAATTCAAATTCAATTCAGTCCAAAGAGAACGGAAACTCATAGCTTCACAAAAAGTTTGATTTCGGATGAAAGAAAGTAGAGTTATTTTTTGGAATAATGTTAGTCATGCCACATTAAAACACTCTGGTATTTTCAAGTTATAGATACCAATGAAGAGGCAGGAGGCACAGTCTTGCCTCACAGAACACATCCTGCTAATATAATGAACTTTTCTCATTCCAATTCACTCTCATTATTGCACTGGTTTTCATTCTAATGAACCTGCTGTTCTTCAATCTCAATGCCAAGTCTGACCTCTGCTGAATAATGCTGTCCTAATGAGACAGATTATTAGCTCTAAGGCTAGCATAGATGTCTTTCACAGGACTGAACCCACGCATGACTGGGATACTTATCATGTTTGCCTTTTCAGCAAGGCACAAGTATGACTTAATAACTAGTTACTGACACTTGTGATATATTCCAGACTTTCTAAATTGATTACTTGAAACACAGCACTGAGTTTATAAAGATGTGCAAGAATGTCTGTTAGTCTCAACATATGAAAACATTAATTAAACTTTTTAAACGTAACACGTTGTGGCATAAGAACGTGCCAGAGGGCTCAGTACAACCATACAACTAATGGAAATAAAAGAAGGGCCATTGAAATGCTATGAACATTGACAACAAATGTGGCATTGATATTGGTGATAAATGGTTAGAGTTAATGACCTATTCAAAAATAAGTCAGTGAATGTTTTAAAAAAACAAACAAACAAACAACAACACGAAAGAGCAAAACAAGGCGGGAAGTTGTGTGTGGAGACAATTGCCCATGCGCGGTTTGTTGATGCTGTGAGGACTGGCAGGGCGGGGCCCCGTAAGAGAGACGGAATGAAGAGAAGTTATTTACAGAAGTTAGGTGAAATGAGAATTGGAGACAATACTTGGTTGCTTGGATTAGACCCTTGCATATTTTTCTCCTTGGCAGTGCCTGTGCAGATGCGGACGTGGGAGCTAACACATGCTGACACTGCCTCTGCCAAGGCCAGAGCTGAAGGAGGTGGTGGGGAATGGCTTCTGCTGCTACACTCGCTCTGTTATGAATGAGAAAACAGAGATGCTACATGGAGGACGTTTTGCAGCTTCCTGTTCTGTTCGTCGAAGATGGCCCCGATTATAATGCGGTACGCGCATGGACTTTAGGATGAAGTTGGGCGACAGAGTAGATATTTCATTCGACATTCGATCCAGTTTAAGCAAAAACACGCATGTGTCACAGGTAAATTACCATACTAGGAAATCCCACCTATCACCTACCGTAAGAGTAATTCCTTACGTGATATTTTGGTTCACAGCCATTTGACCCAAGGCAGTGCAAGTGCAGGATCTTGGTTGATGGAACTCCCGGGCTTTCACAAATGTGGGAGATGCGAGGCCTGTGCCAACAGCTCAAACATGAAAAGTTACAAACTGCCAACAGACAAGACAGCGAAAATACACAAATGTATTAGCTGCAATAGTGACAATGTGGTGTATGTTTTGGAGTGTATGTGTGGCTTATAGTATGTGGGATGCACTATCTTCCCGGTAAAAAAGAGGGTTTTAGAACATCTTCGAGCAATTAAGAACAAGGACATGACGTATACAGTTGCAAAACATTGTGAACTAGTACATGGAAATGTCTCAAATTTTGTTTCTAAAATATCGTTTTTTGGTGTTCACAGGATCCCAGCCAAGGTAAGAGGGGGAGACAGACAACGCAGTTTGAGGCGAATGGAGTCTGAATATATCATCCGGCTCAGCAGCAGATACCCTGGTGGCCTCAACCATGATGAGAAGCTCCACGTACACTTAGGATAGTTTCTTCTTTTTTTCCCCTTCGGGATATCCATTGTGGATTTCCTAGTATGGTAATTTACCTGGGACAAATGCGCGTTCTTGCTTAAACTGGATAGAATAGCATACCAAGTAAACCCCCCTTCTTTTGTTGCTTTATTTTCTTAATTTCTTTGTATATATTCCCCCCCTTTTTTTGCACCTCCTTTATTAAAAATAAAAAATAGTATCAGGATTATACACGACCTTTTAGAACATGGCCAGGAAAGCGTAGAGCTTTTACACGGGAGAGACTCAGCCACTGGGCTTTTTATTTTTATTTCGTATAGGCATCACATTGATGGTACCTTTAATTTGCCACTAGGCATTCACTTTGTAGCGGTTGCTTCAAGTGTTGAAATTATGCTTTGCTGACTATGCACAAACTATGAAATATTTGTTATTTATTAAGTTGATAAATGTACATATTACTATGTGATTACCACAGTATAAATTTACCTGTGCATTTATGTCTTTTATAATGCTGAGCAATATGGGCAGCTTTCTCTCCCATGGAATTGGAGGAATCACTCGTGTCCTTGTAAAGTCTGTTTTCCTGCTCTATGAATGTTCATTCACAATTTTTTGTTGAAAATAGAGCACTTCCAGGTCGGAAAGTGACCGTGACAAAGACCGTTCCGGTCGAAACGCGTCAGTCAATAAAACTTTATTTCTCCGAAATCCTGGTGTGCAGCTATTTCTTTCGCGTGACAACGTGAGGGGCTTTTGAAATATATAGTTTTTCGCGGAAATAAATAAACCACGCTAAAAGAAATTGGGCTCGGCATTGGTTTGTCTATATACAACTAATTGTTTGGATATATATATATATAGATATATATATATATATAAATAGATATATATACATATATATTCACTGAAAAAAACATAGGTTTCAGTGACGTTATAGTTAGCTGGACATTTCACTCGTACAAAACCATAGAAATTCCACTGTTATAGTTAGTTCAGCTAACTATAACTCGCGCCCCACAATGAACTGCTAATGACATCACATATTACATCATTCATGACATGGTCAGTGACATCACTGATGACATCACTGATGACATCACTGATGACATCACTGATGACATCATCCATGTGACAATCTGATGCACCTTCTCACACCCTAATATAATCTTTGATACACCCACTCCAAAAAGAGAATACCATTTTTGAAACCATAGACACATCAATACCACTTACTACATATCTAATCACTGGTTCTTAGGTCTGCACACTCATCCACTCATTCACCCATACAATCACTCATACATGTAGTCACTCATCAATACAACACTATCATATGCACTCATACACCTACACAGACACTCACACACCAGCACTCATCCAGAGTTACTCACACACCTAGTCAGTCATGCAAATAATCAATCACACTTCCATTTACTGACCTATACAGTTATACACACAACACATCACTTATTCAAACAGAAAGAAAATTACTCTCTTATACAATCACTGATACAAGTACACACTCATCCATACAGCCACTCTCACAATCACTAACTCTCACGTATAGTCATTTATATACTCCAACTCTCACATACACTGTCTTTTACATATGTAGTTAGTTGGACATGTACCACTGAGACATCCATTCACTCACTAACACACCCATACACACACTCACCCACGCATACAGCTGTTTCCACATGCACTCTTGAACCCATACACCCAGTGAATCAACCACTCAAACATGTATGCACAGAGTCACACACTTCCCACGCACCCACACACACACTCATGCACCCATACAAATACTCTGGCAACCAATTAATAACCCATATAGACACTCATGTAGCTACTGACCAACCCATGCAGCAGCTTATACAACAGCAAACAGAATGATATAGACATTCACACAGTTTAGTCACTAACTCATGCATTCAGTAAGACACATGTAATAACTCAGTTAAACAGTCAGTCACACACCTACTAAATCCTCCATCCAGACACTTATACACCCACTCATTCTTCAATACACCTTGGTATATATATAATACATATTTAAACTTTAAAGAAAAACACATTCACTGGATGATGTCATCAGTGATGTCATCAGTGATGTCATTTGAGATGTCATCAGTGATGTCACTGACCATGTCATGAATGATGTAATATGTGATGTCATCAGCAGTGCATTGCGGGGCGCGAGTTATAGTTAGCTGAACTAACTATAACAGTGGAATTTCTATGGTTTTGTACGAGTGAAATGTCCAGCTAACTATAACGTCCCTGAAACCTATGGTTTTTCTGTGAATTTCAAAGGTTTTTAAATGCTAATTTCTAACTATAACGTCCCTGAAGCCTATGGTTTTTCAGTGAATTTCAAAGGTTTTTAAATGCTAATTTCTAACTATAACGTGCCTGAAACCTATGGTTTTTCAGTGAATTTCAAACGTGTTTTAAATGCTAATTTCTAATTATAATGTTCATTAAACCTATAGTTTTTTCAGTAATTTTAAATTATCATTCCATTCTCAACCTAGTGAAAACAGCCGATATCGCCAGTTTTCCAACAATAGCTTCCGCAAAAAAATTCGCCACAAATGAGAGCGACAACTAACGCTAATAATATGCAGAGTAGGCGTTCCCGTGCAAAAATAACGCGAAAACACCACTTCCCGATATTTTCAACGAGCAGCCAAATCTGGGGTGCGATCCAAAAACAGGCGATACGCTGCGTTAGCAGTAGGAATTTAACATCTGCCTTTTACTGGTGTAAAGCAGGATGACTTCCTACAGTGTGAAAGGGAGCCCAGCCCAGAACCACATTTGAAGACCAACACATGTCATAGAGCTACTGACCATGCAGCTCCGACACCCAAGAAGGCCACAACACCCACTGCCATCACCCTCAGGACCTCCCCCGGACCACCCCCTCCCTACTACCACCGAGGCAGCGCAGAACAGGACAGCGGACCTTCCAAAAACGGCATGGTCCCTCAGCCACACAATAGCTGAATCTTGGGAGATGTGGCAACCAAGTATGTGTGAAGGACGCAAGTCACCCATCAATAAAAATGCACACAATACCAAGTGTAGCGGTAATGTGGTGGACAGACCTCACTATGCAGTAGCACAAACCTCTCCATGTGGACATATACTGATGGTGCTTGTAGTGTTGTGGACAATAGACGCAACCATGTTATCTCAGGCAGTGGGGAAGATCTCGGTCATGTAGCTGTGTTGTCCCCCCTGGAAGCGGAAGCGGAGTGGGCTGGTTAAACGTACGCCACTCCAGCGTAGGAGTATGAATAAATAGGCTGGGGCTCTTGGCGTGGTTCACTTGTGGGAAGGCCAAGCATCTGCCAGGGCAGCAGCCCTCACCCTGCCACGAGGCCTCTGCCGTGACCGCCAGCCTCCTCGACACAGGCCCCCTGCGAACCCAGCAGCAGAGCACCACAGACTTATGTCTGTACAGACTACTGCCTTCGAACTACACTGCAGACAGCAGGGCTCACAATTCAGATCGAGTCGCGATTGCAGATGACGCAGTCCAGTAGGCAAGAGACTTTGATCCCAGTGCGGCCCGCCCGGACCACGCATCATCGCAGACTGCGCACACACTGAGTGCTTCAGGTGCAACTAACTCAGTGCACCACAAGTCAATGCCACGTGGACTTATTAAGACAGAATTCATTAGGCAAAAGACATTGCTACCAGTGCGGCCCGCCCGGACCACGTATCATCGCAGGCTCCACACACGCTGCTTGCTTCAGGTGACACTAACTGTACAGCTCAACTCAACGCCACATGGCTGTGGGCCCTTGCTGACCGCTGCCTCCGGCCTACACTGCGGTCATCAGGGCTCACATTTAAAATTGACTCTTGATTCATTAATTGCAGAGTCCAGTAGGCAACTAAGTATTACGTCCCTAAAACCTACATAATATCCTTTTAATATCCTTGCTTCAAGAACTTGTTTTATATCAGTTATAGCTTTAGTACAATGACCAAGTTCATCTTGCAAATCCAAAGGAACACTGAATGGCAGTCTACACTGCGGACAGCAGAGCTCACAATTTGAATTCAGTCTTGATTTATTAATTGCAGACAGAATTGTACTCTATGTCCTCGAATTTTGTCAAGAGGAAGTGACAAAAAGGATTCCTTGATGTCTGTGCTGACTACTGCCTTCGATCTACACTGCGGTCAGCAGGGCTCACAATTCAGATCAAGTCGCGATTGCAGATGACGCAGTCCAGAAGGCAAGAGACATTGCATTATCGCTGGCTGCGCACATGCTGAGCGCCACACCTACCACTAACTGTATGCAGCTCAAGTCAACGCCACGTGGCTCTGGGCTCTTCCTGACAACTGCCTCCGGCCTACACTGCGGTCAGCAGGGGTCACAATTCAGTTCGAGTCGCGATTGCAGATGACGCAGTCCAGTAGGCAAGAGACATTGCATCATCTATGGCTGCGCACACGCTGAGCGCCACACCTACCACTAACTGTATGCAGCTCAAGTCAACGCCACGTGGCTGGAGGCCCTTCCTGACCGCTGCCTCCAGCCTACACTGTGCTCAGCAGGGCTCACAATTCAAATTCAGTCTTCATTCATTAATTTCAGAGTCCAGTAGGCAACTAACTATAACGTCCCAGAAACCTACATATTTCGACAGTGTATTCCATAAATGTTTCATCTTTTGTTCCATACACCTACACTGCGGTTAGCAGAGCTCACAATTTAAATTGAGACATGATTTATTTATTGCAGAGAGAATTGTACTCTATGTCCTCGAATTTTGTAAACAGGAAGTGACTAAAAGCATTCTTCGATGTCTGTGCTGACTACTGCCTTCAATCTACACTGCGGATAGCAGGGCTCACAATTCACATCGAGTCACGATTGCAGATGACTCAGTCCAGTAGGCAACAGACATTGCTCCCAGTGCGGCTCGCCCGCACGACGCATCATCGCTGGCTGCGCACACGCTGAATGCTTCTGATGCCCCTATCTCAGTGCAGCACAACTCATGGACCCTTTATGATACAATGTTTTGTGTATAATTTCACATCTGCTGCCCCTACCTCAGTGTACCACAAGTCATGGACCCTTTACGATACAATCTTGTGTGTATTATTTCACATCTGTTGCCCCTACCTTAGTGCAGCACAAATCATTGACCCTTTATGATTGAATCTGTGTGTCTGATCCAATGATTACTGTTGTACTTGTTGCCAGCACCAACCATTCCCGGAGGGCTGGCTTACACTCACCCCACACACATCCAGCACAGACGTCACTGGACATGTGACCCTGGTAATAAAAATGAGTCGAGCGCACGTGCCCATACCCAGTTCCACTATCTATCTGTGTCCGTATGTTCATTATGTATGCAAGATGCCGCCCCTGGGCCCTACCACATTACATTGTGCTGTGGACAGCGTATGCAACCATGTTACCTCTGGCAGTGGGGAAAACTTCGGTTATGTAACTTTCTCTCGGTCATTGTACAAGTACGTACGTAGAGACTGGATCATTAGAGTACTGCAAGGAGAGTGTATAGTGAATTTATAAGTGCTTGGGCATTGGCAGAGTAATTGTATAAGTACATATGTTGGCGCAGCCTAACCCCGAACACAAGCTTGGCTCTAATTGGCTGCCCTCCATGTGCCAAAAACTGAAACTTGAACGTTGCATGGCCCTGTATTGCTACAGCTGCAACACTCCACTGAATGTGCAATAAACATTCATATCCACACAGATGTGTCATGTCCACCATCTTTCATGTGTGGAACTATGGATGAATGTAGGGTCAGTGATTCCCCGTACCTTCCATGTTGGCCATGTTGTGGGACTTGGCTCACAGAGTGACACATTGGCACTTGAGACCCGGGTGACGTCAGCACTACAACAGGGACACCTGCATCAGTTGATTCCTCATACATCCCAGGACGGAGCCATGCCCATAGCTGCGGAGTCATTCTTCACAGCCTCACACAGGACTGCCGTACACCAGGCCAGCCCACTCCGCTTACACTTACAGGGAAGGACAACAACGCTACATGGCCCAGATTTTCATTGCAGTGATCTGCTGGTCACACCCTAGTTGTCAGTACGCCACAGCCACTCCCTCACGGCTAGTATACACCCACACCACACCCATCCAGCACAGGCGTCACAAGACACTTGACCCTGCCAATAAAAAAGACCGGGTGCACGTGCTCGACGCCATTTCAGAGTTGCTTGCACCGGATACACTGCGGCCGGCACAGGCACACCGGCACGGGACGGTGACTTTTGGTCCACTGAGGTACGGGCACCGTAACTGCTGAGCGGGTGTGCAGCCTGTGGTGATGGCCCATCCCGGCGGTCTGGACAGCTCAGGTTTTGTGTGCCCTGCTGGACCGCAGTGTAGGCCTGAGCCATCAGACAGCGCAGGCCTACCGCCACATGGCGTCGCCTCGCTGGTCACAGAGTTAGTGGCACCGCAAGGGCTGAGCAGGTGTGCAGCCTGTGATGAAAAGCCCGGTGCACTGGTATGTCCTCTGCCATGGCAAAATCAAGACCCAGCACCAAATGTGAGACCTGGTGGTCTGCGGAGCGGGGCTGCATGATATGCAGGGTGCCGTGTCCGCGGGCCCCGGGCTTGGGGCTTGCAGCGGCATGTGGTAGGCCCTCTTTTCTACACGCAGGTTGCAAAAGGTGAGCAGAGAGGCTTGTTAGCGCAGCAGCGGGCAGTCACCTCCGGGCAGTGGGAGTGGATGGGGTGCAGCAGCCTGGGTGCGCAGCGGTGGACAGTCACCTCTGGGCAGTGGGAGTGGATGGGGTGCAGCAGCCTGGGTGCGCAGCAGCGGGCACACATCTCTGGGCAGTGGAAGTGGTTGGGGTGCAGCAGCCTGGGTGCCAGCGGCGAGCAGACACCTCTGGGCAGTGGAAGTGGATGGGGTGCAGCAGCCTGAATGCACAAAGGTGGGACAGAGAATTAGGCGTGTGCAGTTGTATGTACTCTGCCATTACTGATTCCATACTACGTTTCAGATGAGTAAGCTTGAGGGCTCCACTATGTCCCGGCACGTGGTTGGAGACACACCGGTGACGGAAAGGTGAGCTGTGAGGGTTTTTTTCCACAGTGTGGGCACTCAGGGCCTGATTCACAGAACTAACTTACGTCAAAAACGTAAACGTAAAGTTAGTACTTTTTAGGTATTCACAGAATACAATTATTCATTTTGGTATTCACAGAATGAACTTACTCATTTCGGTATTCACAGAAGTTAGTAGTCCTAACTTTAGGACTCCTAAATGCCTTCTGTGAATACCGAAAATCTTAAAGTTAGGATTTTTCTCAGTTTAGGAGTAGTAAAGTTAAGTAAAATCCTAACTTTAAGACTTTCGGTATTCACAGAAGGCATTTAGAAGTCCTAAAGTTAGGACTACTAACTCTGTGAATACCGAAATGGTAAGTTCATTCTGTGAATACCAAATGAGTAAGTGTATTCTGTGAATACCTAAAAGTACTAACTTTACATTTACGTTTACGTTTACGTTTTTGACGTAAGTTAGTTCTGTGAATCAGGCCCTCACTGTCCCTCTCCATCTCTTCCTTTCTCTCCCTCACACTCTTTCTCTCTCTCTTCCTCTTCCTCTCTCTCACTCTATCTCTTCCTCTCTCTCACACTGTTTTTTTCTTTCTCTCTACCTCTCTCTCTCTTTCTCTCTCACTCTTCCTCTGTTTCTCTCTTCCTCTTTCTCACACTGCTTCTCTCTTTCTCTCCCTCTCTCTCTTCCTCTCTCTCACTGTTTCTCTCTCTCTTCCTCTCTCTCTCACTCTTTCTCTCTGTCTACCTCTCACTCTTTCTTTCTTTCTCTCTCTCTTCCTCTCTCTCTCTCCTTTGATGGACGCATGACGCACAATCTTATCTTGCTTTTTGTCTAGCAGGCTGTGATTCACAGATTGACAACCTCCCCCCCGACACGGACCTCCCGCCACGAGGCGATGACTTCAGTTCCACTGAGTTAGTGCCACCAGAGCTGAGCACGTGTGCAGCCTGAGATGATGCATGGCCATCCTGCAATCAACACCCACTTTGAATTGTGAGCTCGTCTTGACCGCGATTACGCAATGCCTGAGGAGGTTGCTTCGGCACGTGGTGGACCCTCTTAGGCACACGCTGGTGGCGGAAGGTGAGCAGAGAGGCTTGTTTCCGCAGCAGCGAGCAGTCACCTCTGGGCTGTGGGAGTGGATGGGGTGCAGCAGCCTGGGTGCACAGGAGCGGGCAGACACCTCTAGGCAGTGGGAGTAGATGGGGTACAGCAGCCTGGGTGCACAGGAGTGGGCAGACACCTCTAGGCAGTGGGAGTGGATGGGATGCAGCAGTCTGGGTGCGCAGGAACGGGCAGTCACCTCCGGGCAGTGGGACTGGATGGGGTGCACCAGCCTGGGTGCACAGCAGGGGGCAGACACCTCTGGGCAGTGGGAGTGGATGGGATACAGCAGCCTGGGTGCGCAGAGGCGGGCAGACACCTCTGGACGGCAGGAGTCGATGGGGTGCAGCAGCCTTGGTGCGCAGGGGCGAAACAGAGAATTAGGCGTGTGCAGTTGTATGTACTCTGCCATTACTGATTCTATACTATGTTTCAGATGACTAAACTTGAAGACTGCACTATGTCCCGGCACGTGGTTGGAGACACACCGGTGGCAGAAAGGTGAGCTGTGAGGATTTTCTCCACAGTGTCAACACTCACTCTCCTTCTCCATCTCTTCCTTTCTGTCACTCACACTCTCTCTCTCTCTCTCTCTCTCTCACTCTCTATCTCTTCCTTTCTCTCTCTCACACTCTTTCTCTCTTTCTATGTCTCTTCCTCTCTCTCTCATTCTTTCTTTCTCTCTCTCGTCCTCTCTGTCTCACTCTTTCTCTCTCTCTCTACCTCTCTCTCACACTGTTTCTCCTTCTCTCTCGCTTCCTTGTATCTCACTCTTTCTCTCTTCCTCTCTCTCTCACTCTTTCTCTCTTTCTCTGTCTTCCTCTCTGTCTCACTCTTTCTTTCTCTCTCTCTTCCTCTCTCTCACTCTTTCTCTCTCACTCTTTCTCTCTCTCTCTTTCCTTTCATGGACGCATTACGCACAATCTTATCTTTCTTTTTGTCTTGCAGGCTGTGATTCACAAATTGTCGAGAGATGACACGCCATACCTGTACCTACTTTTATTTTGTTGTTTTGTTTAAATAAAATGTTTTATATGTAAATCCATAGATGACTGAGATTCTTATTTGTCCAACCTCACATGCATCTTCTTTACTATAATTGTGCGACATCAGCCAATTTGTTACGTTCCAGATTTCCTAAGGTTGCTGTCACATTTGTTTGTGTGGGGAGGGAGGTGAGGGGGGATGGCGGACAAGGGGCTGGTGGCGGGGGGTGTCGGAGCACTGTTGGGTGTCCGAGTTGCATGATCGTTGGCTCCATTGCATCTGTTGTCATTCACGTGTGGCTCTGGGCTAGGCTCCCTTTCACATTGCAGGTTGTAGTCCGACTTTACACCAGCTCAGAGCAGGTGTAAACTTTCTGCTACTAACGCACCTTATCGCCTGTTTTGTACTCTCTTCAACGATCTTGCTGGTGGTTGAGACACTTGCGAAGTGATGTGTTCGCTGCTTTTTGCACGGGAACGCCTACTCTACATCTCATTAGCAATATTTGCCGGAGTCATCCGTGACGATGCTTTTTGAGGCTGCTATCGCTGGTAAACTGGTGATATGGGCTGTTTGCTCAAGCTTGTGAATGGTGCGTTAAATTTATCACCATTTTGGTTGCGATAAAGTGCCGTTAACTCGGCGATATGTCCTTGAGAATATACCCATCGGTGTTTGAAAGACTTAAGAAGTACTCGAGTGCCGCGCTGAGAGTCGCGCACCCATCGCTTTCACAAGTTTGCTATGACAGGGCGGGAGAGAGCGTGAGAGAGAGACGGAGTGAGATAGCACAAGCAGCGCAAGGCCGCACGGGCACCTGGCTCCACATGCCAACATGTGTGTGTGCATCGCCATCCGTGCACAGGCAATTCCCCCACAATGCAGCCCACACACATAGCAATCACAGAACATCAGCAATGAAGGCAATGTGGTACAAAACTCCCCTCATACGGGTTCTGTGTCCTGTGTGTGTGGCGGGGTGATGGCTGCATGGCTGTATGCCCCTGACACATCAGACTGTGTAGGTGAGTGGGCTGCATCAGATGTCGTCCAGCACCTATGCAAAAACAATGTCTGGCTCACAGAGGCGGAGCTTGCCAAAGGGATACACCCCGTTGCACATGCAACAGTCAGTTCTTCCCTGTGTTGGGAGGAGGCTCATTGTGGCACACGAGTGGACAATCTTTACAACACACCTCACAGTTAGACACCAGTGGAGTGGCATAGGCTTTATTGGCATGTGCGTGTGAGTACGGACGAGGCAATGGCCACAACAGGCACGGACATGCTTAAGACACTTACACGCAGCATGGGTACATGTCGAGGGGCAGATGATGTTGGGGCTGAAATGGACAAGATTTATCACATATGGCAACGCTCACAGCCCACCTTGCCTTGCTCCCCAACAACTTAGATTTCCTAAGAACACCCAAATGCAAAGCCTCGCAGTACCACACCAGCCTTGACTGACATTGAAATCTACCTCTCAGTGTAAAGAATGAGACCACAAAGTGTGCACATAACATTTCTTCTTTTGTGGGTGGAGGATATGCCACAGCTTTGAGCAATGATTTGAATGTGTGTACCACGTTGTGGGACATGGGTTGCTGTTTTCGTGGGTGTCAAGGCCATCCCATGCGGGGGTACCACAGGCAGGGGCTTCTATGTGTGGGCTGTGGATAAGTCGGATGGTTTATTTGGCATCTGCACAGTGCCCCGTGTGAGGGGGCACGACTCACTGTACATGGGGTCTGCATGGTACTCTGCCTCCGGGGTGCGGCAATTGTCTGCTCTGCCGACAGTGATCAGGTGTGAGGGTCCGACAGGTTCACATGTCGTGCTACATCGCCATGTGTGTGCTCTCACCGAGCAGTGTCTCCGAATTGGCAAAGTTCCCAAACGACGCTGTGTTGCTCGGACCATGGACCTGCGTCGCCTTGGACAGGTGTGTGTGCACACGCGTTATTCCACGCACATGCATCCAGAGCTCGACCGAAAGGAGACGTGTCCTCTGTTTTGGTGGGATGTGTGAGCAATCCCCACCATGCAACAAGTTGTTGGGCCATGTGCTGTGGGTGGCAATAGGATGTGGCTGCAGGTACATAGTTACTCGTCCATGAATGCCCGTGCAGCTTCATGTGCAATGTGTTCCAATAGTACGTCGTTGTTGTGTTCAAGGAACACCAGGGTGAGCCAATCCATTAGGTGGTCCGGGCAGGTGTGCTCAGCCCATGCTGTCTCACCGATCCGCAACACAGCCCAATAGGGGAGCGCCTCGATGTGGTCACTGCACAAGAGAAATTGTGCCATCTCCCATGCACAACTACCAATACATACGCAGTATGTCAAGGCATCCCATGCACGGCTGTCTCAATTACACTCCTGTTCGTTATCCAACAGGGGGCGCAAACACAAGTCATAGTCCAATTCATCAACAGTTGTGTTGGATAGGCAGACATCCATGGGACACCCGAATGTGCATGTTTGGCAGTGGAACCAAGGCTGGACGCAGGTGACGTGGGCAATGCGGAAGCTGAGCCTCTAACTGATCCACATTCCATCTCTGTTAAGTTAATAACACATTAATTTTCTACTGTCACCCCTTCTCCACTATTTCCAGACTGAGCATAATTTCCAAACGTGCCACATTCTGTTTATCTCGCCAGAATAGATATACAAATGGAAATTAACGCTACATCGAATTTTCAAAACCATACAGGGCCATATTCACAAGAATGGCGATAACATTATCGCAGCTTTAGCGGCAGGAAACTGCCGCTAAAGCGGCGATAATGTTATCGCTGGTCTTGAGAATATGGCCCACAATCTTTACAGATGACAACTTACACTTTTTCTTTGTGAAAAACTCCTAAACATATATAAAGTACTTGTTTAACAACTAATTACACATTATGCATATTTTAGAACCAATAAAACACCAGACTTTACTATCACTATGTTATTTAGAAATAAAAAATACTTTCAAAGTTAAAAATATCGTCTCAAATACTTAACCACTACTACAAAACACATAGCACACCTTCTTAATTTCTAATTTACCTTCCTAGTTGGTATACAGATTTCAAATGTCACAAACGCATGCAATTGTTTTCTTGTCACACACTACATGTAATGCACTGCTTTCATCAAGAATGGACCCAGTAATGGCACAATTACCCTGAAGCTCCACACATAAATCCATGTAAAGAACAAATCAGAATAGTTCCTTATTTTTTTTAGATTGCAAAACCTCTCTTTATTGGTTATTTTTGAACTTTCCATATAAACAGTTTTTTTAAGGACACATACAGGTGAAAATTCAAGGTATTGTATGAACACTTTCTAGAACATTCTACGACACATTCAGGTTAAAAGTTCATAATTTTTTTAAACCTACCGATATTTTTTTTGCAACATTTTCTCCAACATTTAATGGCAAGTGGAGGTCAAAAGTTCACCATTCTTTCAAGTTTGAACTGCACTTTCCAAATACAATTAGCAGGTGTGGTTGAGCTGAGCAAATTTCATCCTATAATATGTACTCCACGTATAAACTGCTTTTTTATTAACCAATCACAAAGATGCTTTTCATCAAAACTAATATACACCCTACTTTTTAAGGACACAATACATTTCATCTCCCAATCGGTTAACGTTTTGTATGTAAAAAAAAAGTAGTTCCCCATGTTTAAACATATCTCTTATTCTACGAACGGACTGCATGAGCTACAGACATGTATCCATATCTTCTAGCCATACCTTCAAAATGCTAGTGTGGATTGTAGGACATAGCTATGTTTTCTGGTGCAAGAGGTATGCAGAACAGAGACGTATTGACTTAGACCTAGGTTTACAAAATGTGCACATTAAATGGTTTGCACAGAGAGGATTGAAGTGGCACCAATTGCTCCCTTTGGTTAAAACCTGTTTGCATCTCCAACACCCTGATCTCATGATTGTGCACTGTGGTGGTAACGACCTAGGCACATTGTCTGGGGTAGGTTTGGAAATGCTTATGAAGGACACCTTTGGACAATTTATGTTACTTTTGCCTCAAACTGTCTTTGTATATTCCAATATATGCCAAAGACAGAAGTGGAAATGGTCAAACCAATTTTGTCACAAGATTGAAAAATCTAGGAAGAATGTCAACAAAGCTGTGTCTGCATACCTCAGAGACCATAGAATGGGGTCGATTTACAACAACAACATACGTTTTGATATGGCTGATATCTACAGAAGTGATGGAGTACACTTCACAGATGATGGAAACCGAGTTTTCCTGATTAACCTGAAGCTGTGCATTTGCACTTACATGTAGCTCCAACTAATAAACACAAGGGCTCTTTTTAGAGCCGCCTTATATTCCCGATTTCGGCTCGCAGAGTGTCAGCTGCAGTTCGGCTAGCTGAGGGACACCTGCGGGCCGTCGGGCAGGCTCGCAGAGGAAGAGCTGCGGCCCGTGGGCTTAGCTCGCAGAGAGAGACCCTACGAGCCATTGGCTCGCAAAAGCACAGCACCGTACTGGCTCGCAGAGGGAGAGCTGTGGCCTGACTCGCAGAGGGAGACCAACGGGCCAACAGGCCTGCTAGCAGACACACAGCTATCAGTTAACGGGCTGGCTCGCAGAGATACAGCTGCGAGCCCTCCGAGCTGCAACCCGACGGGCTAACTCGCAGAGGGAGAGTAACGGGCTGACGGACACAGCTATGAGCTAACGAGGTGGCTCACAGAGGTAGAGCTGTGGGCCCGACGGCTCGCAGACACAGAGCTGCGAGCCGACGGACTGGCTTCTAAAGGCATAGCCGCGAGCTGATGATGTGGGGAGAGGGAGCGTAAAAGGAGTATCTCACACAGACATACCTGCGGGATATTTTCAGTATTGCATCGCAGAGGTAGAATTACGGATCCGATGCCTTTTAGAGGGAGAGATGCGAGCTGACGGACTGAGTCAGAAAATGGCTCACAGCTCGCAGTTGCAGAGCTGCGAGCCGACGGACTGGCTTCTAAAGGCATAGCCGCGAGCTGGTGATGTGGGGAGAGGAACCGTGAAAGGGGTATCTCGCACAGACAGAGCTGCGGTATATTTTTAGTGTTGTCTCGCAGAGGTAGAACTACGGACCTGATGCCTTGTAGAGGGAGAGTTGTGAGCTGATGGACTGAATCACAAAATGGCTGCCAACACTTTCTAGTTTCAACAGTTCGCAGCCAATGAGCCGTTAGTTCGTGCTCGTAGCGCTTCAGCCAATCAGGTGTCAGAATTCTTAAATATCGATATCTGGAAAATTTGATATTTCTCTAAAACTACTGAATGGATTTACCCGATTTAAACAAAAGCGCTTTCTGGACCAAGACCTTTCTCTGTGCCAAATTTGGCGTAATTCTGTTCAGCAGTTTGACCTGTAGCCTTGACTAAAGTTTCCTATGGAAATTGCATGGAGAAAACACGTTTTGGGAGCCCCCTTTTTTCTTAGCCCCCCTTGACGAATCCCCCCCAAACTTTTAGGGTAGGAGCTGACCTGAAAAGAGGAACTTTTTAGAAAATTTCGTAAAGATTCGTCAAACGACGCCAAAGTTATAAGCACATCAAAAAATGCTTTTCCTATGGAAACGTGGTCCTAACTATAACTACCTACTGGCGACCGCCAGTAGGTAATATATATATATATATATATATATATATATATATATATATATATATATATATATATATATATATATTCACTGAAAAAAACATAGGTTTCAGGCACGTTATAGTTAGAAATTTGCATTTAAAAAACCTTAAAAAATCACTGAAAAAACCATAAGGTTTTAGGGACAGTTATAGTTAGTTGGACATTGCACTCGTACAAAACCCGTGAAATTCCCCCGTTATAGTTAGTTCAGGTAACTATAACTCGCGCCCCGCAATGCACTGCTGATGACGTCACATATTACATCACTCATGACATGGTCAGTGACATCACTGATGACATCACTGATGACATCTCAAATGACATCACTGATGACATCACTGACGACATCATCCAGTGACTGTGTGTTTGTGTAAAGTTTAAATATGTTTAATATACATAGGGAAAGGCGTATTGAAGAATGAGTGGGTGTATAAGTGTCTGAATGGATGATTTAGTAGGTGCGTGACTGAGTCTATAAGTGAGTGATTAAACGTATCTTACTGGATGCATGGGTGAGTGACTAAACTGTGTGAATGTCTGTATCCGTCTGTCTGTTGTTGTGTAAGCAGCTGCATGGGGTTTCTGACTAGCTAAATGAGTGTCTATATGGGTTATGGATTGGTTCTCTGAGTATCTGTATGGGTGCCTCAGTGTTTGTGTGGGTGGGGTGAGTGTGACTCTGTGCATAGATGTGTGAGTGGGTGATTCACTGGGTGCATGGTTTCAAGAGTGCGTCTGTGATGGACTGTATGGGTGGGTGAGTGTGTGTATGGGTGTGTTAGTGATTGAATGTATATCTCAGTGGTACATGTGTGAGTAACTACATATGTGAAAGGCAGTATATATGTGTGTTGGAGTATATAAATGGCTATAAGTGAGAGTGTGTGATTGTGAGAGTGGCTATATGGATGAGTGTGTGCTTGCATCAGTGATTGCATAGGAGCGTAAGAATGTGCTAGTATTTTTATGAGTAAGTGAGCTGGTGTGTATAACTGTATAGGTGAGTAAATTGGAGTGTGATTAATTATTTTCATGACTGACTAGGTGTGTGAGTACCTCTATGGATGAGTTGCGTTGTGTGAGTGTTTATATAGGTGTATGAGTGCATATGATAGTCCTGTACTGAGTGACTGTAAGAATGAGTGACTGTACGGGTGAGTGAGTAGATGTGTGTGTGTAGACCTAAGAATCAGTGAGTGGGTATGTACTTATTGGTATTGGAGTGTGTATGGTTTTGAGAATGGCAGTCTGTAATTTAGAGTGGGTGTTTCAAAACTTATATTAGGGTGTGAGAAGATGCATTAAATTCTCACATGGATGATGTCATCAGTGATGTCATCAGTGATGTCATTTGAGATGTCATCAGTGATGTCATCAGTGATGTCACTGACCATGTCATGAGTGATGTAATATGTGACGTCATCAGCAGTGCATTGCGGGGCGCGAGTTATAGTTACCTGAACTAACTATAACGGGGAATTTCACGGGTTTTGTACGAGTGCAATGTCCAACTAACTATAACTGTCCCTAAAACCTTATGGTTTTTTCAGTGATTTTTAAGGTTTTTTAAATGCAAATTTCTAACTATAACGTGCCTGAAACCTATGGTTTTTTCAGTGAATTTCAAAGGTTTTTTAAATGCTAATTTCTAACTATAACGTGTCTGAAACCTATGGTTTTTCAGTGAATTTCAAAGGTTTTTTAAATGCTAATTCCTAACTATAACATGTCTGAAACCTACGGTTTTTTCAGTGAATTTCAAAGGTTTTGTAAATGACAATTTTTAAATGTATTAATTGTTATATTTATTTTTTAATACTGATTTACTACATTTTTAGAAACAATTTTTTTTACATATTTTATTTTTTAAATTACATTGTAATTACATTATACATTACAAAAAATACTTTCTCAGAATGAATTACTTTAGTTTAAATACTTTGCACATAGGCAATAGACTTTTAAGTACAGTAGTTACAGTTGTTGCAATGGGCAACACATTTTCAAACACAATGCAACATTCAGCTCAATGTGAATTTCTAGTTAAATGCAATTAGTTACTTTATGGATTACTTTTCTAACCACAGGACTGGATCCTAGATTCAGTCCTGGGACATCTCCTGTAAACAGTTGAGTAAAAGCGTTTTGGTTACATTAGTGATTTTTAAGGAATATTATTGTATTTTAAAAGTTGACACTGAAACTTTTTCTCATAGAATCACCAATGTTATCCTATGGAAGGAAATTCACTTAGCAGGTAAAAACTGTTATCGTTACTTTTTCTTACTCAGTGTTGCATCCTGGATCCAGCACTGGTGCATCTCCTGTAAACAGTTGAAAGAATGCGTTTAAGTCATACAGGCGATTTTTAAGGAATATTTGTAGTTTGTGAAAATCGACATTTTGAAACTTTTCTGCTGAAAACCAGACAATGGATTCCTATGGAAGAAAATATAAGTTACTGGTAAGTACGGTTAAAATTACTTTTCAGGGTCAGTGCTGGGCTAAAAGATGCAGCACTGAGGTCTCTCCTGATAACAGGTGAGTAAATCGGAATTTGTATTTCGGCTGATTTTAGAGGAATATTTGTATGTTTCAAAAATCAACACTTAGAAACTTTTTCAGCAAAAAGCAGACAATGATATCCTATGGAAGGAAATTCAAGTTACTGGTAAGTACGGTTAAAATTACTTTTCAGGACCAGTACTGGGCTGAAAGATACAGCACTGAGGTCTCTCCTGATAACAGGTGAGTAAATCGGAATTCGTATTTCGGCTGATTTTAGAGGAATATTTTAAAGTTCCAAAACTCCACACTTAGAAGAATCTCCAAGTGAAACCAGTCAATGTTAGCCTATGGAAGGAAATTCAAGTTACTGGTAAGTACGGTTAAAATTACTTTTCAGGACCAGTACTGGGCTGAAAGATACAGCACTGAGGTCTCTCCTGATAACAGGTGAGTAAATCGCAATTCGTATTTCGGCTGATTTTAGAGGAATATTTGTATGTTTCAAAAATCAACACTTAGAAACTTTTTCAGCAAAAAGCAGGCAATGATATCCTATGGAAGGAAATTCAAGTTACTGGTAAGTACGGTTAAAATTACTTTTCAGGATTAGTACTGGGCTGAAAGATGCAGCACTGAGGTCTCTCCTGATAACAGGTGAGTAAATCCGAATTCGTAGTTCGGCAGATTTTAGAGGAATATTTGCACAATGGTGAAGGTATGGGGCGGGGCCTGAGGTGACATCTGTGCAAACGCGCCCCGTGGCGCGTTTTAAGTTGGGGGATTAAGTCCCCTTGAATCATGAGGGTCCCTAGGGGCCAACTAGCCCACCAGGAACCTCCAGTATGCGCCAGGGGCTGCGTTGCAGAGACGTGTAGAGAGGCCACACCCCTTTTACACCTCTCTGCAACGCAGCTCTGTGGCGCTTTCTGGATGTACCTGTTGGGCTAGTTGGCCCCAGGGACCCTCAGGATTGAAGGGATTTAATTCCCCATCTTAAACGCGCCACGAGGCCTGTTTGCACACATGTCACCTGAAGCCCCGCCCTCCCTCACCACTGTGCAAACGCGCCCGTGGCGTGTTTTAAGTTGGGAGATTAAGTCCCTTGAATTCTGAGGGTTCCTGGGGGCCAACTAGCCCACCATGTACCTCCAAAAGCGCCACAGAGCTGCGTTGCAGAGAGGTGTATAAAGGGGCATGGCCTCTGTACACCTCTCTGCAACGCAGCCCTGGCGCATACTGGAGGTTCCTGGTGGGCTAGTTGGCCTCAGGACCCCAGTATTCAAAGGGAATTACTTCCCCATCTGCAAACGCGCCAGGGGCGCGTTTGCAGAGTGGTGAAGGAAGGGGCGGGGCCTGCGGGCCGATCGTTTTTTTCCCTGAAGGGGGCTGTGTAGCCCCCTTCCTTTTTCTATTTTTGGGCCCTGGGGACCCCATCCCCCAGGGCCTTACCCCTTTTTTTTTCAAATTAAAAAAAAAAATTCTTTCTGGGGAGGGCCGCGTGGCCCCCTCCCAGGCCACTACTTGCCCCGGGGACCCCATCCCCGGGGCCTGGCCTCTGGTTGGGGACTGTGGGGGTCCCCAAACCCCCACAGTCCCGCCGGCTCCCCGTGTCCTACGGGAGCCGGCATTGCTTTACACATGGGGAGCAGCTAACATGCTGCTCCCCGTGTGGAAAAGCAATTGTCTTTGGATATTGGAGCGAGAGCAGGTTTCCTGCTCTCTCTTCCAATATCCAAAGCAGTTTGCAATGACAGGACGGGAGCCGCGAGGCTCCCGTCCTGTCATTGCAACAGCAGTGTCCCGGGGTAGGCACCCCGGGACACTGCAGGAGCCGGCCCTGGGGGTGGCAGTCCCCAGGGCCACCACAGGCTCCAGGAGGGGGCCGCGCGGCCCCCTCCCCACATCAGCACAGCCCCGGGGAGGTGGTGGTCCCGGGGCTTCGGGGGTCCAAAACGGACCCCCATTTTAATTTGTTAGTGCCCCGGGAGGTGGCGGTCCCCGGGGCATGTGGGAGGCTCGAGCCACCCCACACAGGAAAAAAAAAAAAAAAAGAAGCCCGGGGAGGTGGTGGTCCCCGGGGCTGCGGGAGGCTCAGAGCCCTCCCGCACCATTTTAAAGAAAGCCCCGGGGGTGGCAGTCCCCGGGGCTTGGGAGCCCTTAGAGGCCCCCATACATAAAATAAACACCCCCAGCATGCCCCGGGACTTGGCCCACCCGGGGCAAATTAACTATCGAAGTGCGGGAGACCGCGCTTCGATTTTTTATCGGCAGGATCCGAGGCACCCTGAGCGCATCCTGCCGATTTAAAAAAAAATGCTTTTTGCCCAGGGGTCCTTGTGGGACCCCCTGAGCAGACCTAGGGGTCAGGGTGTTTCTACCCTGCCCCCTTTGTGCGTTTTGCGCACTTTTTACTGCTTTCTTGTTCCTCGGTTCTACCGAGGAACAAGATGGCTGCCAACACTTCCTGGTTTGGAGTGTTGACAGCCAATTAGCAGACAGCTCGTGATCGGGAGGGTGCTCGAATCCTACGCGGCCATAGATATATATGTACTTTTACTTTTGATTGTCTCAGCAACTACTGAACGGATTTACACCATTTAACAAAAGGGTTCTTTCTGAACCAAGAACTACCTCTTTGCCAAATTTGGTGTAATTCCGTTCAGCAGTTCGGGCTTGTAGCCGTGTCTAAAGTTTCCTATGGAAAAATGAATGGGGAAAACGCGTTTTGGGACCCACCTTTTTCTCGGCCCCCGCTTGACGAATCACCCCGAGACTTTCAGGGTAGGAGCGGACCGGAGCGCCCCACAAAGTTTGAAAATTTTGCGAAGATACGTCAACCGGCAAGAGAGTTATTTCAAATAGAATGTCGCGGATTTCCTATGGAAAATAGGTTCTAACTATAACTATCTACTGGCGACCGCCAGTAGATAATATATATATATATATATTTATATATATATATATATATATATAATATATATTTTCCAAAAGTGCCATGAGCTCGAGGACGCCACTCCTTGGGGAATTGTTCATCACGAACTTTATTAAACAGGACCAGCTTTTTCATTCCGAGTTAAAATTCATTCCTCCCTGACGCGTTTCGGGGCCACTGCCCCTTAATCATAGGAAGCTGTCAGTTCACGGCTGCGCACAGCACCTTCTTTTATTCCCAAATTGGAGGATTGCACCGCCCACGTAAATGAAGTGTGGGTCTGCGAAGCTGGAACGTTTCTAAGCCGATTTAGCAGCATGGAGGAATTTGCATTTCAGGACTGTTTGCTTCATTCTGAGGCCCACTGGAGGGTCGAAACTGAAAGTTAAAAGCAAACATTTTAGTCAGAACTCGGACCCCACTGGAGGGGAATGATGGAGTGGCACTACAATCCCCAGCATGCATTGAACAATCGTGCTCACCTGGGAGCAGCATGCTAAATTTGGGAATAAAAGAAGGTGCTGTGCGCAGCCGTGAACTGACAGCTTTCCCTATGATTAAGGGGCAGTGGCCCCGAAACGCGTCAGGGAGGAATGAATTTTAACTCGGAATGAAAAAAGCTGGTCCTGTTTAATAAAGTTCGTGATGAACAATTCCCCAAGGAGTGTCGTCCTCGAGCTCAGGGCACCTTTGGAAAATATATATTATCTTCAACGATCTTGCTGGTGGTTGAGACACTTGCGAAGTGATGTGTTCGCTGCTTTTTGCACGGGAACGCCTACTCTACATCTCATTAGCAATATTTGCCGGAGTCATCCGTGACGATGCTTTTTGAGGCTGCTATCGCTGGTAAACTGGTGATATGGGCTGTTTGCTCAAGCTTGTGAATGGTGCGTTAAATTTATCACCATTTTGGTTGCGATAAAGTGCCGTTAACTCGGCGATATGTCCTTGAGAATATACCCATCGGTGTTTGAAAGACTTAAGAAGTACTCGAGTGCCGCGCTGAGAGCCGCGCACCCATCGCTTTCACAAGTTTGCTATGACAGGGCGGGAGAGAGCGTGAGAGAGAGACGGAGTGAGATAGCACAAGCAGCGCAAGGCCGCACGGGCACCTGGCTCCACATGCCAACATGTGTGTGTGCATACGCCATCCGTGCACAGGCAATTCCCCCACAATGCAGCCCACACACATAGCAATCACAGAACATCAGCAATGAAGGCAATGTGGTACAAAACTCCCCTCATACGGGTTCTGTGTCCTGTGTGTGTGGCGGGGTGATGGCTGCATGGCTGTATGCCCCTGACACATCAGACTGTGTAGGTGAGTGGGCTGCATCAGATGTCGTCCAGCACCTATGCAAAAACAATGTCTGGCTCACAGAGGCGGAGCTTGCCAAAGGGATACACCCCCGTTGCACATGCAACAGTCAGTTCTTCCCTGTGTTGGGAGGAGGCTCATTGTGGCACACGAGTGGACAATCTTTACAACACACCTCACAGTTAGACACCAGTGGAGTGGCATAGGCTTTATTGGCATGTGCGTGTGAGTACGGACGAGGCAATGGCCACAACAGGCACGGACATGCTTAAGACACTTACACGCAGCATGGGTACATGTCGAGGGGCAGATGATGTTGGGGCTGAAATGGACAAGATTTATCACAAGATCACATATGGCAACGCTCACAGCCCACCTTGCCTTGCTCCCCAACAACTTAGATTTCCTAAGAACACCCAAATGCAAAGCCTCGCAGTACCACACCAGCCTTGACTGACATTGAAATCTACCTCTCAGTGTAAAGAATGAGACCACAAAGTGTGCACATAACATTTCTTCTTTTTTGTGTGGAGGATATGCCACAGCTTTGAGCAATGATTTGAATGTGTGTACCACGTTGTGGGACATGGGTTGCTGTTTTCGTGGGTGTCAAGGCCATCCCATGCGGGGGTACCACAGGCAGGGGCTTCTATGTGTGGGCTGTGGATAAGTCGGATGGTTTATTTGGCATCTGCACAGTGCCCCGTGTGAGGGGCACGACTCACTGTACATGGGGTCTGCATGGTACTCTGCCTCCGGGGTGCGGCAATTGTCTGCTCTGCCGACAGTGATCAGGTGTGAGGGTCCGACAGGTTCACATGTCGTGCTACATCGCCATGTGTGTGCTCTCACCGAGCAGTGTCTCCGAATTGGCAAAGTTCCCAAACGACGCTGTGTTGCTCGGACCATGGACCTGCGTCGCCTTGGACAGGTGTGTGTGCACACGCGTTATTCCACGCACATGCATCCAGAGCTCGACCGAAAGGAGACGTGTCCTCTGTTTTGGTGGGATGTGTGAGCAATCCCCACCATGCAACAAGTTGTTGGGCCATGTGCTGTGGGTGGCAATAGGATGTGGCTGCAGGTACATAGTTACTCGTCCATGAATGCCCGTGCAGCTTCATGTGCAATGTGTTCCAATAGTACGTCGTTGTTGTGTTCAAGGAACACCAGGGTGAGCCAATCCATTAGGTGGTCCGGGCAGGTGTGCTCAGCCCATGCCGTCTCACCGATCCGCAACACAGCCCAATAGGGGAGCGCCTCGATGTGGTCACTGCACAAGAGAAATTGTGCCATCTCCCATGCACAACTACCAATACATACGCAGTATGTCAAGGCATCCCATGCACGGCTGTCTCAATTACACTCCTGTTCGTTATCCAACAGGGGGCGCAAACACAAGTCATAGTCCAATTCATCAACAGTTGTGTTGGATAGGCAGACATCCATGGGACACCCGAATGTGCATGTTTGGCAGTGGAACCAAGGCTGGACGCAGGTGACGTGGGCAATGCGGAAGCTGAGCCTCTAACTGATCCACATTCCATCTCTGTTAAGTTAATAACACATTAATTTTCTACTGTCACCCCTTCTCCACTATTTCCAGACTGAGCATAATTTCCAAACGTGCCACATTCTGTTTATCTCGCCAGAATAGATATACAAATGGAAATTAACGCTACATCGAATTTTCAAAACCATACAGGGCCATATTCACAAGAATGGCGATAACATTATCGCAGCTTTAGCGGCAGGAAACTGCCGCTAAAGCAGCGATAATGTTATCGCTGGTCTTGAGAATATGGCCCACAGTCTTTTACAGATGACAACTTACACTTTTTCTTTGTGAAAAACTCCTAAACATATATAAAGTACTTGTTTAACAACTAATTACACATTATGCATATTTTAGAACCAATAAAACACCAGACTTTACTATCACTATGTTATTTAGAAATAAAAAATACTTTCAAAGTTAAAAATATCGTCTCAAATACTTAACCACTACTACAAAACACATAGCACACCTTCTTAATTTCTAATGTACCTTCCTAGTTGGTATACAGATTTCAAATGTCACAAACGCATGCAATTGTTTTCTTGTCACACACTACATGTAATGCACTGCTTTCATCAAGAATGGAACCAGTAATGGCACAATTTCCCTGTTGCTCCACACATAAATCCATGTAAAGAACAAATCAGAATAGTTCCTTATTTTTTTAGATTGCAAAACCTCTCTTTATTGGTTATTTTTGAACTTTCCATATAAACAGTTTTTTTAAGGACACATACAGGTGAAAGTTCAAGGTATTGTATGAACACTTTCTAGAACATTCTACGACACATTCAGGTTAAAAGTTCATAATTTTTTTAAACCTACCGATATTTTTTTGCAACATTTTCTCCAACATTTAATGGCAAGTGGAGGTCAAAAGTTCACCATTCTTTCAAGTTTGAACTGCACTTTCCAAATACAATTAGCAGGTGTGGTTGAGCTGAGCAAATTTCATCCTATAATATGTACTCCACGTATAAACTGCTTTTTATTAACCAATCACAAAGATGCTTTTCATCAAAACTAATATACACCCTACTTTTTAAGGACACAATACATTTCATCTCCCAATCGGTTAACGTTTTGTATGTAAAAAAAAAGTAGTTCCCCATGTTTAAACATATCTCTTATTCTACGAACGGACTGCATGAGCTACAGACATGTATCCATATCTTCTAGCCATACCTTCAAAATGCTAGTGTGGATTGTAGGACATAGCTATGTTTTCTGGTGCAAGAGGTATGCAGAACAGAGACGTATTGACTTAGACCTAGGTTTACAAAATGTGCACATTAAATGGTTTGCACAGAGAGGATTGAAGTGGCACCAATTGCTCCCTTTGGTTAAAACCTGTTTGCATCTCCAACACCCTGATCTCATGATTGTGCACTGTGGTGGTAACGACCTAGGCACATTGTCTGGGGTAGGTTTGGAAATGCTTATGAAGGACACCTTTGGACAATTTATGTTACTTTTGCCTCAAACTGTCTTTGTATATTCCAATATATGCCAAAGACAGAAGTGGAAATGGTCAAACCAATTTTGTCATAAGATTGAAAAATCTAGGAAGAATGTCAACAAAGCTGTGTCTGCATACCTCAGAGACCATAGAATGGGGTCGATTTACAACAACAACATACGTTTTGATATGGCTGATATCTACAGAAGTGATGGAGTACACTTCACAGATGATGGAAACCGAGTTTTCCTGATTAACCTGAAGCTGTGCATTTGCACTTACATGTAGCTCCAACTAAGAAACACAAGGGCTCTTTTTAGAGCCGCCTTATATTCCCGATTTCGGCTCGCAGAGTGTCAGCTGCAGTTCGGCTAGCTGAGGGACACCTGCGGGCCGTCGGGCAGGCTCGCAGAGGAAGAGCTGCGGCCCGTGGGCTTAGCTCGCAGAGAGAGACCTACGAGCCATTGGCTCGCAAAAGCACAGCACCGTACTGGCTCGCAGAGGGAGAGCTGTGGCCTGACTCGCAAAGGGAGACCAACGGGCCAACAGGCCTGCTAGCAGACACACAGCTATCAGTTAACGGGCTGGCTCGCAGAGATACAGCTGCGAGCCCTCCGAGCTGCAACCCGACGGGCTAACTCGCAGAGGGAGAGTAACGGGCTGACGGGCCTGCTAGCACAGACACAGCTATGAGCTAACGAGGTGGCTCACAGAGGTAGAGCTGCGGGCCTGACGGCTCGCAGACACAGAGCTGCGAGCCGACGGACTGGCTTCTAAAGGCATAGCCGCGAGCTGATGATGTGGGGAGAGGGAGCGTAAAAGGAGTATCTCACACAGACATACCTGCGGGATATTTTCAGTATTGCATCGCAGAGGTAGAATTACGGATCCGATGCCTTTTAGAGGGAGAGATGCGAGCTGACGGACTGAGTCAGAAAATGGCTCACAGCTCGCAGTTGCAGAGCTGCGAGCCGACGGACTGGCTTCTAAAGGCATAGCCGCGAGCTGGTGATGTGGGGAGAGGAACCGTGAAAGGGGTATCTCGCACAGACAGAGCTGCGGTATATTTTTAGTGTTGTCTCGCAGAGGTAGAACTACGGACCTGATGCCTTGTAGAGGGAGAGTTGTGAGCTGATGGACTGAATCAAAAAATGGCTGCCAACACTTTCTAGTTTCAACAGTTCGCAGCCAATGAGCCGTAAGTTCGTGCTCGTAGCGCTTCAGCCAATCAGATGTCAGAATTCTTAAATATCGATATCTGGAAAATTTGATATTTCTCTAAAACTACTGAATGGATTTACCCGATTTAAACAAAAGCGCTTTCTGGACCAAGACCTTTCTCTGTGCCAAATTTGGCGTAATTCTGTTCAGCAGTTTGACCTGTAGCCTTGACTAAAGTTTCCTATGGAAATTGCATGGAGAAAACACGTTTTGGGAGCCCCCTTTTTCTTAGCCCCCTTGACGAATCCCCCCAAACTTTTAGGGTAGGAGCTGACCTGAAAAGAGGAACTTTTAGAAAATTTCGTAAAGATTCGTCAAACGACGCCAAAGTTATAAGCACATCAAAAAATGCTTTTCCTATGGAAACGTGGTCCTAACTATAACTACCTACTGGCGACCGCTAGTAGGTAATATATATATATATATATATATATATATATATATATATATATATATATATATATATATATATATATATATATATATATATTCACTGAAAAAACCATAGGTTTCAGGCACGTTATAGTTAAAAATTTGCATTTAAAAAACCTTAAAAAATCACTGAAAAAACCATAAGGTTTTAGGGACAGTTATAGTTAGTTGGACATTGCACTCGTACAAAACCCGTGAAATTCCCCGTTATAGTTAGTTCAGGTAACTATAACTCGCGCCCCGCAATGCACTGCTGATGACGTCACATATTACATCACTCATGACATGGTCAGTGACATCACTGATGACATCACTGATGACATCTCAAATGACATCACTGATGACATCACTGACGACATCATCCAGTGACTGTGTGTTTGTGTAAAGTTTAAATATGTTTAATATACATAGGGAAAGGCGTATTGAAGAATGAGTGGGTGTATAAGTGTCTGAATGGATGATTTAGTAGGTGCGTGACTGAGTCTATAAGTGAGTGATTAAACGTATCTTACTGGATGCATGGGTGAGTGACTAAACTGTGTGAATGTCTGTATCCGTCTGTCTGTTGTTGTGTAAGCAGCTGCATGGGTTTCTGACTAGCTAAATGAGTGTCTATATGGGTTATGGATTGGTTCTCTGAGTATCTGTATGGGTGCCTCAGTGTTTGTGTGGGTGGGGTGAGTGTGACTCTGTGCATAGATGTGTGAGTGGGTGATTCACTGGGTGCATGGTTTCAAGAGTGCGTCTGTGATGGACTGTATGGGTGGGTGAGTGTGTGTATGGGTGTGTTAGTGATTGAATGTATATCTCAGTGGTACATGTGTGAGTAACTACATATGTGAAAGGCAGTATATATGTGTGTTGGAGTATATAAATGGCTATAAGTGAGAGTGTGTGATTGTGAGAGTGGCTATATGGATGAGTGTGTGCTTGCATCAGTGATTGCATAGGAGCGTAAGAATGTGCTAGTATTTTTATGAGTAAGTGAGCTGGTGTGTATAACTGTATAGGTGAGTAAATTGGAGTGTGATTAATTATTTTCATGACTGACTAGGTGTGTGAGTACCTCTATGGATGAGTTGCGTTGTGTGAGTGTTTATATAGGTGTATGAGTGCATATGATAGTCCTGTACTGAGTGACTGTAAGAATGAGTGACTGTACGGGTGAGTGAGTAGATGTGTGTGTGTAGACCTAAGAATCAGTGAGTGGGTATGTACTTATTGGTATTGGAGTGTGTATGGTTTTGAGAATGGCAGTCTGTAATTTAGAGTGGGTGTTTCAAAACTTATATTAGGGTGTGAGAAGATGCATTAAATTCTCACATGGATGATGTCATCAGTGATGTCATCAGTGATGTCATTTGAGATGTCATCAGTGATGTCATCAGTGATGTCACTGACCATGTCATGAGTGATGTAATATGTGACGTCATCAGCAGTGCATTGCGGGGCGCGAGTTATAGTTACCTGAACTAACTATAACGGGGAATTTCACGGGTTTTGTACGAGTGCAATGTCCAACTAACTATAACTGTCCCTAAAACCTTATGGTTTTTCAGTGATTTTTAAGGTTTTTAAATGCAAATTTCTAACTATAACGTGCCTGAAACCTATGGTTTTTTCAGTGAATTTCAAAGGTTTTTTAAATGCTAATTTCTAACTATAACGTGTCTGAAACCTATGGTTTTTTCAGTGAATTTCAAAGGTTTTTTAAATGCTAATTCCTAACTATAACATGTCTGAAACCTACGGTTTTTTCAGTGAATTTCAAAGGTTTTGTAAATGACAATTTTTAAATGTATTAATTGTTATATTTATTTTTTTAATACTGATTTACTACATTTTTAGAAACAATTTTTTTTACATATTTTATTTTTAAATTACATTGTAATTACATTATACATTACAAAAAATACTTTCTCAGAATGAATTACTTTAGTTTAAATACTTTGCACATAGGCAATAGACTTTTAAGTACAGTAGTTACAGTTGTTGCAATGGGCAACACATTTTCAAACACAATGCAACATTCAGCTCAATGTGAATTTCTAGTTAAATGCAATTAGTTACTTTATGGATTACTTTTCTAACCACAGGACTGGATCCTAGATTCAGTCCTGGGACATCTCCTGTAAACAGTTGAGTAAAAGCGTTTTGGTTACATTAGTGATTTTTAAGGAATATTATTGTATTTTAAAAGTTGACACTGAAACTTTTTCTCATAGAATCACCAATGTTATCCTATGGAAGGAAATTCACTTAGCAGGTAAAAACTGTTATCGTTACTTTTTCTTACTCAGTGTTGCATCCTGGATCCAGCACTGGTGCATCTCCTGTAAACAGTTGAAAGAATGCGTTTAAGTCATACAGGCGATTTTTAAGGAATATTTGTAGTTTGTGAAAATCGACATTTTGAAACTTTTCTGCTGAAAACCAGACAATGGATTCCTATGGAAGAAAATATAAGTTACTGGTAAGTACGGTTAAAATTACTTTTCAGGGTCAGTGCTGGGCTAAAAGATGCAGCACTGAGGTCTCTCCTGATAACAGGTGAGTAAATCGGAATTTGTATTTCGGCTGATTTTAGAGGAATATTTGTATGTTTCAAAAATCAACACTTAGAAACTTTTTCAGCAAAAACCAGACAATGATATCCTATGGAAGGAAATTCAAGTTACTGGTAAGTACGGTTAAAATTACTTTTCAGGACCAGTACTGGGCTGAAAGATACAGCACTGAGGTCTCTCCTGATAACAGGTGAGTAAATCGGAATTCGTATTTCGGCTGATTTTAGAGGAATATTTTAAAGTTCCAAAACTCCACACTTAGAAGAATCTCCAAGTGAAACCAGTCAATGTTAGCCTATGGAAGGAAATTCAAGTTACTGGTAAGTACGGTTAAAATTACTTTTCAGGACCAGTACTGGGCTGAAAGATACAGCACTGAGGTCTCTCCTGATAACAGGTGAGTAAATCGCAATTCGTATTTCGGCTGATTTTAGAGGAATATTTGTATGTTTCAAAAATCAACACTTAGAAACTTTTTCAGCAAAAAGCAGGCAATGATATCCTATGGAAGGAAATTCAAGTTACTGGTAAGTACGGTTAAAATTACTTTTCAGGATTAGTACTGGGCTGAAAGATGCAGCACTGAGGTCTCTCCTGATAACAGGTGAGTAAATCCGAATTCGTAGTTCGGCAGATTTTAGAGGAATATTTGCACAATGGTGAAGGTATGGGGCGGGGCCTGAGGTGACATCTGTGCAAACGCGCCCCGTGGCGCGTTTTAAGTTGGGGGATTAAGTCCCCTTGAATCATGAGGGTCCCTAGGGGCCAACTAGCCCACCAGGAACCTCCAGTATGCGCCAGGGGCTGCGTTGCAGAGACGTGTAGAGAGGCCACACCCCTTTTACACCTCTCTGCAACGCAGCTCTGTGGCGCTTTCTGGATGTACCTGTTGGGCTAGTTGGCCCCAGGGACCCTCAGGATTGAAGGGGATTTAATTCCCCATCTTAAAACGCGCCACGGGGCCTGTTTGCACACATGTCACCTGAAGCCCCGCCCTCCCTTCACCACTGTGCAAACGCGCCCGTGGCGTGTTTTAAGTTGGGGATTAAGTCCCCTTGAATTCTGAGGGTTCCTGGGGGCCAACTAGCCCACCATGTACCTCCAATAAGCGCCACAGAGCTGCGTTGCAGAGAGGTGTATAAAGGGGCATGGCCTCTGTACACCTCTCTGCAACGCAGCCCCTGGCGCATACTGGAGGTTCCTGGTGGGCTAGTTGGCCTCAGGGACCCCAGTATTCAAAGGGAATTACTTCCCCATCTGCAAACGCGCCAGGGGCGCGTTTGCAGAGTGGTGAAGGAAGGGGGCGGGCCTGCGGGCCGATCGTTTGTTTTTTCCCTGAAGGGGGCTGTGTGGCCCCCCTTCCTTTTTCAATTTTTGGGCCCTGGGGACCCCATCCCCCAGGGCCTTACCCCTTTTTTTTTTAATTAAAAAAAAAATTCTTTCTGGGGAGGGGGCCGCGTGGCCCCCTCCCAGGCCACTACTTGCCCCGGGACCCCATCCCCCGGGGCCTGGCCTCTGGTTGGGGACTGTGGGGGTCCCCAAACCCCCACAGTCCCGCCGGCTCCCCGTGTCCTACGGGAGCCGGCATTGCTTTTACACATGGGGAGCAGCTAACATGCTGCTCCCCGTGTGGAAAGCAATTGTCTTTGGATATTGGAGCGAGAGCAGGTTTCCTGCTCTCTCTTCCAATATCCAAGCAGTTTGCAATGACAGGACGGAGCCGCGAGGCTCCCGTCCTGTCATTGCAAACAGCAGTGTCCCGGGGTAGGCACCCCGGGACACTGCAGGAGCCGGCCCTGGGGGTGGCGGTCCCCAGGGCCACCACAGGCTCCAGGAGGGGGCCGCGCGGCCCCCTCCCCACATCAGCACAGCCCCGGGGAGGTGGTGGTCCCCGGGGCTTCGAGGGTCCAAAACGGACCCCCATTTTAATTTGTTAGTGTCCCGGGGAGGTGGCGGTCCCGGGCGTGTGGGGGCTCGAGCCACCCCCACACAGGAAAAAAAAAAAAAAGAAGCCCCGGGGAGGTGGTGGTCCCCGGGGCTGCGGGAGGGCTCAGAGCCCTCCCGCACCATTTTAAAAAGAAAGCCCCGGGGGTGGCAGTCCCCGGGGCTTGGGGGGCCCTTAGAGGCCCCCCATACATAAAATAAACACCCCCCAGCATGCCCCCGGGACTTGGCCCACCCGGGGGCAAATTAACATCGAAGTGCGGGAGACCGCGCTTCGATTTTTATCGGCAGGATCCGAGCACCCTGAGCGCATCCTGCCGATTTAAAAAAAAAAAATGCTTTTGCCCAGGGGTCCTTGTGGGACCCCCTGAGCAGACCTAGGGGTCAGGGTGTTTCTACCCTGCCCCCTTTGTGCGTTTTGCGCACTTTTTTACTGCTTTCTTGTTCCTCTGTTCTACCGAGGAACAAGATGGCTGCCAACACTTCCTGGTTTGGAGTGTTGACAGCCAATTAGCAGACAGCTCGTGATCGGGAGGGTGCTCGAATCCTACGCGGCCATAGATATATATGTACTTTTACTTTTGAATTTCTCAGCAACTACTGAACGGATTTACACCATTTAACAAAAAGGGTTCTTTCTGAACCAAGAACTACCTCTTTGCCAAATTTGGTGTAATTCCGTTCAGCAGTTCAGGCTGTAGCCGTGTCTAAAGTTTCCTATGGAAAAATGAATGGGGAAAACGCGTTTTGGGACCCACCTTTTTCTCGGCCCCCGCTTGACGAATCACCCCGAGACTTTCAGGGTAGGAGCGGACCGGAGCGCCCCACAAAGTTTGAAAATTTTGCGAAGATACGTCAACCGGCAAGAGAGTTATTTCAAATAGAATGTCGCGGATTTCCTATGGAAAATAGGTTCTAACTATAACTATCTACTGGCGACCGCCAGTAGATAATATATATATATATATATTATATATATATATATATATATATATATATATATATATATATATATATATATATATATATATATATATATATATATATATATATATATATATATATATATAATATATATTTTCCAAAAGTGCCATGAGCTCGAGGACGCCACTCCTTGGGGAATTGTTCATCACGAACTTTATTAAACAGGACCAGCTTTTTTCATTCCGAGTTAAAATTCATTCCTCCCTGACGCGTTTCGGGGCCACTGCCCCTTAATCATAGGGAAAGCTGTCAGTTCACGGCTGCGCACAGCACCTTCTTTTATTCCCAAATTGGAGGATTGCACCGCCCACGTAAATGAAGTGTGGGTCTGCGAAGCTGGAACGTTTCTAAGCCGATTTAGCAGCATGGAGGAATTTGCATTTCAGGACTGTTTGCTTCATTCTGAGGCCCACTGGAGGGTCGAAACTGAAAGTTAAAAGCAAACATTTTAGTCAGAACTCGGACCCCACTGGAGGGGAATGATGGAGTGGCACTACAATCCCCAGCATGCATTGAACAATCGTGCTCACCTGGGAGCAGCATGCTAAATTTGGGAATAAAAGAAGGTGCTGTGCGCAGCCGTGAACTGACAGCTTTCCCTATGATTAAGGGGCAGTGGCCCCGAAACGCGTCAGGGAGGAATGAATTTTAACTCGGAATGAAAAAAGCTGGTCCTGTTTAATAAAGTTCGTGATGAACAATTCCCCAAGGAGTGTCGTCCTCGAGCTCAGGGCACCTTTGGAAAATATCACTACACGGTAGTCCGGCCGTGGAGGATTGCACCGCCCACGTAAATGAAGTGTGAGTCTGCGAAGCTGGAACTTTTCTAAGCCGATTTAGCAGCATGGAGGAATTTGCATTTCAGGACTGTTTGCTTCATTCTGAGGCCCACTGGAGGGTCGAAATTGAAAGTTAAAAGCAAACATTTTAGTCAGAACACGGACCCCACTGGAGGGGAATGATGGAGTGGCACTACAATCCCCAGCATGCATTGAACAATCGTGCTCACCTGGGAGCAGCATGCTAAATTTGGGAATAAAAGAAGGTGCTGTGCGCAGCCGTGAACTGACAGCTTTCCCTATGATTAAGGGGCAGTGGCCCCGAAACGCGTCAGGGAGGAATGAATTTTAACTTGGAATGAAAAAAGCTGGTCCTGTTTAATAAAGTTTGTGATGAACAATTCCCCAAGGAGTGGCGTCCTCGAGCTCAGGGCACCTTTGGAAAATATATATATATATATATATATATATATAATGAGAGCAGAATTCTGGAGGTGGGAGCGTGTCACAAAATTGTCTGTGCACATTTGTCGTGCCCCACTTTGCTGTGTTAGTTGTATGTTCTGTATTTTTGTGCTGCTCTGTTTTTGTGCTGCATTAATACAATGTGATTGTCTTATAATGTAATGTGGTACTTTCTTTTTTGACTGTTTGGTTGGCATGTGCCCTGTTCAGGTGCGGCTCCTCTGCAATGGCGGAGGAGCATCGCCCCACTGGCACAGCCAGCAGCTAAAAAATAAAATGATATTTGATTATCATTTTATTTTTAAGCAGCTGGCTCAGCCAGCGTGAACAGGGAGGGGTGGAGCAGGGGCATGGGAGGGGTAGTAGTAGGAGTGTGTGTTTGGCCGGCCATCTCAGGCCGGCCATCTCAGGCCGACCAAAACACACCTGCGCATTTAGGTTTCTTCATCCCGGCTGCATTGAGCAGCCGGGTTGGAGAAACCACACAGACACCCTGGTCTGAGCAGGACATCTTTCTAGCCTGCTCAGACCAATCCCAGTGCGGTAGAGCAGCGCGGGGATTGGATAGGGAGTCTGATGCAGCCCTAGTGCCTGCTGGAACATGGAAGAGGAAGCACCCGCCACAAAGCATGACGCGGCTGTCAACTTAAGGTAAGTTTTATTAATTTTTGTATTCCACCCACGCTCCCCCTCCCACTTGTTCCCCCTCCCCCCATTGCCTTTTGTATGTGGCGGCCCCCACTGGCCCTGTTATGTTTAGATAGGGGTGTTATGTTTCTTTGTATATGCTATTTGCATTATGATCACTTGTTTACTTTAGATTTGTCATGAAATTATGCCATATTACAGCCAAAACCCGAATATGACTTGAATGTTCCTGTAACCAATAACTATTTATCACTGTCTAAAGTGACAAAATAGGACTTCTTCAGCTCCTCAACTATTTAAGACTTCAATCAGTCCAGAACTGTAGAAAGAACTGAGTCTTAACTTAGCGTTTTGTGTGCTTGTTATGGTATCCAGGTCAATAAAGCATATTAGTGACACTAGATGTCTGGCTACTGCTGCATTTTTAATAGAGTTCTAGTGGTTGTCTCCACTTAAATATTCTTGAGGCAGGCTTGAGTGGTCGTTAAAAAATCCATTGTGGAGATGAACAAAAGAGTAAAACATTAGCCCTTGTTTTGTTGTTTAAGATCATAGGCACACCATACAAAAGTCAACACCTGAAGTGTTTATGTAGGGTGATGTTTACCATATTCTGTCCATGTTTTCAGTAGAGTCACATGACCGACTAGCATCAGAAAATAATAGGCATAGATTTGAAAATACATTTGTGTATTGAGCATTAAATATGTACCAGCTTCTGCTGGTACTGATTACCTTAGTATGGATCAATTTAATTTCAGATGTGTAGCTCATTATGGTGACAGATGTAACTAGGCAAGAACCTTGTACGCATGAGACCTCTTGAGCATAGATTAACTTGCAACCCCTTATTTCTGTCATATCTGGGTCGCGAAATTGAATCTATTGATTTTACTCAAATTAATTCTAGTTTTGGTGGGTTTTCAGTAAACCTACTCGTCCATGGCTATCAAGTTAAAGTTTCCCCTTTCTTGACTTAAAACCCTGGAAAATCAAACCCAAAGGACACCACTGGCCATTTACACTAACATCCCAATTAAAGTAATTATATAGGTTCTGGGACTGAGATTGAGTTAGTTGTCTTCTCTGTTTTCTCCACTGTGCTGATGTTTTTGATTTAATCAAGCTTCTGAGAGGACCTTATCGATTCGGGTTTAGTTGTTATTACAGTCGACTTGAGCAGGTAAAAGTTTGCCACATTCTGGATTTTCTTAAATTGTAAATTTAGGCTCTTAGAATTTCATTGATGATCCAAAATACAGAGTGAAAAAAAATAGGTAAAAAATTCACTAAAGACTAATTTAGTTGTGATTCAAGTTAATAAAGCAGTTTGTATTGTTATGTGTGCAGTGCCAGGTGGCACTTAGCACATTCTGATTGATTAAAGTAGGTCCAATTAAGAAATATACACAAATAAGTATGGGAAGGCTTACTTTTTATCCCAAATTTCATGTGCCAGGTCAGGCCTTTACAGCTAATGGTAGGTTGTGTCTGTACTGTCTAGAAACCATAGAGACTTTTCTACTAGTTCTAATTCACTCTCCAAAAGTAAATAACCTTCCTTAACTACTGTAAAGCATGGAGATTGCACGAGGATGGTTAGTAGGATCTGACTGACGATGAGAGGTTATTGATGTATTTGATGCTTTTAAAATATTTTGTATGCTTACTATTTATTATGATGCAGAATTTATATAAATTCTCATGTAAGAAACTTTCTAACATGAACAAAAAGCTAAACCCTTAAAACGTACCCAGAGGATGCAAACATTGAGCCATGCAGCTACGTTTTCCAGAGGAGATACTAAGGCCCAGGAAAGGTATAACTATGCATCACATCCTATCCAACCCATGGTCACACCTGATCCAGCAAAGGTATTTCTTCATGCTGATGTCCTCACTGACAGATAGATGCTTATTCTGAAGTGGTTTGGGGATTTTATCGCGCTGTGTTCTTATCTTTTATGTTGTTTGATACTGCATGAACTCACATGCATTTTCTGGGGTACTGCCTGCTGCTTTTGCCTTCAACTACTATGGAGTAAAAAGACTTTCTCATTGAGCAGTGTTGTGTCCTAACCATATCGTGTTTATTTCGGTAATAGAGGTACGTATAGCAGTGGCGGCTACTCCGCTATGGTGGAGGAGCATCGCCCCACTGCTTTTAAGCAGTGAGGAACATAAAAAGATAATAACTTAGAGCTATTATCATGTTATGCTTCGTGTCCTGCTGCTTTGCAGTGGGCAGGTGGGTGGGGCTGCACTCCTCTCGGAGCAGAGGAGGAGTGGTTTGCACCTAAGTTCACAATGACTGTTTGGTCGGCCCTCTCGGGCCGCCCAAACCAGTCATGCACACTTCCCCGTTCTCCATGCAGGCTGCATTACAGCCTGCATGGAGACTCATACCCACCCCTCCAGCTCCTGGCTGAGCGACGTGTCATGGCGCTCAGTTCAATTACATTGTGATTGGCTTAGGAGGGGAGCTTGGCTGCCTGCTTCCTGTTCCTGGAGTCGAATGCAGGACAGCAGGAACAGAGAGGCTGGACCCGACCTCAAGATAAGTTTGTTTTTGCAATTTCCCCGCATGACACCCCACCTGACCCCTGTACTCCCCGTGACCCCCCACACCCGCTTCACCAGCCACGAGTCATGCCAGCCGCCACTGACGTATAGGGATACCCTACATCTAAATTTAAAACCCACTTTCTGATAATGAGTCAAAGAGGCAGACAGCTTTCAAGAGATCATGAGACTCGGCTCAAGTATTGAAATTTCTTCCCCGATCCTACACCATGGACCAGATTTACAAGGATTTTGCATCAGGCTTGGGCCACATTTGTAATGCAGCCCTGACGCAAAATCCATGTTGGTACTGGCTTAATAAAAAAGTAATACAATACATTGGGCCACCTTGCATTACTCTATATGAAGAAGATATTCCATGGGTGGTGCATAGGCATTACCCTGCATCCACCAATTTTGACGCAAACTCATACTTAAAAAGAGGTGTAGATGTGGGTTTCCACTAAAATGGTGCACCTGCCTGAGGCTGAAATAACTAGAAGAAATAAGTATATTTCTCTTTGCATATGTGCTTCATTCTGCAAGGATATGTTTTCGTGTGGGAAAGTACACTTTCCTCCACAAAAACAATACTGATTATAATGCAGGCACTGTGGTGCAAAGGGGCCTGCATTGATGTTAGGCAGACAAAAGTGCACCAGCACAAGGAGAGTTCAGAACTGCGCTATTTCTTTAAAATATAGAGCAGTTCTCTTCTTTCACTTTTACGTAATGCAGCAACTTCACTTGGTGTTCTGCATTACTTGAAATGTTTGTAAATCCGGTCCCAAGCCTTTACTCAGAAGATGTTCTCATTAAGAGAAAGGCACAGGTCAACAGTATACTGCAGAGGTGCTCCAAAAGAGATAGACACAGATCAGCAGTATGCTGGAGAGTTGCTCAGTGAGATGTAAGCACAGGGCAGCAGTATCCTGGATAGGCTTTTGATGAGAGATATGCACAGGTCAGCAGTATCGTGCAGAAGTTTTCAATGAGGGATAGGCACAGGTCAGCAGTGTCCTGGACAGATGCCAAATGAGAGACATGCATGGGTCAGCAGCATACTGAAGAGGTTCTCCATGCATGTCAGTGAACAATCTTACAACCTGGCATTATGCAGGAGAGGAGCTGAGTGCATAAGGAGGTCCTGAAAAGCAACACCTCTTCATCCGAAGAGGTGCTTGCAAGGGCTATGACCTATAATCCAGCACCTAATGGACAAAGAGGAAGTACAATCATGTACATATCAAGCCAAAAGTACCTTTAGATGCGGAAACGCTGTCTTAGGTGCATGCACAGGCAAACCTAACCATGTAGCAGCCCTTTTTCCAGAAGTGGTGCTGCAGGCTTAGTCACAACCAATTACATACCATCTTCCTATCTAGAAAATCCGTGGAGCAGATTTGTATCCAGGAGCTGTTATCATCACAGAGATTCTTCCAGCCATACATTTTTTAATTCATTTTCACTTTGACAAGAGCTAGAGGCTCTGTGAGTTTCTAGCCCCTACCACCAATTTATCCGGCCAGAAATCCGAACTTTATCACAGCCCGGCAGGTTGAAGCCCCAGAGACACTTGCGGAGCGATCTCTGAGCCAGTGCGCCCATCCGCGGTGTGAATTGTGAAGAGGTGAAGAGCTGCGGCCTGTGATGGCCCAGACGCCGCGGGCTCGATTATCGGTCCGGGCCGAGGTGCGGCAGTAAAAGAAAGCGGAATAGGAGGGGACGCAGCTGGAGACTTGCGCCACCATCCACATCAACCGCGGCGCCTGCAATGCAGCCCTGAGATGAGCAGACGGGTGAAAAGGAGACACTCTCTGGAACAAGATCACAAGCGTGCGGAAACGATCGTCGAAAGGTGCGGAGGGCCACCATCTTGATCTCGGCGGCCTTCCAGCAGTGCAAGCGGCGACTCCAGAGTACACGCAGATAATCCGGCCCATGCAATAACATTGACCTGTTTTTAAAATCCAAAGGCTGGCATAAATAAATAGCAAGGGAGTGATCCTTTGAGACCATAGAGTCATGGCCCAATGAAAGATCGGGGACCTGAGAAATAATGGGGAGACCATAATCGGTGCCTCAGGAGCCCCCTCAACCCCCAAGGACAACATGAAAAGCCACAGAAGACCCGACCATAAAAGTGACGAGTGCAGGCACAACGGTCCACCGAGTTTTCCGGGCTTGGATGTGGCCCTGGACATAAGGGTGGTACCGGAGAAGACACACCAGCCCTCGAACAACAGGCATCGCTTCGGTGCTGGAAAATAATATTAAAAGTGAAGACATAGGGTTTGGAGAGAAAACCTTCGAACATTGGGGCAGACCATAAACAGCCCCTCGGGAGAAACAAGACAGGCCGAGTGGGGTGAGTGACCATCGTGCCTCACGGTCAGGCGGCGGGCTGTACCATGGGGGCCTAGAGTCAAACAGTAGAGAACTTCCCCCCTCCACCCCCCATTCTCATCTTTCGCATCTACACTAGCAAATATGTCCAGGGGCAGAAGTAACAAAGACACCCACCAAACCAAATTGGACAGATATGCTATGCAAAAAATGCAGATACGGAAACGTCAGCCAAAACAGATATGGCGGCGGGAACAAGCCCAGAAGGGGGGATCCTACTCTAAAGGAAATCATGGAAGCAATTATGGGGGTACGAACTTCACTTGAAAGTAGAATGGATTTGATCACGACGGAAGTAGCGTTCATCAGAGCTGATCTCTAAAAGATGAGCGACAAAGTCAAAACCATGGAAATGGTCACCTCCGACCTCCACCAAGATTAAAAAACCATCCAACAATGAATTAAAGACCTGCAAGCCGCCATTAGAATGATGGAAATAAAACTGGATGACTATGAGGGTAGGTCACGCCGCAATAATGCCAGAATTCTCAGGGTCCCCGAGCGAGCGAAGGGGCCCGCAGCTGACCTCTTTGTTGAAGAACGCATCACCAAGCACCTACAGCCGAAGGGCCTCTCCGATTTCTTTTCAGTCAAGAAAGCACATAGGGTTCCGGGAGGTAGACCGAAACCCGGGGCACCCCCGAGACCACTATTGGTAAAACTTTTTAAATTCAGAGACTGAGACATTGTATTAGAAATGGCTCGTACTGCCCCACCGGTCAAATATGAAAACAGCGTCATAACCTTCTTTCCTGATTTTACGGTAAATGTCTAGAAGCAGAGACGTTCCTTCCTGGGAATCAAGAAAGAACGCAGAGACAGAGGATTGAATTATTCGATGTTGTTCCCAGCAAATTTGCAACTCGAGGCTGAGGCGAAAGTCTGGTTTTTTGACACTCCAGAATCGGTGCAGGAATGGCAAGATGGATTGAGGCCTGTACAAGGAAACAATGTCCAGCAATGGAGGGAGAATCCTTCCAAAAAACAGACTGGTTTTAGGATCGTGAAAAACTGTCAACCAACATCGACAATCCGGAGGGATGAAGAAGACGTTGCAGACTTGGACTTAACGAAAATGCAGAGCCAACGACATAGACACTTAAAGGAACTCGCACAGTGTCCTCACTGAAGGCGACCATTGGTGACCTGCTAAGTGACAATCTTTACTCTGTTTGAAGTAGTGGGGCTGGAATGTATGTAACAATAAGTAAGGGTGGTAGGCAAAAGAGAAAACAGTCCACACCCCCTACAGTTCTTAAATTAGTTTTGGGAAAGGGAGACAGGCACTCTGCACAGTTGGGGACATGGGTAGTTTTAAGCCCAGATTGCATAGAAGCAGGGAGGGGGGAGGTTGGTTGTACTTAGGCTTAGTAGGTAGTCTAGATGACAGAAAAGTGGAAGTCACGTTAGAAATATGGAGTGGCACAGCGATTGATGCGGAATACCCGCATGCCGCTATCCAATCCATTGTAACATCAGAGCACGAGATGGGGTGCCCGGGCATCGTGGGTGAGACTATGCCACTGGGGGAAACCTGCTTGAGCACAGTTGGGTCAGCCAGTAGAAAAAGGACTTAGGTTACTATCATAGAACGTTAATGGCCTTGGGGACAAACTTAAGATCGTACTTCAACTTATAAAACGACATTCCCCTGATGTGGTGTTATTACAGGTGTTTAAACGGTTAAGTAATCAGGGGAGTACTTTTTGTGAAACAACGTTATTACAGGAAACCCATTTAAATGGCAACAAATGTAAGGCATTGACCAGGTGGGGATACAAGCTAGTTATGCACTCCGGATTTACCACCAGATCTAGAGGGGTTGGAATCCTGATGAGAAAGAATATCCCCATGTCAATTGATCGCATCTGGACTGACATGCAGGGCAGATATGCAGCAACATCGGGGAGTTGGGAGGGCCGTGCACTCATAATAGTGTCCATTTACATCCCCCCGGGCCTGCACACACTAGCATATAAGGATCTGGAGAATTTATTACTAACTCTCCCGGAGAGCCGACTCCTGATAGGAGGAGATTTTAATGCTGTAGTGCCGAGACGGCTTGACCGCAATCTTGATTGGGACACACAATCTACACGGCCACATTTCCCTGACTTCCTGGAGGAAGTGGGATTGGTAGACACATGGCGAGTCCATCATGCCAACGAGACACAGTTCACATTGCATTCAGGAGCTCACAACAGCCTCTCCAGGATAGACTATTTGCTTACACCAGCTGATCAGGTAGGGCAGATTAGGGAAGTGAGGCACTTGGCAAGGGGCATTTCGGATCACTCCCCAATATAGGCCAGTGTGGGGGTGGGTGAACAGCAGGTGGGGAGAATAGCACGAATAAACTGTTGGCACTCTAAGAACCCTGCAGTCAGGGAAAAAGTTGTCTTGCATGAAATAGAGCTTTATTTCCTTGAAAATGAAGGCCCGATGGAGTCCGCCCAGATGCGTTGGGAAGGTTCAAGACACTGGTGAGGGGCCATGCCATCGTCTCAATAGCAGGGACCTGAAAAGAGAAACACGTGGAACTAATTAGGCTAGAGGGAGATATCCTACAGCTGGAGGGGAGGCTGAGATGTGACAACTCGGGTGAGATTAAACACAAGTTAAATATGAAAAAGAAAGAATATCACAACCTGGCCACAGACGTTGCTAAAGCACTCCACAGATCCACTCTCAGTAGAATATACGAGGTCGGGGATAAGGCAGGGAAATTACTGGCATGGCTCGACAGGCGAGACCAAGCAAATAGATTAATCACTGAACTCATTGCAGAAACAGGGGAAACACTAAATGACCTGCAGCAGATAGCTGACAAGTTCGCCAAGCACTTCATGCAAATATACGAATCAACCAACACCATCCCAAAATGGGAAACTCAGGCCTTATTAACAGACCTGCCTCTTCCAGCCCTCACAACTGATGACTCAAAATTGCTAGACAGTGATCTCACAAGAGGTGGCCCAGGCCATCACGGGCCTGCAATCCGGGAAAGCAGTGGGGCCCAATGGCCTCCCAATAGAGCTTTATAAATTAGCGCCCAACAAGATTGCACCCTACCTCAGAGCTATGTATTTAGAGAGTCGTGAATTGGGCAGTCTCCCAATGGACCAGAGGTTAGCAACCATAGTGGTCATCCATAAAGTAGACAAATCTAAAAACAAATGTTCTTCGTACCGTCCCATCTCATTGCTCAATGCTGAGGTCAAGATCCTAGCAAAGTTACTGGCCATGATCTTGATACAGGCAATAACGAAATTAGTACAACCTGATCAATCAGGCTTTCCGCCAGAACGAAACACGTCATTAAATCTCCGACGACTACAAAGAGTATTGGGGAAAGTAGACATGCTAAGGGAAGATGCAGTGTTGATGTCCTTAGATGCCACTATGGCTTTTGACACAATTGAATGGCCCTATGTGTTTGCTGTTCTGAGTAAGATGGGATTTGGACCCAACTTCCTGGGCTGGATCAAACTCCTATACACCAACCCGTTAGCACAAGTAGTAGTAAATAATAAAATATCCCCAGTTTTTGTTCTCAGAAGAGGGACGAGGCAGGGCTGCCCCCTATCACCGTTGCTCTCTGCGTTGATGTTAGAGCCATTAGCGTTGTGGATACGTGGTGACCCATTGATAAGGGGATTGAGATGGTCAGAGGGGTGGGAGGACTGCATCTCCCTCTATGCGGACGACATACTGCTGTATCTGGCATCTCCCAAATCCTCAATACACAGGGTTCTTAATATATTCGCAAACTTCAGAAAATACTCAGGCTATACAATCAACTGGATGAAATCAGTAATCTTTGTCCTGAGGGGAGAGTTTCCATCTCTACCCAGGGGGTATGAGATAGCGAGAGCACCGGAGGGGTTTAGATACCTTGGAATATATATATAACTAAGAACTTGACAACATTTTACAATTATAACCTCCTACCCCCGTTGCAGCACCTAAAGAGTGACGTGCGACATTGGAAAACACTTCCACTGTCATTATTGGGCCAAGCTGCATTATTTAAAATGATGTCCCTGCCACATTTGCTGTACGTGTTACACAATTCACCAAACCCAGTTCCAACTGCCTATTTCAAAGCAATTGAAAACGAGCAGAGAGAACTCCTGTGGGTGGGGAAACCGCCCCACATAGTAACCCAAAAGCTGATGAGGGGGTGGTACAGTGGGGGTATAGGACTCCCTGACATCAGAAAGTATTATTGGGCAGCAGTTAGTAGCCATTAACCACTGCACCTATAGGCCATACAAAGAACCAGCATATAGAATGGATAAGTGGGTCCTACCGGAGGGGAGTTAAACTAGGGCTCTCTACACCACACCAGCGTGACTACAGATAACAGGCCCAACCAAACACTTAGTCCAAGTGTGGCATACAGTCAATAAGAGCCTGGGTTGGACAGGGAAGATCACGCAAGTCACCCTCCTATGGGATTCGGAACAATTGGGAATCCTGAGAAAGACTAAGAGATTCGAATGCTGGGACATGTTTGGAATCTCTCGGGTGGGAGATCTGTGGGTACAAGGGGGAGTAACTCCCTTCTCACAGCTGCAAAAAGAGTATGAACTAGCAGACACAGAAAGGTTCTGATATCTACAGGTACGTCACGCCCTGCAGGCAGTCATCCCCAAGGGGGAGGTTCCCCCGAAATCCTCCCCACTCGAGTATAGGATTCTCAGTGGTTTTATGCCCAAAAAAGCCATTTCCTTGACCTATCAAAAACTAGTTAATAATATGCCTCACCCCCTCTTGCAACTCCATAGGAATTGGGAGAACAATATTGTGGATTTAGAGGAGGAAGACTGGCAGGAGGACCTGGCCTCCCCAAAAGAGGTAGCAATCTCTTCAAGGCTAAGGCTGATACAACTTAAAATACTACACAGAACATATCTCTCAGGCCCTACTCTGGTCAAAATGGGATACAGGGAAGATTCAGCATGTGGCAGGCAGTGTAATCAGGAGGGTACGTTTATCCACATACTCTGGGATTGTATATACTTTAAAAGATATTGGGCGGTGGTGCTCCGATGCATGGAAGAAGTACTTGGAACAAAGATGGTGCCAGAGATCAAAAGGTGCCTCCTAAACATCTGGGAGCCTACAGACCAAAGTAGTAAAGATAAAATCTGGGTGACGCTGGGAATGGTAGTTGACAAGCGAAACATAGCAAAAGCATGGGGAGCAAAAGAGGCACCAACAATGAATGCCTGGAAGATGGATATGGACTGGTGCATGATAACAGAAAAGACAGTGTACATATCTCGGGGCTGCCCCAAGAAATGGGCAAAAGTATGGAACAAGTGGAACTTATACAGAGGGAACACTTGTACACCCCCTAGCTCAAGGGCCTCCTCCCACTTGGGAAGTGAGTAGCAGGATAGGTAGAAGACACGAAATAAGTGAAGCAAGACACAAGGGGCCCGATTCACAGAACTAACTTAAGACAAAATCCTAAACTTACTACCATTTTGGTATTCACAGAAGGCACTTACTCATTTTGGTATTCACAGAAGGCACTTACTTACTCATTTTGAGTAACTTACTCATTTTGAGTAACTTACTCATTTTGGTATTCACAGAAGGCACTTACTCATTGATGAGTAAGTGCCTTCTATGAATACCAAAATGAGTAACTTACTCACTTTGAGTAACTTACTCGTTTTGAGTAACTTACTCATTTTGGTATTCACAGAAGGCACTTACTCATTAATGAATAAGTGCCTTCTGTGAATACCAAATTGAGTAAGTTACTCAAAATGAGTAAGTTACTCAAAATTCGTAAGTAAGTGTCTTCTGTGAATACCAAAATGAGTAAGTGCCTTCTGTGAATGCCAAAATGGTAGTAAGTTTAGCATTTTGTCTTAAGTTAGGTCTGTGAATCGGGCCCTATGTGATGTGATGAATCAACATTCATTGAATATGTGTCAATATCTTTATGCATCTAGAATGAATAATGACTGTACTACAATACACTTTGTCATCAATATAAAGAATTATAAAAAAAAAGTATAGGAGCCCTGTTGAGATCTGTAGAACACTGCTAAACAGAGTTACTGCTTTGTTATTAGGACAGTCTAGCACTCCTCAGCAGTCATATTTTACTTATGACAGTGTGTCACATTCGGAAACACTGCTTAGATTTCAGTAGGACAATACAGAAAGGTCTTAACAGAGATGCTATACTTTTAATGAAAAGGTTCTTGAGTTTTTTGCCAGAACTTGCAATAGCCCCTAAAAGGGTTAGCAACGCCGCTAAGAAGTGCGGGTTCTATTCCTGAAGCAATTGAAGTATAGAGAAGTGCAGTACTGTCCCACCACAGGTATCTTGATGAGAAGCACAGGTACTTCCCTGGTAAAATTACAGCAGTCCCAATGGTAAGTATCGTAATGTGATGCCACATTGCAGACAGAAAATACACTATTCATATTCTAATAAAATACATGACATAACATAGCATACCTACCCATTATAAGTGTAGATGCACTGTCAAACCATGCCCTCTGGTCTTATTGGAAGTATGGCTATCTTGCAGAGGAGTGCCATGAATTTGGAATTACAAGTATAGCAACCATGCTAAAAAAATAAGACTATTCTCCAATTAAAAAGATGACTCTCCTGTTGAGAAATAGGGCTGCTCCATTAAAGGTATTGGAACCCTGTCTGATAAACACAATATTGTCACACTTAAAACACTATCAATACCTTTTAAGATAAGGCCCACTGCTGAGTAAACAACAAGGGGGACAATGAGGGCTTGATAAAGGTCCACCGTACTTGCCCTGGGTAGAACTAGAAGACAAAAGAGGTACGGTGTTCCTGGGTGGCAAGTTGGCCACCTGGTTAGTACTCAGAGTGGTGGGGAGGTGGGGAATACCTCCTTTCGGAACTAGGACCCTCACACACCCAGCAAGCTAGGTGTCATGCTTCATCATATGGGTCTGCTCCTCGTCGAGCCGGCGCTGCAATGCTCGACGGGCACCCATAAAGGGGCTCTTTATCGGAGATCTTTTGTTCCTTGCCGTATAGGTGCCGTGGGTGTGAGGGGCCTGGTAAGATGTAGATGTGGTGTGTGGGTTAAAACAGGTAAGGGAATCCTCTATAATTATTTTTATTCTGGAGAGGTCACAACCCGAATAAAAAGTAAAAAGAAGAAGGAGGGCGACTATTTTGTTTTAATCTGACAAAAATTACGCTCTACCCCTTAGTGGTCAACATGTTTCTCGCCTATAAAATGTCTCTAATAGATCAGTTGGCGATTCCTCAGGACCTAGTGACTAAATGAAAACTATCTACAGTGTGTGGTTCTACATACCACTTCTTCTCTCGGTAGGACATTGCCCCGGAGAAAAGCAGCCAACCTAGAGTACAAACAAAAAGGATCAAAAAACCAAATGTAAATATTGGTACATGGTCCTATTGATTCAAGTGGGTGTGTTTCACCGTACACAACCTCTTTGAATCTATACAAGTGATAAAAACAACGTGATTTCATGCATATCACATTCTACGTGTGCCTTCATTTGTATTTAGAATATAAAACCTCTGTGTAACCAGTTAGAGTAATTGAACAACATGGTGAGTGAGTATCAGCTCACCTCTTAAGAATTCAAGTGCTGCTTCATCAGACCGCAGCGGAGTATATGGACACTCAACGTAGTGTCGCTGTTTATTAAAAGGAAAAAACAAACAACAAAATATGTTGGGTGTGGGCTTGTAGGCACAACGTTTAGTTGCTAAGGCCATGACTCTAGAGCATTAAAAGTGAAAGTGGGCATGGTTCAGGTTAAAGTAAGCCTATAGTCGTGAAATTGGTATCATTGACAAGGTTATTCAACAGACTAAAAGTGCCCCAGACCTGCCTGCGTAGCTGCTGGCGCCTTCACCATGCGCTCCGAGATTATGCCAATCGTGCGGTGTGTTAAGAGCGCCTACAGCGCCCAAGCTATGTCTTAGTGCAGAGCTCTACAGAACATCAGAGTCAGCGTACCCTTCCCAAAGACCAGTGGTAACTTGTCAGCAATTCCCAGCACCTCTTACCTCTCTTAAAAGCTTCTGACCAGGCATAGTCTCAACGTGTAATCCATACTCACCTGCTCCCGCTCAGAGCAGTCCGGCTCACCTACCCGCTCTGCTGCATCAGGAAGGAAAAGACAGGTTGTCGGTTCCTGTCTTAAATACCCTCTCCTGGTGCCATTAAGCATGGTAAATCAGCCGCACCTGGTGTGTGGTGTGATGGTGTCGGCATGACATCATCTGCAGTGTAACCATGGAGGCCATCTTTGAATGTGGTGAAGGTCTATAGTTCTGGCTATTACCTTGATGTGGACGCGCATCAAGGGCTTCAAATTGGCATTGAGTGGAGCGGTTTTATCAACAATGTGAACAAGAATGTATACAGTGCAAAAGTGCTCACGTCACTGCGCCAAATTTGTGCATAAGTTGCTGGCGACTGCCGATTGGGTGATTCGTATGTCGGCCATCTTAGAGTGTAGTATTGTACTCTATTGTTAGTTGTTAGATATAGCGTCCTAACATAGCCTAATCTCCATATCTGACTAGCCTGATGTCGATATCATGTGGCAGAGATGTATAAAGAGGTGAGAGACTAGCGTGGAGTCTTAAGCTGATATATTAATTTGTTAAAGTTGCGGATAATGGTTGTATATATCAGATTAATTAAGGGTGCTCCAGGGTATGGCATCGTTCAGGCCGTCATTTGCTAAGTCAAGACGGAACACCCACCTTTGTTCAATCCTGTACAAAGCAGTCTGTGTTATTTGTTGGTGGGATTCTAGGATGACCCAGCGTAGACTCTCTGGGGGTGTCCTAGTTCAGAGAAGTGGGTGTATAGTTTGGTGGTAGTTTTATGGCAACGAATATTGCTCTTATGCTCAGTGATTCTGACCTTAACGGGCCTCATGGTCATGCCAACATACCTCTTGTCACAAGGGCAGGTCAGCATGTACACACAACGTGGGGTGTTACAGTTAGTGTGTTTGATTAGCGTCCATGTAAATGTGTCTGATAGAACCAATTGTTTGGTGTGTCTGGTCTGTGGGCACACGATACAAGAGCCGCAGGGATAGTGTCCTGTCACGGGTGGGAGATCCCACAGTTGCCTCTGGTTAGGGATGTTGCTCTTCTTGGGTCTAGTGTGCACCAACATATCTTTCAAATTGTTGGTACGTTTAAACGCAAACCTTGGTTTGGGTATTGACAGAGTACCCGTGTTCAGAATTGCCCAGTGTTTGTTCACTGCCTTCTTTATTAGATTGGATCTAGGTGTGTACGTGGTCACACAGGTCAAAATGTCAGTGGGTTCTTTCTCATGTACCTCTAGGAGGCTTTCACGATTATTATTTCTTGCTCGTTTCATGCAAGAGTGAACCTGTTTCTTAGGGTATTGTCTCTTCAGCAGATTGTCAGCCAGTATCTCTGCTTCAATTTTGTAGTCCTCTGTAGAACTACAATTTCTTCTAATTCTTAGAAATTGGCTGAAGGGAAGGTTATTTCTCAGTGTAGCAGGATGATAGCTGCTGTACAGTAGCAAGCTGTTTCTGTCGGTAGGCTTTTTGTATAGGGATGTCGTTATTCTACCCACTTGTAATCTGATGGTGAGATCTAGGAAGGCAATGTTCGTGGCAGATATAGTGTGGGTGAATTTCAAGTACTGGTTTTTGTGTTAATCCACTCGCAAAAATCAGCGCATCTCTGTATGTCACCCTGCCAAAAGATGAGGATGTCATCTATGTACCTCTTCCACAGTCTCAGGTTAGCTCCGAAGGGGTTACTCGCATGTTGGATGGTCTCTTGTTCAAACGCCGCCATATACAAACATGCCACACTGGGGGCAAAGGTACTCCCCATCGAAGTACCCTGAGACTGGTGGAAGAGTTGGCTGTCAAACTCAAAAAGTTTTCTGTTAAGGCCAGGGTGGCACATTGCATGATGAACGAAATGGGTGTTGCTGCTGTCCATTCACTCCCACTTAGTGCAGATTCTATTACTGCCAATGTCTCTCTCTGTGGGATATTGGTATACAGTTGTTCCACATCCAAGGTGACCAGGAGGTCAATATCGCCTGTGTTTTCTATTTCACCTATAACACAGAGGATATCTGTTGTGTCCCTGATGTATGATGGTGTCTGTTTGACCAAAGGTTGTAGGTAATGGTCGCAGAATTTTGAGAGCGGCTCTAAGAGTGAGCCGATTCCTGAAACTATAGGTCTGCCCGGAACAGGGGTGGTCCCCTTATGTATTTTCGGCAGAGTGTAAAAATAGGGTGTTTTGGGATGTTTGGTAATCAAGAAATCAGCTTCTTTACCACTGATCCACCCATTACTCTCTGCCTCATAGACCATGGTGGTTATCTCGGTCGTTAATCGAGTCGTAGGGTTTGTTGTTATCGGAGTATAGAATTTACTATTCCGTAGTTGGCGTTGGCACTCGGTGTTGTAATCCGAAGTGGATTGTATGACCGTGGCGCCCCCTTTGTCAGCTTACTTTATTGTAATGCTTTTGTCCTCAGTCAATGATCTAATCGCTGCATGTTCTTGATTAGAGAGATTATGGAAAGGAACTCTGGTATCCTGGTTCTTCAGTTCTTTTAAGACAGCTTTCTCAAAGGTCACTACCTCCACAGGTACCATGCCAACGGTAGGTGTGAAGGTCGAAGGATTGCGAAGGCCTGAATCCAGTTTGGCTGGTTCCTCAGTACCATCGAAGTGGGCTTTAAGGCGTATTTTTCTAAACAGGTTCTGGATTTCGCATTGTTCCCGAAAACTGTCCTCTTTGGGGGTGGGGACATAGCCAAGGCCTTTCTCAAGTACTGTTTGTTTTGTAGGTGTCAGTTGTCTATGTGACAAATTAACCACTAGACTCTCCTGCCCAGTGTTTTGCTCCTGGTTTCCATCATATTCGGTTCCTGGTCCTGCCACTGGCCTTGTTTTTGTCCTCCTCTTTTGCGCCCTCTTCCTCTGCCCCAGCCTCTGCCTAAAAAGGTGGATTGCTGGCAGGGAAGTATTGCGGTTGGCCCTGGGGATACATCGGGAAAGGCCAAAAGGAGGCTGCGGCCCTGAAAATTCTGTACAGGGTAGTGGGGGTTTTGTGGATAATTCTTTCTCCTCTGATTTGAACCCTTTCAGCTCCCATTGCTGGAGTCACTGCTAGCCGAGTCTCTTCTGTCGGATTCACTATTTTCATCAGAAGAGTAGCTAGTTTTGCTGTTGGTATAGTCTGCTTTCAGATAGGGGTATATTTTTCTTTGTTAAATCTGCTTATATCCTTCTGAAGCTTGCTAACCTTCTGCTTCATCAGAAATTCCTTGTGCTCAGCAATCTCATGGTTGAGTTCTGTCAATTTGGTTTTAAATACAGTGCCATGTATGGTAGTCTTTATGGCCCCTTCAGCAACCTGTATTCTAATAAGGAGGGCATCAGCTATCCTCTTTGCTGAATTAATAATGAGGATAAGTAAGTCCCTGGTGCATTTCCATGCTACCAGGGACCATTCCTTTTAAAGACAGCGTCATCCAGGAAAAGTCTAGGGAAGTACTTGACTATTAGGCCGTTTGGTGCAATATTGGCCCTCAAGTACTCCGTCATCATTGCACCGTGGAGTGTTATTTTCACCCAGTCTCTTTTCATATTGGTAAGGGAGGTCCAGTCCTCAGATGGTGATCCAGAGGCTGATGAACCTTCACCTCCCAGGATAGATGGTGTATTCCTGAGAATTTCTGCAGCCATTGCATCATCAAAGCTAAGTCCGGGATTGTCATCCATGATGACTGGTATATCAGAGGATTTGGGGGAAGGCAAAATAGAAGGGCGGGACTAAATAATAAGTCCCAGAAAATGGGCCAATGAAGGATATTATCCTTCTGGTAACCTGAAGAGTCCCACGGGAGATCCCGTGCAGTACTTAGTAAACAACAAGGGGGACAATGAGGGCTTGATAAAGGTCCACCGTACTTGCCCTGGGTAGAACTAGAAGACAAAAGAGGTACGGTGTTCCTGGGTGGCAAGTTAGCCACCTGGTTAGTACTCAGAGTGGTGGGGAGGTGGGGAATACCTCCTTTCGGAACTAGGACCCTCACACACCCAGCAAGCTAGGTGTCATGCTTCATCATATGGGTCTGCTCCTCGTCGAGCCGGCGCTGCAATGCTCGACGGACACCCATAAAGGGGCTCTTTATCGGAGATCTTTTGTTCCTTGCCGTATAGGTGCCGTGGGTGTGAGGGGCCTGGTAAGATGTAGATGTGGTGTGTGGGTTAAAACAGGTAAGGGAATCCTCTATAATTATTTTTATTCTGGAGAGGTCACAACCCGAATAAAAAGTAAAAGAAGAAGGAGGGCGACTATTTTGTTTTAATCTGACAAAAATTACGCTCTACCCCTTAGTGGTCAACATGTTTCTCGTCTATAAAATGTCTCTAATAGATCAGTTGGCGATTCCTCAGGACCTAGTGACTAAATGAAAACTATCTACAGTGTGTGGTTCTACATACCACTTCTTCTCTCGGTAGGACGTTGCCCCGGAGAAAAGCAGCCAACCTAGAGTACAAACAAAAAGGATCAAAAAACCAAATGGAAATATTGGTACATGGTCCTATTGATTCAAGTGGGTGTGTTTCACCGTACACAACCTCTTTGAATCTATACAAGTGATAAAAACAACGTGATTTCATGCATATCACATTCTACGTGTGCCTTCATTTGTATTTAGAATATAAAACCTCTGTGTAACCAGTTAGAGTAATTGAACAACATGGTGAGTGAGTATCAGCTCACCTCTTAAGGATTCAAGTGCTGCTTCATCAGACCGCAGCGGAGTATATGGACACTCAACGTAGTGTCGCTGTTTATTAAAAGGAAAAAACAAACAACAAAATGTGTTGGGTGTGGGCTTGTAGGCACAACGTTTAGTTGCTAAGGCCATGACTCTAGAGCATTAAAAGTGAAAGTGGGCATGGTTCAGGTTAAAGTAAGCCTATAGTCGTGAAATTGGTATCATTGACAAGGTTATTCAACAGACTCAAAAGTGCCCCAGACCTGCCTGCGTAGCTGCTGGCGCCTTCACCATGCGCTCCGACATTATGCCAATCGTGCGGTGTGTTAAGAGCGCCTACAGCACCCAAGCTATGTCTTAGTGCAGAGCTCTACAGAACATCAGAGTCAGCGTACCCTTCCCAAAGACCAGTGGTAACTTGTCAGCAATTCCCAGCACCTCTTACCTCTCTTAAAAGCTTCTGACCAGGCATAGTCTCAACGTGTAATCCATACTCACCTGCTCCCGCTCAGAGCAGTCCGGCTCACCTAGCCGCTCTGCTGCATCAGGAAGGAAAAGACAGGTTGTCGGTTCCTGTCTTAAATACCCTCTCCTGGTGCCATTAAGCATGGTAAATCAGCCGCACCTGGTGTGTGGTGTGATGGTGTCGGCATGACATCATCTGCAGTGTAACCATGGAGGCCATCTTTGAATGTGGTGAAGGTCTATAGTTCTGGCTATTACCTTGATGTGGACGCGCATCAAGGGCTTCAAATTTGGCATTGAGTGGAGCGGTTTTATCAACAATGTGAACAAGAATGTATACAGTGCAAAAGTGCTCACGTCACTGCGCCAAATTTGTGCATAAGTTGCTGGCGACTGCCGATTGGGTAATTCGTATGTCGGCCATCTTAGAGTGTAGTATTGTACTCTATTGTTAGTTGTTAGATATATCGTCCTAACATAGCCTAATCTCCATATCTGACTAGCCTGATGTCGATATCATGTGGCAGAGATGTATAAAGAGGTGAGAGACTAGCGTGGAGTCTTAAGCTGATATATTAATTTGTTAAAGTTGCGGATAATGGTTGTATATATCAGATTAATTAAGGGTGCTCCAGGGTATGGCATCGTTCAGGCCGTCATTTGCTAAGTCAAGACGGAACACCCACCTTTGTTCAATCCTGTACAAAGCAGTCTGTGTTATTTGTTGGTGGGATTCTAGGATGACCCAGCGTAGACTCTCTGGGGGATGTCCTAGTTCAGAGAAGTGGGTGTATAGTTTGGTGGTAGTTTTATGGCAACGAATATAGCTCTTATGCTCAGTGATTCTGACCTTAACGGGCCTCATGGTCATGCCAACATACCTCTTGTCCCAAGGGCAGGTCAGCATGTACACACAACGTGGGGTGTTACAGTTAGTGTGTTTGATTAGCGTCCATGTAAATGTGTCTGATAGAACCAATTGTTTGGTGTGTCTGGTCTGTGGGCACACGATACAAGAGCCGCAGGGATAGTGTCCTGTCACGGGTGGGAGATCCCACAGTTGCCTCTGGTTAGGGATGTTGCTCTTCTTGGGTCTAGTGTGCACCAACATATCTTGTTGGTACGTTTAAACGCAAACCTTGGTTGTCAATACCCAAACCAAGGTTTGCGTTTAAACGTACCAACAATTTGAAAGATATGTTGGTGCACACTAGACCCAAGAAGAGCAACATCCCTAACCAGAGGCAACTGTGGGATCTCCCACCCGTGACGCTAATCAAACACACTAACTGTAACACCCCACGTTGTGTGTACATGCTGACCTGCCCTAGTGACAAGAGGTATGTTGGCATGACCATGAGGCCCGTTAAGGTCAGAATCACTGAGCATAAGAGCAATATTCGTTGCCATAAAACTACCACCAAACTATACACCCACTTCTCTGAACTAGGACACCCCCCAGAGAGTCTACGCTGGGTCATCCTAGAATCCCACCAACAAATAACACAGACTGCTTTGTACAGGATTGAACAAAGGTGGGTGTTCCGTCTTGACTTAGCAAATGACGGCCTGAACGATGCCATACCCTGGAGCACCCTTAATTAATCTGATATATACAACCATTATCCGCAACTTTAACAAATTTATATATCAGCTTAAGACTCCACGCTAGTCTCTCACCTCTTTATACATCTCTGCCACATGATATCGACATCAGGCTAGTCAGATATGGAGATTAGGCTACGTTAGGACGATATATCTAACAACTAACAATAGAGTACAATACTACACTCTAAGATGGCCGACATACGAATCACCCAATCGGCAGTCGCCAGAAACTTATGCACAAATTTGGCGCAGTGACGTGAGCACTTTTGCACTGTATAAATTCTTGTTCACATTGTTGATAAAACCGCTCCACTCAATGCCAAATTTGAAGCCCTTGATGCGCGTCCACATCAAGGTAATAGCCAGAACTATAGACCTTCACCACATTCAAAGATGGCCTCCATGGTTACACTGCAGATGATGTCATGCCGACACCATCACACCACACACCAGGTGCGGCTGATTTACCATGCTTAATGGCACCAGGAGAGGGTATTTAAGACAGGAACCGACAACCTGTCTTTTCCTTCCTGATGCAGCAGAGCGGGTAGGTGAGCCGGACTGCTCTGAGCGGGAGCAGGTGAGTATGGATTACACGTTGAGACTATGCCTGGTCACAAGCTTTTAAGAGAGGTAAGAGGTGCTGGGAATTGCTGACAAGTTACCACTGGTCTTTGGGAAGGGTACGTTGACTCTGATGTTCTGTAGAGCTCTGCACTAAGACATAGCTTGGGCGCTGTAGGCGCTCTTAACACACCGCACGATTGGCATAATGTCGGAGCGCATGGTGAAGGCGCCAGCAGCTACGCAGGCAGGTCTGGGGCACTTTTTAGTCTGTTGAATAACCTTGTCAATGATACCAATTTCACGACTATAGGCTTACTTTAACCTGAACCATGCCCACTTTCACTTTTAATGCTCTAGAGTCATGGCCTTAGCAACTAAACATTGTGCCTACAAGCCCACACCCAACATATTTTGTTGTTTGTTTTTTCCTTTTAATAAACAGCGACACTACGTTGAGTGTCCATATACTCCGCTGCGGTCTGATGAAGCAGCACTTGAATCCTTAAGAGGTGAGCTGATACTCACTCACCATGTTGTTCAATTACTCTAACTGGTTACACAGAGGTTTTATATTCTAAATACAAATGAAGGCACACGTAGAATGTGATATGCATGAAATCACGTTGTTTTTATCACTTGTATAGATTCAAAGAGGTTGTGTACGGTGAAACACACCCACTTGAATCAATAGGACCATGTACCAATATTTCCATTTGGTTTTTGATCCTTTTTGTTTGTACTCTAGGTTGGCTGCTTTTCTCCGGGGCAACGTCCTACCGAGAGAAGAAGTGGTATGTAGAACCACACACTGTAGATAGTTTTCATTTAGTCACTAGGTCCTGAGGAATCGCCAACTGATCTATTAGAGACATTTTATAGGCGAGAAACATGTTGACCACTAAGGGGTAGAGCGTAATTTTTGTGAGATTAAAACAAAATAGTCGCCCTCCTTCTTCTTTTTACTTTTTATTCGGGTTGTGACCTCTCCAGAATAAAAATAATTATAGAGGATTCCCTTACCTGTTTTGACCCACACACCACATCTACATCTTACCAGGCCCCTCACACCCACGGCACCTATATGGCAAGGAACAAAAGATCTCCGATAAAGAGCCCCTTTATGGGTGCCCGTCGAGCATTGCAGCGCCGGCTCGACGAGGAGCAGACCCATATGATGAAGCATGACACCTAGCTTGCTGGGTGTGTGAGGGTCCTAGTTCCGAAAGGAGGATTTCCCCACCTCCCCACCACTCTGAGTACTAACCAGGTGGCCAACTTGCCACCCAGGAACACCGTACCTCTTTTGTCTTCTAGTTCTACCCAGGGCAAGTACGGTGGACCTTTATCAAGCCCTCATTGTCCCCCTTGTTGCTTACTAAGTACTGCACAGGATCTCCCGTGGGACTCTTCAGGTTACCAGAAGGATAATATCCTTCATTGGCCCATTTTCTGGGACTTATTATTTAGTCCCGCCCCTTCTATTTTGCCTTCCCCCAAATCCTCTGATATACCAGTCATCATGGATGACAATCCCGGACTTAGCTTTGATGATGCAATGGCTGCAGAAATTCTCAGGAATACACCATCTATCCTGGGAGGTGAAGGTTCATCAGCCTCTGGATCACCATCTGAGGACTGGACCTCCCTTACCAATATGAAAAGAGACTGGTTGAAAATAACGCTCCATGGTGCAATGATGACGGAGTACTTGAGGGCCAATATTGCACCAAACGGCCTAATAGTCAAGAACTTCCCTAGACATTTCCTGGATGACGCTGTCTTTAAAAGGAATGGTCCCTGGTAGCATGGAAATGCACCAGGGACTTACTTATCCTCATTATTAATTCAGCAAAGAGGATAGCTGATGCCCTCCTTATTAGAATACAGGTTGCTGAAGGGGCCATAAAGACTACCATACATGGCACTGTATTTAAAACCAAATTGACAGAACTCAACCATGAGATTGCTGAGCACAAGGAATTTCTGATGAAGCAGAAGGTTAGCAAGCTTCAGAAGGATATAAGCAGATTTAACAAAGAAAAATATACCCCTATCTGAAAGCAGACTATACCAACAGCAAAACTAGCTACTCTTCTGATGAAAATAGTGAATCCGACAGAAGAGACTCGGCTAGCAGTGACTCCAGCAATGGGAGCTGGAAGGGTTCAAATCAGAGGAGAAAGAATTATCCACAAAACCCCCACTACCCTGTACAGAATTTTCAAGGGCCGCAGCCTCCTTTTTGGCCTTTCCCGATGTATCCCCAGGGCCAACCGCAATACTTCCCTGCCAGCAATCCACCTTTTTAGGCAGAGGCTGGGGCAGAGGAAGAGGGCGCAAAGAGGAGGACAAAAACAAGTCCAGTGGCAGGACCAGGAACCGAATATGATGGAAACCAGGAGCAAAACACAGGGCAGGAGAGTCTAGTGGTTAATTTGTCACATAGACAACTGACACCTACAGAACAAACAGTACTTGAGAAAGGCCTTGACTATGTCCCCACCCCCAAAGAGGACAGTTTTCGGGAACAATGCGAAATCCAGAACCTGTTTAGAAAAATACCCCTTAAAGCCCACTTCGATGGTACTGAGGAACCAGCCAAACTGGATTCAGGCCTTCGCAATCCCTCGACCTTCACACCTACCATTGGCATGGTACCTGTGGAGGTAGTGACCTTTGAGAAAGCTGTCTTAAAAGAACTGAAGAACCAGGATACCAGAGTTCCTTTCCATAATCTCTCTAATCAAGAACATGCAGCGATTAGATCATTGACTGAGGACAAAAGCATTACAATAAAGCAAGCTGACAAAGGGAGCGCCACGGTCATACAATCCACTTCGGATTACAACACCGAGTGCCAACGCCAACTACGGAATAGTAAATTCTATACTCCGATAACAACAAACCCTACGACTCGATTAACGACCGAGATAACCACCATGGTCTATGAGGCAGAGAGTAATGGGTGGATCAGTGGTAAAGAAGCTGATTTCTTGATTACCAAACATCCCAAAACACCCTATTTTTACACTCTGCTGAAAATACATAAGGGGACCACCCTGTTCCGGGCAGACCTATAGTTTCAGGAATCGGCTCACTCTTAGAGCCGCTCTCAAAATTCTGCGACCATTACCTACAACCTTTGGTCAAACAGACACCATCATACATCAGGGACACAACAGATATCCTCTGTGTTATAGGTGAAATAGAAAACACAGGCGATATTGACCTCCTGGTCACCTTGGATGTGGAACAACTGTATACCAATATCCCACAGAGAGAGACATTGGCAGTAATAGAATCTGCACTAAGTGGGAGTGAATGGACAGCAGCAACACCCATTTCGTTCATCATGCAATGTGCCACCCTGGCCTTAACAGAAAACTTTTTGAGTTTGACAGCCAACTCTTCCACCAGTCTCAGGGTACTTCGATGGGGAGTACCTTTGCCCCCAGTGTGGCATGTTTGTATATGGCGGCGTTTGAACAAGAGACCATCCAACATGCGAGTAACCCCTTCGGAGCTAACCTGAGACTGTGGAAGAGGGACATAGATGACATCCTCATCTTTTGGCAGGGTGACATACAGAGATGCGCTGAATTTTGCGAGTGGATTAACACAAAAACCAGTACTTGAAATTCACCCACACTATATCTGCCACGAACATTGCCTTCCTAGATCTCACCATCAGATTACAAGAGGGTAGAATAACGACATCCCTATACAAAAGTCTACCGACAGAAACAGCTTGCTACTGTACAGCAGCTATCATCCTGCTACACTGAGAAATAACCTTCCCTTCAGCCAATTTCTAAGAATTAGAAGAAATTGTAGTTCTACAGAGGACTACAAAATTGAAGCAGAGATACTGGCTGACAATCTGCTGAAGAGACAATACCCTAAGAAACAGGTTCACTCTTGCATGAAACGAGCAAGAAATAATAATCGTGAAAGCCTCCTAGAGGTACATGAGAAAGAACCCACTGACATTTTGACCTGTGTGACCACGTACACACCTAGATCCAATCTAATAAAGAAGGCAGTGAACAAACACTGGGCAATTCTGAACACGGGTACTCTGTCAATACCCAAACCAAGGTTTGCGTTTAAACGTACCAACAATTTGAAAGATATGTTGGTGCACACTAGACCCAAGAAGAGCAACATCCCTAACCAGAGGCAACTGTGGGATCTCCCACCCGTGACAGGACACTATCCCTGCGGCTCTTGTATCGTGTGCCCACAGACCAGACACACCAAACAATTGGTTCTATCAGACACATTTACATGGACGCTAATCAAACACACTAACTGTAACACCCCACATTGTGTGTACATGCTGACCTGCCCTTGTGACAAGAGGTATGTTGGCATGACCATGAGGCCCGTTAAGGTCAGAATCACTGAGCATAAGAGCAATATTCGTTGCCATAAAACTACCACCAAACTATACACCCACTTCTCTGAACTAGGACACCCCCCAGAGAGTCTACCCTGGGTCATCCTAGAATCCCACCAACAAATAACACAGACTGCTTTGTACAGGATTGAACAAAGGTGGGTGTTCCGTCTTGACTTAGCAAATGATGGCCTGAACGATGCCATACACTGGAGCACCCTTAATTAATCTGATATATACAACCATTATCCGCAACTTTAACAAATTAATATATCAGCTTAAGACTCCACGCTAGTCTCTCACCTCTTTATACATCTCTGCCACATGATATCGACATCAGGCTAGTCAGATATGGAGATTAGGCTATGTTAGGACGATATATCTAACAACTAACAATAGAGTACAATACTACACTCTAAGATGGCCGACATACGAATCACCCAATCGGCAGTCGCCAGCAACTTATGCACAAATTTGGCGCAGTGACGTGAGCACTTTTTGCACTGTATAAATTCTTGTTCACATTGTTGATAAAACCGCTCCACTCAATGCCAAATTTGAAGCCCTTGATGCGCGTCCACATCAAGGTAATAGCCAGAACTATAGACCTTCACCACATTCAAAGATGGCCTCCATGGTTACACTGCAGATGATGTCATGCCGACACCATCACACCACACACCAGGTGCGGCTGATTTACCATGCTTAATGGCACCAGGAGAGGGTATTTAAGACAGGAACCGACAACCTGTCTTTTCCTTCCTGATGCAGCAGAGCGGGTAGGTGAGCCGGACTGCTCTGAGCGGGAGCAGGTGAGTATGGATTACACGTTGAGACTATGCCTGGTCACAAGCTTTTAAGAGAGGTAAGAGGTGCTGGGAATTGCTGACAAGTTACCACTGGTCTTTGGGAAGGGTACGCTGACTCTGATGTTCTGTAGAGCTCTGCACTAAGACATAGCTTGGGCGATGTAGGCGCTCTTAACACACCGCACGATTGGCATAATGTCGGAGCGCATGGTGAAGGTGCCAGCAGCTACGCAGGCAGGTCTGGGGCACTTTTTAGTCTGTTGAATAACCTTGTCAATGATACCAATTTCACGACTATAGGCTTACTTTAACCTGAACCATGCCCACTTTCACTTTTAATGCTCTAGAGTCATGGCCTTAGCAACTAAACGTTGTGCCTACAAGCCCACACCCAACATATTTTGTTGTTTGTTTTTTCCTTTTAATAAACAGCGACACTACGTTGAGTGTCCATATACTCCGCTGCGGTCTGATGAAGCAGCACTTGAATCCTTAAGAGGTGAGCTGATACTCACTCACCATGTTGTTCAATTACTCTAACTGGTTACACAGAGGTTTTATATTCTAAATACAAATGAAGGCACACGTAGAATGTGATATGCATGAAATCACGTTGTTTTTATCACTTGTATAGATTCAAAGAGGTTGTGTACGGTGAAACACACCCACTTGAATCAATAGGACCATGTACCAATATTTCCATTTGGTTTTTTGATCCTTTTGTTTGTACTCTAGGTTGGCTGCTTTTCTCCGGGGCAACGTCCTACCGAGAGAAGAAGTGGTATGTAGAACCACACACTGTAGATAGTTTTCATTTAGTCACTAGGTCCTGAGGAATCGCCAACTGATCTATTAGAGACATTTTATAGGCGAGAAACATGTTGACCACTAAGGGGTAGAGCGTAATTTTTGTCAGATTAAAACAAAATAGTCGCCCTCCTTCTTCTTTTTACTTTTTATTCGGGTTGTGACCTCTCCAGAATAAAAATAATTATAGAGGATTCCCATACCTGTTTTAACCCACACACCACATCTACATCTTACCAGGCCCCTCACACCCACGGCACCTATACGGCAAGGAACAAAAGATCTCCGATAAAGAGCCCCTTTATGGGTGTCCGTCGAGCATTGCAGCGCCGGCTCGACGAGGAGCAGACCCATATGATGAAGCATGACACCTAGCTTGCTGGGTGTGTGAGGGTCCTAGTTCCGAAAGGAGGTATTCCCCACCTCCCCACCACTCTGAGTACTAACCAGGTGGCCAACTTGCCACCCAGGAACACCGTACCTCTTTTGTCTTCAAGGCCCACTGCTGCACAGCTGGGTTGGAGGCTCTGGGTTGGCTACATGTTAACACATACACACATGCTTGAGCATGTGTGTGGGCTCAGTGAGTAGGACTATTGCCCAAATCAGATTGGTAGCAGAGCACAAGTCACCTGTCACAGAGGGTACCTACCCTTCATGAATTGGGTATGAATGGTGCAGGCATTGTAACATAGTTGGGGATTCATAGTGTCTGTCTGTAGTGTTTCACTGACGTGTGCTGAGCTTTACTGTATTCAACATTATAGGTGAAAGATGCACCAGAGTCCAGGTTTGCAATAGTTGGGCATAGAGACTAAGAGCCAGATGTATCAAGCAGTATTTTGGTCGCAATCAGCCCGATTTGCAGAATCGGGCCATTTGCGACCAGAAAAATGCATTTTATGTATCTTCCCCAAATTGCGATTTTGTAACATATTACCGAATCGCAGTTTGGAATGGCGAACACATACTGATTCGGTATTAAGCAGGGGCGTGTTTAGGAAGTCCTTCAAAATACCGAATCGCAGTAGTATGTAAGAATGTTTAGAGACCGAAATGCGGTTGCTAAACATTCGCATTTTACCACCTACTTGAAGAAATTGGTAACTCATTCGCAAACAAGAAGGGGTCGCAAATTCTGACCTACCTCATTAATATTCATGAGGTAGGTCGATTTGCGACCCACTAGAAATCGCTAAATGAAACTCTATGAGTTTCATACATTAAGAATAGCAATTTTCTAATTGCAATTCACGAGAGAATCACAATTAGGTAACTGCTATTCCCAATATTGATACTTCTGGCCCCAAGTTACAGTACCAGTTTAACGATAAACAAGGATGGAGGGTACAATAGCTCCTAAAGATCTGCAAAGTTTTAGAAAATAGAGGGCCTGAATCTGATACTCCTAGTGGCTATCATGTGCTAAAAAGAGCAAAACAAGCACAGGATCATGAGAAGAGCTCCAGTCGGGCCAAATAAATCATCACTGGTTGTGGCTCTTCATGTAGGGCCTGTCAGGTGACCTGCATGAGTACACCAGGCCAAGAAAAGAGAAATAATAGACATTGAGATGCCAGGTACTCCTGTGGAGCCTTGAGGATCGAGATTCCCTAAGGGGAACCTTCTGGACTCTGGAGAGCATGGCATTACCATATCTCTGATTAATTTGTACCTGGAGCTCACCAATGCACCAAAGAACATTGTTGAGGAAAGCCAAGAGAAGCAGTGTTTGCTGCTCTGCTCTTCAAGCAACATTTGCCTGGTGGGGCCCATGTGCCCCGGGGACCAACCAGACCATGAGGACCACAGCTGTCCTCCCTACCTACCACTCCTGGGGAGGATCAAAGCCCTGTGATGAACGTGGTACCTGCCTCACACTCCCTGTGCTCATGTCTCAGTGGAGCCATAGGTGTGGGGCACCCGAAGTCTCTGCCTGCCACTGCAGCAGGAGGAAAGTGGCTGCAACTCCTGTGCTGGTACGAGAACAGTGTCGGGGAGCTGACTTGGTTCCGCAGGCTTGGACTCTTGCACATCCTGTGTTGAGCCTTTCCAAGCTCTCCAGATTAGGGGAGGGGAACCCAGGCTTTCAAACATGACTGAGTTGCTCAAAGAGCACATTCAATGCAAAAGAAAGGGGGAAAACATTCTTCTGAGACATGAGGATCCTTGTTTAAAAAGTATATCCTGAACTCAAAAGCATGCTCCAGAAAGCATTGGGCTGCTTTCAAAAGTAGTACATATGCTTCTTTGATGGCTCAGGAAGCTCTGGTGCACGATCATCATTTCAGAACTCATTCCGGGGGCTGCCACTAGTAGAACAGCCTCCATTTGAGCCCTGAGTTGGTTTTGTTATTGTTAATCTGAGACTCTAAGTGTGGCAATGGAGTAATCTGGGAAGATGTATCACTGAATTTTAGGTGTTTCCTGATCTGGGATTTTTCTTCCTTAGGGCTCTGTGTGTGGGTTCTGAAGCTACGTTTGTAGCAGTATACATGAAGAAAGCACTCACAGTGCAAAATATTGAATGTTTTGTGTTTTAGTGGCCACATCTATGTTAACAGTGAATCTTCACACCTAACATTGAGTATCATTGAAAGGCAGTACTATATTCCGTTGGTCTTTGGTTTTATGTTTCTGCTTTCATAAGGTTTGATGATACGCTTACAAAGCCAGTTGGCCTCAATTAGTGATTGCAAATCATTACATTGTGCTCAATATATATGGGGGATATTGTGGTTTTACGATGAAGGTGAGGTGAATATCCTTAGAGGTTCACCATAGGAATTTCCGCCTGTATTTTGTGTATATATTTGCAATATAATGCTACCTTCCGTTGTTCCCTTCTGATTCTGCTGTTTTTTTATTCCCTTATTGCGCTCCATTTGTGATATTTTGTCCCTGTTTTACATTGCCTGATTGCTTATATTTTCTGTTTAATTCTAATATTGTGTCTCTGTTTTATGCTGCCTGATTGTCGTTATTTTTTGTTTATTTCTGATATTTTGTCCCGTGTTACATTGCCTGATTGTTGTTAATATCTGTTTATTTCTGATATTTTGTCCCTGTGTTCAGGGCCGGAATGGCTACCGGGCGTTTTGGCATGCTGCCGAGCTGGGGGCTGATTTCGTTGATGGGGACCTGCGTGTGCTGAACGAAATTCGTTTTGCTTTGTTTATTTTGAAGCACACGCAGGTCTCCATCAACGAAATTAGCCCCCACCGCAGTGACATCTGCCCCCAGCTCGGCAGCATGCCAAAACGCCCGGTAGCCAGTCCGGCCCTGCCTGTGTTACATTGCCTGATTGTTGTCATTTTCTGTTTATTTCTGATATTTTGTCCCTGTGTCCTTTCTGTGCCCCCTTGCTGCCCTGATTGTGCTAGTTTTTTTCCTTTCTGTGCCTGTTTCCCGCCGCTGCGCCCCTGCGGCCCCGCCCCCTCACTGCCCATTCGCTGCCCCATTCCCTGCTCCTCCCTCCCACCTCCCCATTTATGGCGGCCGCTGCGCAGCGGGCGCACCGCTGGCGCGCCGAATGCGCGCCTAAGGCAAGCCCGTCTGCGCCCGTCCGCGCCGTGACCGCGCCCAGCGCCAGACCCCCTGGTCCGGGCATCCCCCGCGCCCGCCACATCAACAGACGCCGATACGACGCCAGCACCCTCCACGCACTCAACCCCGGAAAAGATCATGCCTGCTACCTGGCCACCCCGAAGCGCACCCAAGGGCCCTTCACCTGCCGGAACTGCAGCCTCGCCAGCACCCGCCCCGCCAAACCACCGCCCAGGAAAGAACCCAACTACCTCAGATGCATCCTCCTCAACACCCGCTCCGCCCGCAAACACGCCATCGAACTCTGGGACCTTCTCGACTCAACCTCCCCAGACGTCGCATTCCTGACGGAGACCTGGCTGAATCCCGCTTCAGCCCCCGACATCGCCATTGCCATCCCGGACGGCTACAAGATCACCCGCCGGGACCGCACCAACGGAGTCGGAGGAGGCATCGCCATCGTCCACAGGAACACCCTCAGAGTCTCAACCAACACCGACGACACCCTCAGCACCGCCGAACACATGCACTTCCAGATCCACACCGATCCCAACACCACCCTCAGAGGAACCCTCATCTACAGACCCCCGGACCCCGACCACAGTTCAACGATTCTATCGCTGACTTCGTCAGCACACACGCCATCGCCTCCACGGACTACATCCTCCTCGGGGACCTGAACTTCCACCTCGAGAACAACAAGGACACCAACTCCACCACCCTGATCGACAACCTCGCCACCCTCGGGCTCAGACAGCTCGTGACTACACCCACCCACGCCGCCGGCCACACGCTAGACTCCATCTTTTCCGCAAGCCCACACGTCTCCTTCAACCACACCTCCGAACCCCACTGGACTGACCACCACTGCATCCACTTCACCTACAGGAAGCACACCACGCACCACCGCACCGAACAAATGCCTCGCCGCTGCTGGAGCAGAGTCACCGAAGACCAGCTAACCACAACCCTCGCCCTGAGCCCACCCGCCGAACCCTCCGACCCCGACACCGCCGCCCGCAACCTCAGACAGTGGATCGACGACTGCGCCAACACCCTCGCCCCGCTCAAGAATCCGCCCAACAGCCACACCAGCAAGAAAGCCACCTGGTTCACCGAAGACCTCCAGGCCTCCAAACGAACATGCCGAAAACTGGAGAAGATCTGGCTCCACGAACGGACAGCGGACAGCTACGCCGCCCACAAGAGCGCCACCCGCAGTCACCATCACCTCATCAGATCCGCCAAAAGGGCCTCACTCAAAGACCGCCTAGACAACAACGCACACAACAGCAAAGAGCTCTTCAACATCGTGAAGGAACTCTCCAACCCCAGCTCCAACACCAACGACATCCCGCCGTCGCGAGACCTGTGCGACTCACTGGCCACCTTCTTCCACCGCAAAATCGCCGACATCCACGACAGCTTCAACACCACGACCGCCCCGGCAACCACCGAGACCACTGCCCCCACAACCACCAACCGCCTGCTCTCCTGGACCAACATCAACGACGAGGACACCAGCGAGATCATGAACACCATCCACTCCGGCTCACCGCTAGACCCGTGCCCTCACCACGTCTTCAACAAAGCCAGTACAGCCATCGCGCCCCATCTCCGGAAAATAATCAACATCTCCTTCGAGACAGCAACCTTCCCGGAAAGCTGGAAGCACGCCGAGATCACCGCCTTACTCAAGAAACCAAAGGCAGACCCCAAGGACCTCAAGAACTTCCGACCCATCTCTCTGCTCCCGTTCCCCGCGAAGGTCACCGAGAAAATCGTCAACAAACAACTGACCCGCTACCTCGAGGAGAACAACATCCTGGACCCTTCCCAGTCCGGCTTCCGCAGCAACCACAGCACCAAAACCGCCCTCATCGCTGCCACTGATGACATCAGGACCCTGCTAGACAACGGAGAAACCGATACAAAAGGGAATGATGGACGGAACGCTTGAGCCAATCAAACACTCACCCCCAGTCAACTGATCTGGGTTTAATCCATCATCATTCTTTAGCTCACTCCACCACCCCAGTTCAGACATGGCCATATGCAAATCAGTCTGACCCTGTGCCTCATGGGAACAGTCCAGCCCGAACTGCTAAGCCATGTCTTCCCTGGACCGGAAACAAGCATCCTAGGACCGGTTTCTGGCATTCCAGCCGTCATCAGCCAGGCTTGCTTGAATCCAGTGGCAAAGTGAGCAAGGGACCCACGTCTGGGCATACCCCCGCCAACTTAGGGCGAACAAAGCGATACAAAAGGGAATGATGGACGGAACGCTTGAGCCAATCAAACACTCACCCCCAGTCAACTGATCTGGGTTTAATCCATCATCATTCTTTAGCTCACTCCACCACCCCAGTTCAGACATGGCCATATGCAAATCAGTCTGACCCTGTGCCTCATGGGAACAGTCCAGCCCGAACTGCCAAGCCATGTCTTCCTGGACCGGAAACAAGCATCCTAGGACCGGTTTCTGGCATTCCAGCCGTCATCAGCCAGGCTTGCTTGAATCCAGTGGCAAAGTGAGCAAGGGACCCACGTCTGGGCATACCCCCGCCAACTTAGGGCGAACAAAGCGATACAAAAGGGAATGATGGACGGAACGCTTGAGCCAATCAAACACTCACCCCCAGTCAACTGATCTGGGTTTAATCCATCATCATTCTTTAGCTCACTCCACCACCCCAGTTCAGACATGGCCATATGCAAATCAGTCTGACCCTGTGCCTCATGGGAACAGTCCAGCCCGAACTGCCAAGCCATGTCTTCCCTGGACCGGAAACAAGCATCCTAGGACCGGTTTCTGGCATTCCAGCCGTCATCAGCCAGGCTTGCTTGAATCCAGTGGCAAAGTGAGCAAGGGACCCACGTCTGGGCATACCCCCGCCAACTTAGGGCGAACAAAGCGATACAAAGGGAATGATGGACGGAACAGCTAGAGCCAATCAAACACTCACCCCCAGTCAACTGATCTGGGTTTAATCCATCATCATTCTTTAGCTCACTCCACCACCCCAGTTCAGACATGGCCATATGCAAATCAGTCTGACCCTGTGCCTCATGGGAACAGTCCAGCCCGAACTGCCAAGCCATGTCTTCCCTGGACCGGAAACAAGCATCCTAGGACCGGTTTCTGGCATTCCAGCCGTCATCAGCCAGGCTTGCTTGAATCCAGTGGCAAAGTGAGCAAGGGACCCACGTCTGGGCATACCCCCGCCAACTTAGGGCGAACAAAGCGATACAAAAGGGAATGATGGACGGAACGCTTGAGCCAATCAAACACTCACCCCCAGTCAACTGATCTGGGTTTAATCCATCATCATTCTTTAGCTCACTCCACCACCCCAGTTCAGACATGGCCATATGCAAATCAGTCTGACCCTGTGCCTCATGGGAACAGTCCAGCCCGAACTGCCAAGCCATGTCTTCCCTGGACCGGAAACAAGCATCCTAGGACCGGTTTCTGGCATTCCAGCCGTCATCAGCCAGGCTTGCTTGAATCCAGTGGCAAAGTGAGCAAGGGACCCACGTCTGGGCATACCCCCGCCAACTTAGGGCGAACAAAGCGATACAAAAGGGAATGATGGACGGAACGCTTGAGCCAATCAAACACTCACCCCCAGTCAACTGATCTGGGTTTAATCCATCATCATTCTTTAGCTCACTCCACCACCCCAGTTCAGACATGGCCATATGCAAATCAGTCTGACCCTGTGCCTCATGGGAACAGTCCAGCCCGAACTGCCAAGCCATGTCTTCCCTGGACCGGAAACAAGCATCCTAGGACCGGTTTCTGGCATTCCAGCCGTCATCAGCCAGGCTTGCTTGAATCCAGTGGCAAAGTGAGCAAGGGACCCACGTCTGGGCATACCCCCGCCAACTTAGGGCGAACAAAGCGATACAAAAGGGAATGATGGACGGAACGCTTGAGCCAATCAAACACTCACCCCCAGTCAACTGATCTGGGTTTAATCCATCATCATTCTTTAGCTCACTCCACCACCCCAGTTCAGACATGGCCATATGCAAATCAGTCTGACCCTGTGCCTCATGGGAACAGTCCAGCCCGAACTGCCAAGCCATGTCTTCCCTGGACCGGAAACAAGCATCCTAGGACCGGTTTCTGGCATTCCAGCCGTCATCAGCCAGGCTTGCTTGAATCCAGTGGCAAAGTGAGCAAGGGACCCACGTCTGGGCATACCCCCGCCAACTTAGGGCGAACAAAGCGATACAAAAGGGAATGATGGACGGAGCAGCTTGAGCCAATCAAACACTCACCCCCAGTCAACTGATCTGGGTTTAATCCATCATCATTCTTTAGCTCACTCCACCACCCCAGTTCAGACATGGCCATATGCAAATCAGTCTGACCCTGTGCCTCATGGGAACAGTCCAGCCCGAACTGCCAAGCCATGTCTTCCCTGGACCGGAAACAAGCATCCTAGGACCGGTTTCTGGCATTCCAGCCGTCATCAGCCAGGCTTGCTTGAATCCAGTGGCAAAGTGAGCAAGGGACCCACGTCTGGGCATACCCCCGCCAACTTAGGGCGAACAAAGCGATACAAAAGGGAATGATGGACGGAACGCTTGAGCCAATCAAACACTCACCCCCAGTCAACTGATCTGGGTTTAATCCATCATCATTCTTTAGCTCACTCCACCACCCCAGTTCAGACATGGCCATATGCAAATCAGTCTGACCATGTGCCTCATGGGAACAGTCCAGCCCGAACTGCCAAGCCATGTCTTCCCTGGACCGGAAACAAGCATCCTAGGACCGGTTTCTGGCATTCCAGCCGTCATCAGCCAGGCTTGCTTGAATCCAGTGGCAAAGTGAGCAAGGGACCCACGTCTGGGCATACCCCCGCCAACTTAGGGCGAACAAAGCGATACAAAAGGGAATGATGGACGGAGCAGCTTGAGCCAATCAAACACTCACCCCCAGTCAACTGATCTGGGTTTAAACCATCATCATTCTTTAGCTCACTCCACCACCCCAGTTCAGACATGGCCATATGCAAATCAGTCTGACCCTGTGCCTCATGGGAACAGTCCAGCCCGAACTGCCAAGCCATGTCTTCCCTGGACCGGAAACAAGCATCCTAGGACCGGTTTCTGGCATTCCAGCCGTCATCAGCCAGGCTTGCTTGAATCCAGTGGCAAAGTGAGCAAGGGACCCACGTCTGGGCATACCCCCGCCAACTTAGGGCGAACAAAGCGATACAAAAGGGAATGATGGACGGAACAGCTTGAGCCAATCAAACACTCACCCCCAGTCAACTGATCTGGGTTTAATCCATCATCATTCTTTAGCTCACTCCACCACCCCAGTTCAGACATAGCCATATGCAAATCAGTCTGACCCTGTGCCTCATGGGAACAGTCCAGCCCGAACTGCCAAGCCATGTCTTCCCTGGACCGGAAACAAGCATCCTAGGACCGGTTTCTGGCATTCCAGCCGTCATCAGCCAGGCTTGCTTGAATCCAGTGGCAAAGTGAGCAAGGGACCCACGTCTGGGCATACCCCCGCCAACTTAGGGCGAACAAAGCGATACAAAAGGGAATGATGGACGGAACGCTTGAGCCAATCAAACACTCACCCCCAGTCAACTGATCTGGGTTTAATCCATCATCATTCTTTAGCTCACTCCACCACCCCAGTTCAGACATGGCCATATGCAAATCAGTCTGACCCTGTGCCTCATGGGAACAGTCCAGCCCGAACTGCCAAGCCATGTCTTCCCTGGACCGGAAACAAGCATCCTAGGACCGGTTTCTGGCATTCCAGCCGTCATCAGCCAGGCTTGCTTGAATCCAGTGGCAAAGTGAGCAAGGGACCCACGTCTGGGCATACCCCCGCCAACTTAGGGCGAACAAAGCGATACAAAAGGGAATGATGGACGGAACGCTTGAGCCAATCAAACACTCACCCCCAGTCAACTGATCTGGGTTTAATCCATCATCATTCTTTAGCTCACTCCACCACCCCAGTTCAGACATGGCCATATGCAAATCAGTCTGACCCTGTGCCTCATGGGAACAGTCCAGCCCGAACTGCCAAGCCATGTCTTCCCTGGACCGGAAACAAGCATCCTAGGACCGGTTTCTGGCATTCCAGCCGTCATCAGCCAGGCTTGCTTGAATCCAGTGGCAAAGTGAGCAAGGGACCCACGTCTGGGCATACCCCCGCCAACTTAGGGCGAACAAAGCGATACAAAAGGGAATGATGGACGGAACGCTTGAGCCAATCAAACACTCACCCCCAGTCAACTGATCTGGGTTTAATCCATCATCATTCTTTAGCTCACTCCACCACCCCAGTTCAGACATGGCCATATGCAAATCAGTCTGACCCTGTGCCTCATGGGAACAGTCCAGCCCGAACTGCCAAGCCATGTCTTCCCTGGACCGGAAACAAGCATCCTAGGACCGGTTTCTGGCATTCCAGCTGTCATCAGCCAGGCTTGCTTGAATCCAGTGGCAAAGTGAGCAAGGGACCCACGTCTGGGCATACCCCCGCCAACTTAGGGCGAACAAAGCGATACAAAAGGGAATGATGGACGGAACGCTTGAGCCAATCAAACACTCACCCCCAGTCAACTGATCTGGGTTTAATCCATCATCATTCTTTAGCTCACTCCACCACCCCAGTTCAGACATGGCCATATGCAAATCAGTCTGACCCTGTGCCTCATGGGAACAGTCCAGCCCGAACTGCCAAGCCATGTCTTCCCTGGACCGGAAACAAGCATCCTAGGACCGGTTTCTGGCATTCCAGCCGTCATCAGCCAGGCTTGCTTGAATCCAGTGGCAAAGTGAGCAAGGGACCCACGTCTGGGCATACCCCCGCCAACTTAGGGCGAACAAAGCGATACAAAGGGAATGATGGACGGAACGCTTGAGCCAATCAAACACTCACCCCCAGTCAACTGATCTGGGTTTAATCCATCATCATTCTTTAGCTCACTCCACCACCCCAGTTCAGACATGGCCATATGCAAATCAGTCTGACCCTGTGCCTCATGGGAACAGTCCAGCCCGAACTGCCAAGCCATGTCTTCCCTGGACCGGAAACAAGCATCCTAGGACCGGTTTCTGGCATTCCAGCCGTCATCAGCCAGGCTTGCTTGAATCCAGTGGCAAAGTGAGCAAGGGACCCACGTCTGGGCATACCCCCGCCAACTTAGGGCGAACAAAGCGATACAAAAGGGAATGATGGACGGAACGCTTGAGCCAATCAAACACTCACCCCAGTCAACTGATCTGGGTTTAATCCATCATCATTCTTTAGCTCACTCCACCACCCCAGTTCAGACATGGCCATATGCAAATCAGTCTGACCCTGTGCCTCATGGGAACAGTCCAGCCCGAACTGCCAAGCCATGTCTTCCCTGGACCGGAAACAAGCATCCTAGGACCGGTTTCTGGCATTCCAGCCGTCATCAGCCAGGCTTGCTTGAATCCAGTGGCAAAGTGAGCAAGGGACCCACGTCTGGGCATACCCCGCCAACTTAGGGCGAACAAAGCGATACAAAGGGAATGATGGACGGAGCAGCTGAGCCAATCAAACACTCACCCCCAGTCAACTGATCTGGGTTTAATCCATCATCATTCTTTAGCTCACTCCACCACCCCAGTTCAGACATGGCCATATGCAAATCAGTCTGACCCTGTGCCTCATGGGAACAGTCCAGCCCGAACTGCCAAGCCATGTCTTCCCTGGACCGGAAACAAGCATCCTAGGACCGGTTTCTGGCATTCCAGCCGTCATCAGCCAGGCTTGCTTGAATCCAGTGGCAAAGTGAGCAAGGGACCCACGTCTGGGCATACCCCCGCCAACTTAGGGCGAACAAAGCGATACAAAGGGAATGATGGACGGAGCGCTGAGCCAATCAAACACTCACCCCCAGTCAACTGATCTGGGTTTAATCCATCATCATTCTTTAGCTCACTCCACCACCCCAGTTCAGACATGGCCATATGCAAATCAGTCTGACCCTGTGCCTCATGGGAACAGTCCAGCCCGAACTGCCAAGCCATGTCTTCCCTGGACCGGAAACAAGCATCCTAGGACCGGTTTCTGGCATTCCAGCCGTCATCAGCCAGGCTTGCTTGAATCCAGTGGCAAAGTGAGCAAGGGACCCACGTCTGGGCATACCCCGCCAACTTAGGGCTGAACAAAGCGATACAAAGGGAATGATGGACGGACGCTTGAGCCAATCAAACACTCACCCCCAGTCAACTGATCTGGGTTTAATCCATCATCATTCTTTAGCTCACTCCACCACCCCAGTTCAGACATGGCCATATGCAAATCAGTCTGACCCTGTGCCTCATGGGAACAGTCAGCCCGAACTGCCAAGCCATGTCTTCCCTGGACCGGAAACAAGCATCCTAGGACCGGTTTCTGGCATTCCAGCCGTCATCAGCCAGGCTTGCTTGAATCCAGTGGCAAAGTGAGCAAGGGACCCACGTCTGGGCATACCCGCCAACTTAGGGCGAACAAAGCGATACAAAAGGGAATGATGGACGGAACGCTTGAGCCAATCAAACACTCACCCCCAGTCAACTGATCTGGGTTTAATCCATCATCATTCTTTAGCTCACTCCACCACCCCAGTTCAGACATGGCCATATGCATCGCTTTGTTTCGCCCCTAAGTTGGCGGGGGTATGCCCAGACGTGGGTCCCTTGCTCACTTTGCCACTGGATTCAAGCAAGCCTGGCTGATGACGGCTGGAATGCCAGAAACCGGTCCTAGGATGCTTGTTTCCGGTCCAGGGAAGACATGGCTTGGCAGTTCGGGCTGGACTGTTCCCATGAGGCACAGGGTCAGACTGATTTGCATATGGCCATGTCTGAACTGGGGTGGTGGAGTGAGCTAAAGAATGATGATGGATTAAACCCAGATCAGTTGACTGGGGGTGAGTGTTTGATTGGCTCAAACGTTCCGTCCATCATCCCCTTTTGTATCGCTTTGTTTCGCCCTAAGTTGGCGGGGGTATGCCCAGACGTGGGTCCCTTGCTCACTTTGCCACTGGATTCAAGCAAGCCTGGCTGATGACGGCTGGAATGCCAGAAACCGGTCCTAGGATGCTTGTTTCCGGTCCAGGGAAGACATGGCTTGGCAGTTCGGGCTGGACTGTTCCCATGAGGCACAGGGTCAGACTGATTTGCATATGGCCATGTCTGAACTGGGGTGGTGGAGTGAGCTAAAGAATGATGATGGATTAAACCCAGATCAGTTGACTGGGGGTGAGTGTTTGATTGGCTCAAACGTTCCGTCCATCATCCCCTTTGTATCGCTTTGTTTTGCCCTAAGTTGGCGGGTATGCCCAGACGTGGGTCCCTGCTCACTTTGCCACTGGATTCAAGCAAGCCTGGCTGATGACGGCTGGAATGCCAGAAACCGGTCCTAGGATGCTTGTTTCCGGTCCAGGGAAGACATGGCTTGGCAGTTCGGGCTGACTGTTCCCATGAGGCACAGGGTCAGACTGATTTGCATATGGCCATGTCTGAACTGGGGTGGTGGAGTGAGCTAAAGAATGATGATGGATTAAACCCAGATCAGTTGACTGGGGGTGAGTGTTTGATTGGCTCAAACGCTCCGTCCATCATCCCTTTTGTATCGCTTTGTTTCGCCCCTAAGTTGGCGGGGTATGCCCAGACGTGGGTCCCTTGCTCACTTTGCCACTGGATTCAAGCAAGCCTGGCTGATGACGGCTGGAATGCCAGAAACCGGTCCTAGGATGCTTGTTTCCGGTCCAGGGAAGACATGGCTTGGCAGTTCGGGCTGGACTGTTCCCATGAGGCACAGGGTCAGACTGATTTGCATATGGCCATGTCTGAACTGGGGTGGTGGAGTGAGCTAAAGAATGATGATGGATTAAACCCAGATCAGTTGACTGGGGGTGAGTGTTTGATTGGCTCAAACGTTCCGTCCATCATCCCCTTTGTATCGCTTGTTTCGCCCCTAAGTTGGCGGGGGTATGCCCAGACGTGGGTCCCTTGCTCACTTTGCCACTGGATTCAAGCAAGCCTGGCTGATGACGGCTGGAATGCCAGAAACCGGTCCTAGGATGCTTGTTTCCGGTCCAGGGAAGACATGGCTTGGCAGTTCGGGCTGGACTGTTCCCATGAGGCACAGGGTCAGACTGATTTGCATATGGCCATGTCTGAACTGGGGTGGTGGAGTGAGCTAAAGAATGATGATGGATTAAACCCAGATCAGTTGACTGGGGTGAGTGTTTGATTGGCTCAAACGTTCCGTCCATCATCCCCTTTTGTATCGCTTTAGACAACGGAGAAACAGCAGCCCTTATCCTCCTGGACCTATCAGCCGCCTTCGACACGGTCTGCCACCACACACTACGAACATGCCTTCACGACGCCGGGATCCAAGAGAAGGCCCTGGACTGGACCACATCCTTCCTCTCCGGCAGAACACAAAGCGTCCGCCTCGCCCCTTTCCGATCCAAAGCCACCAAGATCATCTGCGGCGTACCCCAAGGCTCCTCCCTCAGCCCAACGCTGTTCAACATCTACATGGCACCCCTCGCCCACGTCGCCCGACAGCACAACCTCAACATCATCTCCTACGCCGACGACACCCAGCTGATCCTCTCCCTCACCAAAGACCCTCACACCGCCAAAGCCCACCTCCACGAAGGAATGAAGGCCATCGCCGAATGGATGAGTACCAGCCGCCTGAAGCTGAACTCGGACAAGACGGAGGTTCTCATCCTTGGTTCCAACCCTTCAGCATGGGACGACACCTGGTGGCCAACATCACTGGGAACAGCCCCGACACCCACCGACCACGCACGCAACCTAGGGGTCATCCTCGACCCCACCCTCTCCATGACTAAGCAGGTCAACGCCGTTTCCTCATCCTGCTTCAACACCCTCCGAATGCTCCGCAGGATCTTCAAGTGGATCCCCACCGAAACAAGAAAAACAGTCACCCAGGCCCTCGTCACCAGCAGGCTGGACTACGGAAACGCCCTCTACGCAGGAACGACGGCTAAGCTCCTGAGACGGCTGCAACGCATCCAGAACGCCTCTGCACGTCTTATCCTCGACATCCCCCGACGCAGCCACATCACACCCCACCTGAGAGACCTGCACTGGCTCCCTGTCAACAAGAGGATAACCTTCAAGCTCCTCACCCACGCACACAAAGCACTCCATAACTCCGGACCAGCCTACCTCAACAGATGACTCAGCTTCTACACCCCCACCCGCCAGCTCCGCTCCACCAGCCTCGCCCTCGCCACAGTCCCCGCATCCGGAAAACGACCGCCGGCGGCAGATCCTTCTCCCACCTCGCCGCCAAGACCTGGAACACCCTCCCCACCAACCTTCGGCAGACCCAAGACCTACTGGCCTTCAGAAGACTCCTCAAGACCTGGCTCTTCGATCAGTAGCAGCACCACCCCCCTCTTCCCCCAGCGCCTTGAGACCCTCGCGGGTATGTAGTGCGCTTTATAAGTGACATGATTGATTGATTGATTGATTGTGTTACATTGCCAGATTGTTGTCATTTTCTGTTTATTTCACAAAGAAGGCTCCTCAATTCTCGTCATTTTATCTTCCTCCCTCCCTCCCGCCTGCCCTGCCCACACCCTCTCAGTGACCCTCTCAGGACCTACTTAATGGTGGTCTCAGTGTGACCACGTACACCACCTCTGACCTCTGAGCCCTGGATCCTAGGTGCATGGACAACAACAACTGCTGCTGCACATCTCCACGCACCACCAGAGGAGTATTTTCCTGCCAGCATTGCCGTGTCACCTGCAACACCGAAACAACCAACAATGCCGGAAACACAGCAAATACGACTGAGTCCGCCATGCCAACTGACAACGCCGCAGCACCACTCCATGCTACTCAAAGCACGATTGCTAAGCAACCATGCCATGGAGATCTGGGACACAATCTCTTCTCTCACCCGGAACATCATCTTCCCCACAGAGACCTGGCAGAACTCTGCCTCCATGCTGGACTTCCCCACCCCTGAAGGCTACAAGATAACACACCAGGACCGAACCAAAAAACACAGAGGTGGAATTGCCATCATCTATAAGGACACCATCCGCTGCATGACCTCCTCAGACGACTCAACCCCTGATAATGGAGCATCTCAACTTCCAACTTCACACAGATGGAAAAAGCACCATCAGAAACACCCTCATCTACAGACCACCAGGACCACACCCCAGCTTCTGCAATGCCATCCCTGACCTCATTGCCCTGACCGTCATTGACTCAGACCACTACATCTCCCTAGGGGATCTCAACTACCACCTCTACGACCCCCAGTGACACCAACACGACAACCTCCAGGCAAGCCTGAGCAACATCGGCCTCAAGCAACTTGTTACAGACACTACCCATATTGCAGGACATACGCTCAACCCTATATTCACGTCCAGCAACAGAGACACGTACAACCACATCTCACAGCTCACCTGGACTGATCACAACAGCATCCACTTCACCATCTCAGGACCTACAAACACTGGCACCATGCCCCCTAGGTCCACACTGGAAAAAGATATCAGAAGACCAGTAGAATAACGCTCTCAACTCCCACCCCCGACACAGGATCCAACCAAACAATGGTTCACCCAAATACTGTTTTGGGTACATTATTTATGACTAGGGATACTTCATTCATTATCTGAATGCCCTTACAGCATTCTAATTGTTGATATGTCATCGAAATGTGTCAGCATTGCACCTCACTATTAAAAAGTCAAAGACTAATTCTCAATAATTAAACAATGACAATTTGAGACATTTTTACATTCATTGTTAGAATTAGAATTAGTATTTGCATAATTCAATCCTTTGCAATGCCTTATAATCACAAAAAAGTGAACTGCGACTCAGTTCTCAAAATGTGCTTGTGCAATGAGAATAACAAAGTGAGCTGGCATGCAGTCTTTTTAGCAGTGACAAAAAGATGTTATTTACAAAGGGGCAGAAATAATTTGGTGTCAGTCAGATCAATGAATGTTACTCAGCTCATTTGTTGATGTGTTGATGAAGTTTTGTCCCTATTGGATGAATCCATGGGTCATTATCACAGCATATGACATTAACCATCTGAGGATCACTAAAGGAATTAATTTATAATGTATAAATCAACAACTTCAGTAGGAACTGCAACTTCTTTCGGAATTATGACAATGAGGCCATCATTTTTCTGGATCTCATCAATTCCAATTGTTGTTTGCCCCCTTGTACATTTATGGCCTATTCACAGAAGTAAATTTGGTGATATAGGTACGCCTATGACCAAACTTACCTTTTCTTTGCCTGCCAAAAATTCACAAAGGGATTTGTGGCAGGAATAAGCCCATTTATGATTCAGAGATCTCCACAACACATAGAGAGAGCTCCATAATGGTAAATATACTAAAGGGTTGGGAAAATTGATATTTCAAAACTTTGCTTGCTTTGAAAATCTGGGAACTCCCACAAACATTCTACTTTATCAGAATTCCCAAACAAAAATCTAATTCCTTCCCACCGTTGAAATAGTCAGAGATTTACTTCAGCCAAGGGCGGTGTTACTCTCCTTTCAGGATGGACAGGAAAAAGGATGGCCACCAGACAAGGTGGGGGTGGAGGTGGAGGTGAAGGGGAAGGGCTTTATCTAGGGGGATATTTTCCCTGCAGGTATTTTGTTAAATAAAAAGTGCATTTGCAAGAGCAAAACCATTGCTCAGCATGTATTCTCCTCCATGGAGAACTCAGTTTAGAGGTAATGGAAATTAAAGTTAGGAAGTACATGATTCCAATGGAATCAGAAGGAAAGCAGCACCAAGTGCAGCTTATCATGCTGATTCGTATTAGAATTGGTGTTTTCTAAGAAGTAGAAAATATATATTCACAGGTAGAAGTAAATCTGAGGGTGCAGATGTATTCTTTTTTTTGTTAATAGGGGCTATTGTCTTTTTGCCACTCATTGTATATATATTTATTGTTATCAATATGAAGCTTTACAATATAAACACAAAAATACATTTCATTCAATACAGGATTAAAATGATAATTAAAGTTCTGCACTAGGCGACACACAACAATGACAGATATACAACAAATAACGCTATGCATGGATTTAAACAATCAGTAGTTATTTTCACTTAGTGAAATTGATTTTCTAAAAGGACCACGAGGAAGTAGAGCCTGTGCGTATTTAATCATAAGTTGATGGGGAAAATCCCCAGTCTTACCTCATATAAAGGGAATGTTTCAGTTCTGGATATTACCCACCCAAATACTTCTCAAAGCCAGGAGCCAATTTATGGGCGAGATATTATGCTGTTAGGTCAGCTACGCCTTTTTAATCAATTCCCCTTTTATGTGTGACCAATACCACCTCTTGATACGTTCGATTGAATCTGGACCAATACGGTTTGAATTCTTCTAAGAATGTTCTAGACATAGCTGTGTCAGAAAGCTCTTAACATAATATAACCAGTTGCTACCACCCCAGCCTGCATGGGCACTTCTAGATTTTATGTAAACTGATGCACAAGTGTTTCTGTGCACCCAGTATAATACAGATTTCAGTGCACCCAATATAATATAAGTTTTAATCAGCCTGGACTGCTATAGTGGAAATGCACATTTCAAGATATAAAGGCACTAATGGTGTTCCGGGACCCAAAACCAGAAGCGATCTGAAGAAATGTTTTTCAACTTGAAGCTTTTTCAAGCTATCAAATGCCCATAGTTCAGACCCGTGTAAGGCCACAGCTACAGCTTTCTGCTGTTAGATCCGCAGAATTGTACTCATACTTGTCACTTGTAAATAAGTCAATGAACCACATCACTTTGTTCTTCTCGTCTCCCAATCACTTTTTGAGCACTGCATTGTAATTCAAATTTTAAGTTAATCTAACGCCTTGCAAATAGATTTAATGATATCAAACCTAGTTCTAACAATCTGTCCTGGAAAAATCACATTTTCATTAAAGAATTAGTAACAATCTTTCTTGAACTTTCCAATAGTTGGGCGCGTTGTTGATATAATTTGAGCGATATTGTTTTAAACAGACAACCCATGAAGTATTCCTAATCGTAAATACTTCTTGATGAAGCCTTTCTTTTGTTGTATGTGAATATAGCCGAACGGGGTAAGTTAGTTGACTGTTTCGAAGCACCACACAGTACTTAGCCTGCATCCTCATTTTTTAAAATAGTACAAATTTGCTAAGTAAGCTTGACAGCTGTCAATCAAAAGGGATTAGCCATAGTCTGCAACATCTTGGTGCTATAGCTTGATTGCTGACCAAGCAAACAAACTGCTTCCCAGTTCAGGTTGTAAATTTCCCACTAATTTGTAATGTATTTTCAGTGGCAAAAATGTAATACATCAGCTGAGCAACTGTACGTCCTTTACACGGTGGCGGAGCTGTCGTTCATACCTCAAGCCCCGGCTTCAGGGAAGGGCCCATTCCACGCCAGTTATTATGGCTGTGTTTGTACTACCTAAACAGGGTGTACTGGGATACATTTCATTGTTTGTGTTAAGGTTGGTGGTATCCTTGCAACGTCATTTTTCATATCTCAAAATATAGATTACTTTTAATTGAACATTGATCCCCCTAGCCACCCACTCAAGGAATGCCTGCCCTCTTTGTTTACTGGTAAGCGCATATCAGACACTTTACTTACCAAGCCTGGTTCAGCAGCCACAGAATTGCTGTTACGGAAGTGTCACTATCTGGGTGGCACAACAACAGTCTCACAAGCATAGGAATCGTTCACAGTTAACGCTGTCTTGTCACGTGAGCAGTGTGAAGAGGGGCCTGTCACTGTTTGCAGGCGATGACAAATGCCCCTCCAAATCCGTATTCAGTCTGAATCGGTCTGCGCTTTGCATTTCCTGCTGTGCAGAACATCTGCCATCTTCAAGTAATTCTGAATGGCGGGAAGCAACACAGCTGCATGCTGATTTTTGCTACTGATACTGAACACCTGCTGCCCTTTTCCACTTATCATATAAAAAGCATAACCACCAACTCGAAAAGCATCATAATAAACTCGTTAATAAAGCACGTAATAATAATGAACGGGTGGGACTGGTGGATCAGATGATCTTATGCGGAGAATGGAGACGAATTTTATGTTCTTATCGATATCTGAGGTGCTATATTTCTAATAACATTTTTCCCATAAATAGCTTTAAAAGTTAGCTCTGAGGCAGAAGAAAATGTCATGGTCCAACCACCAAGTTATGATTTATTCAGCTGGAAAATTGGCGCGCGAGACAGCACGGAGAAACAATGTTGGCTTCTGAAGATTTCGTTGCACTTGAGAAATCATTTGTTGCTGGAATCCAGTAGACATTAAAAAGAAATTAATAGATAAGATTAAAAAGTAAATCAATAATTGAGAGAATGAATGAGCTGATATGATTTCACAAAATTAATAAGGAAATCCCTATACTCTAAATAAATTGTTTCGGTCAAGCTTAACATAATTTTTTTTAATGTATTTAACACAGAAGTTTCAAAGTGCTGGCTGATATCTATGGGTGGAGTGTTTGAGGGAGACACGCCACCCCAGTTGATCAGACGCCGCTATTGGATTTTCACCACCAACTCATCCACACCAAAACAACCACCATCAAGACAAGCAGGCTTACAAAAACCACTCACCGCCAGTACTGCATAGGTGGAGTTGTAGGAAGGGCCGGACTGGCTACCGGGCGTTTTGTTGTGCTGCCGAGCTGGGGGCTGATTTCGTTGATGGGGACCTGCGTGTGCTTAAAAACATTCGTTTTGCTTTGTTTATTTCGTAGCTCACGCAGGTCCCCATCAACGAAATCAGCCCCCACCGCAGTGAAATCAGCCCCCAGCTTGGCAGCACACCAAAACGCCCGGTAGCCAGTCCGGCCCTGGTTGTAGGATAACCCACCCCCCAAAAAAAAAAAATGAATATTGGTAAATAATGGCTACTGTTTCCCTAAATCACTCTTTATAGCCTTAATTTTTTTAAATATATGTACCATTTCTGATACTACCTGCCTGTAAATGTCATATTTGACAACGTTGGTACTTTTAACTTAGTATACAGTAAAGTGTAATTTACGATCTGTTTTTGTTGACATATTGACAGGTGGGGAAGAGGGCTCTGCGTGTGGGAGGGATTTCTCCACTTGCAGGATGGAGGCTCTGCATGTGGGAGGGAGACTGCTGCATGTAGAAAAATCAAAACAACTTTTGGGGAACACAAAGGTTCTTCACGGAGAGTGGTTGTGTACATGAATGATGTTAAAAAACTGAAGTCTGTACTATGCATGTTGGTAAAATCAACTTTACAAGGTGAGTGATTGCAATGAAGTATTGTATGAAAAAAATAACAATTATAGCAAAAAGGAAGTGTAAATTATGAAATGAACAGAGAATAGCATGTTTGTTGGCTTTATTATATGAATTAAATAGTGTCTTCTCAGGATTGTATATTTGGACAATGTACTAGTCCACCATTCATCATTGACAAATGGCTGCCTTACCATGTAAATGCAGCACGCAAACTAGCAGCTCATGTGTAAAATGAGTTAACAAGTCGATTTGGCACCTGTACACTCTGACCTCTATTCTGTACCCCATCCTGGGTACCTGGATCAGGTCTTAGATCAGGGATAATGTCAATATGTAAATCCTGTTGCATGGGGATGTTGTGCAACGCACAACAGGCTACAACAATCTTGCACACAACGTTTGGGATTTCATCAGCACCACCCCCCTTTAAAGTTCAAATATCTGAATGGCATCTGAAGGTTATCCAATGTTTCTTCAATTAAGGCTCTTGTATATGTGTGTGCCCTATTGTACCTTTGTTGAGGTTGTGTATTTGAATGTCTGTAAGGTGTGAGGATTTAAAGAGAGAGAGCAAACCCACCATCACCAGCAACAAAGACATGACATTTGTTAAATTGGGTATCCATTCTAAATGAAATATGTCATACCTATGTACATTCAGTGATTGTCAGCGTAATGTGTGTCTATTTTGTTGTCATAATAATGAGTTAGTATGTTTGAGATTTCATTCCCGAGATGCTCATGAAGTCCCAGTGTGAGATGTTCTTACTTACCAATAAGCCACATGCTACCAAAATCCAAAGCAACAAACCAACATGGAAGAGGTGAGTCACAAATGATGTAGCTATTCTGTGTGCTCTCATGAAAGATAGTGTACACATCAGTGTAGAGGCCCCTCACACTGCAGCTAGCTCATACGGTAATGGAGTGATAGTTGTCTCTTTTGAGGAAAAGGTGCGTTACATGGTGAGGTGGCTGAAGTGTCAGGTGGGTCCAATCAATAGCACCTAACACATGAGAGAAGTGGGCAAAGGTAAAACATTCCTTTGATACCCATTGCCTTTCTGCCAGTGAGTGTGGCATGGTGATAAACTGTTGCACTCTTCTATTGAAGCCACTTAGTACTGGAAGGAAATATCAAAACTGGCTTGCCTGTGAGATGCCTACATTGTTGGAGCTGACCCTATGGAAAGATACAGTGACCATGAAATGGAGTGAAACCAGAACTTTGACACAGGCAGTGACAACTTAGGAGGTGTGTAGGTAAATCAAATTCCAGCTTCCAGTCTGCAATCATATTAGGGATCACTTCAGATCAGAAGTGGTATTTGGCAATGACTTCTTCCCTGGATATGCCAACAAAGTTAATTCTTGCATGATAAATATTTGTTCCACAGATGAGGGGCAAATTGACATTTACTGACATATTGAACACATAAAAAGGAGTTTGGATGTCTGAGTTAATCACATGGCCATCCTTTGTTTGATTGGCTGATGCTATAATGTGTTTCATCTCTATTTGGGTGAGGGAGACCAGAGGCAGTACTCTTTCCATTAGTAGGTGTGTAGCAAGTGTTGCACACCTTGTTAAAAAATATATATATGTCAAATAAAAGTTAAAAAACAGTTTTGACTTTATTAACCCACATAATTCTATCTTTATTCCTGTGCCTTTTCAGGCTGTAGTAACTTTAGAAATGCAGCTTGTGAACATCATCTGCCTTACTCCTTCCCTAAGTTCTTCCTAATCCCTCCCTAAATCTCACACATTTAGGAGTAAGTATGCCCCAATTTTCAGCCATTCCTCCTGATGCCCGACAGATTTACTTCAAAAGCGTATATGTACATGTGCTGAGATCTCCCCACACCTAATACATACATAATAAATATACGTTATTTTTTTATATTTTTAACATTAAAATATATTTATTTATCTTTTTAACAATTTTAAATAATTACATTGAATAATATTTCCAATGGCTTTTATGTTTTAAAAATGTACCTCCATAATTTCGATGGGAGGGTATCACAGTAAGTGGTGCTGGACTTACTACAGCCCTTAGATGGATTAATTTACTACAGTTTTGCTGCCCTTTTGGCTGCAGTAACTTTAGAAGTTAATAGCAATGAGTTTACGCATTCGTGGGAGGGTGGAAGTTCCTCCCTGAACTCTGCCCTAGCCCTCACTAAACACTTCCTTATTTCACCCTAAACCCCTTCTGTTTAGTGGTAAGTATGCCCTTTTTTCCCACCACTCCTCAGGTCCCTCCCACATTTACTACTAGGTTGTAAACTTACATGTGTGAGGATCTCCCAAAAGAAAAAAGAGGAGAGGTGGAGGTTGAGATTTACATGCGGAGGTTTGTGAATAGAAATTCGTAGAACATTTGTAGTACTACTAAACATACTAAAAAATGTGATTTGTGAATAGGCCCTATAGACATTGGTGTCATGTTCAGAGCTTTAAGTGGGATGAAAAAAATGGGGGATCTCTAAATGCGGCATGTCCAAGGAGGCATAACAAGGCGTTCTTTACAAAGGGCATGGGGCCTATATAATTAAATGAAGTGAATCTAGAATCCTGTGTCTCACAAATTCTAAAAGTGAGCATGATGAGTGAGATGCTGGAAAATGCAAGGACATCACGGTGCAGTCCAGTAAATTAACACACTAAGGATAATACTGAAAATTGCAGCCAGGGACTGAAGGGGAAAAGTCAATTGACCAATCTGGCAAAGATTCATTTTAACCTTTAGCTCTTTTGTTTTGAAATTCGGACATAGTCCCACTGCAGAGAGAGGTAGGAGAAACCATAAAACAAAACAAAAAACATTCCATTATCTGATAAACAGAGTTCTTTCTATCACAAATACATAATTTCACTTCCCACCCGATGCAGGCCCCTGAATGGGCACAGGACACCTACCTACTGGAGCTGCAAACAAATAATGGAAACGTTATATTATCAGTCGCACTGCCAACAGGCCCCTTGATTCACCATTTACCATTGCAGTGAGCATGGAGAATGAGTGGTGCTGATGCAGCAGAAAATAAGATAGGGTCCTCTTGTCCAGTGTGGAAATCAAGGACCTATGAGGTGAGTCTCTTAGGGGAGCACAATCCTGGTTGAAGAAGACCCTTGGTTTCATCAAGAACAGAAAAGAAAGCATCTAGGGTGTTCGTTTTCCTGTTGTTATTTCTCTTCAGTGCAAGCCCAGGAAGTGCAACAGTGTACAAGGAACTTGCCGTCAATGACTCAGGCAAAGGTGTTGCTTGTTTGTTTGTCCCACCTGCTACAGTCTGCGTTTTTCAGCTAGATAAATTAAGGAGTTAAATATAGAGTTCTAAAGGGACCCATTTCAGTTGCCCTATATAATTACTGCCGGTGCTCAGACCCAACAAGACCCAACCCACTTAAAGCCTTTGTCATATTTATTAGATTTACTTCCAGTTTCTGTTACAGTATCACAATCCATCACTCAGCTGCTTCAGAGTGCAGTGTGGTCAACAAAGAAGCACGCCCAAAAGAGCAAAAAGATACTAAAGTTTTTAAGAGCTTCTCCTAGCAATTGTATTGTTTATTAGTTTTATAAGCTCAACACCACTTACGCCACTTCAGAATGGCAGGAAAAACATAAAGACAATTTAAGAGAGTTACAGTCCAACCAGATATGAGGAGCTCGTATTCTTTGACTGTTTCCAAGATGATCTGATAGTTTCTTCCTTTGGCAACTACATGAAAAGTGATTGGTTGCTGGAGAGTACACGTAATCCAAATACATACTTGCTGTGTGGGTTTCCATGAGATACAGTACTACATGGTTCCTGGGGGGACCAAACTAGACGAGGGACAGGAAGCTCGCTACAGTGAGCAATGATTCATTTCAAGTTAGTTTTTTAAGTGCTTGCTCGGAATACAGTCTGCTTACAGTGATGTTAAGTCAGGGTTACTGTTTCCTAGGTAAGCTCAAAACATTTATTTTGACATGCTGCACACATATCTGTTATTGTTATTAGATGTTTGCTTAGAATTTGAAAAATAGTTTCAAATTCTAAACACTAATACAAACTAATGGGGAACTCAAAGTTAATGGCTGTAATGAACATGATCTCAGGCCCTGCATCAAAAATCACTTCATACTTGATTGTGCAACTAATTGGCAATGTGATGGATCCTTATGAGCGAATCCGTTGAGTCATTTGAGAAAACCAACACTTTCAAACTATCGCCATCATCAACTAATTAGGCAGAAATGGAATCAGAAAATCGAAAGCAGCCTGTGAACAAAAACACGGAATTCTGAGGGTCATTTATGAGAAAGTGGTGCAGTGCAGCACATCAAGTCACCTTGCTGCTGAGAACGCTCATGGCTGTTGCTTCCAATTCGACTCTGGTCAATGCACCTTTTTAGTGGCCTGAAAGAAAAAGTGATTAACGACAATTGAAATCTTAAGGTACGGTGTGACCATTTGGACCGCACAATAGAAGTCTGAGTCAGTAACTCGAAGTTAAAAGGTTTTTTACAAACTCAAAGCCAGACTAATATATGTCAGCCTCAGGAACAAACTATTAAAGTACAGGATTATCAAAGGAATACCAAAGCAGTGTTCCTCAACAGCAAGGAGCATCAAAGAATTTCTGTAGCAGCAATTCAAAATATAAGGAATAGGGGTTGATGACTAGATGAATGGTTTTGATGATTCACCCATACATGCAAAAGATTCATAACAACTACTAAAACCTACACTAAACTAAGGATAGGGGAAACTCTATTGAATCAAGGAAGCAAGAAAGGTGTCAGCATCAGAACCTCTGTAGAAGTTCTATAGGTAAGGAGTCGGATATAGCATGAAGCCACACACATGCAGAATTTACTAGAGGGGTAAGTACCTCTCTAAGTCTAAAGGGAACCTGACCAAACCCAAGATGGGTTCACTAATTAAAATGCACAAAGAACATTCAAGAAATATGACCTCATAGGCATCATAGTTTTTTTCCTTGCCAGTTCTTCCTCACCTCACAAACTCTGAAATGAAATGTGCTTTTTACTAACTATTGAAGGCCTTTGATCCGCACCTGCAGATGAGAAAACATGCAGAAAAACATCTTTCAAGTTAGTATCAAATGTCTCGACTTTAAGCTTAAGCCCCACAATCATGCAAACTTAACAGTTTTCTTTCAATGCATATTCATTCTACAACCTACATATAATCCTATCAATGATACTGTACTCCTATACGTGGCACAATAAACAAATACATGAATTATTAACCAAAAACAACAACTGGTCACAATTTATAAAGAAAGCATTGAACACACATAAGATTCATTCTCGCCAATCTCTGGTGAACGCACTGCATCAAATGCATTATAGCGCACCACCTTACAATCTAAACCTATAGAAGATTAAGGTCAGCAATATTATCACAAGTCTCTGAAAAGGAAAAACGTTAATATGCACACGCATATATTATATGTCAAAAACAATAACTAAACCTTCTGTACCTTTAGTGCGCCATATCTCATTAGTATTATTGCATCACACGAGTGCATAAGGCCAAAGATAAGCATATATATGGCCTAGCCAAACGTAAAAGGATGGAGCTAAAATTGTGCTTCTCCACTGCGCTGCAAAAAAGGGAAAGGGCAGGAATGTGCTGTATTCAAGTCACTATTGCGCATTCCTGTCCTTTCCCCTGAGCTGGTGCACTTTTGGCTGTCTAGTGCCAACGTAGGCACCCTTGCACAATGGTACAGATATTTCTTTTTTTTATGCCTCCCTGGGAAGGCATAAAACTTTGGCGCATTCCCAGGGTTACCAGTACTGGTAAATCTAGGAATGCATCACAAACTGTAGGAGTTGTGTGGGAATACCCACGCACTGCCCATGGAATGCCTTCCTAGGGCAGAGTAACGCAACACAGTGATTTGCACTGAGTTGCGTTACTCCTGATTTATGAAGCCACTCAGGGCCATGCAAAGTGGCTTTGTGTGGCTTCATAAATGACATTTTGAGTTTGCATTCTGCTTGCACCATGTTGCGTTATGCAAGTGTGATGCAAACCCCTTCATAGCTATGCCGTAAGTTTTTTTTGAAGAAACAAAGATCAATGGAAATTAAATCAGAAATTAGGTGCATGATCCATGAATACATAGAAGATGGTATTTAGCAAATTTTAAAGGGCATTCAAAATATGCAATGAAGGTAGCATAAACTACAGCAAAAAGAATCAACAATGCAACGGACACTAACTTTGTGTTTTTTTTTTTTTTCTCATTTATGCAAAAGTTGAGATATGAGTAGACAAGATCCCATTTTTTTTTTTTACATGTATCTGAGTGGGAATTTTTCTTATATTTTCGAAGAAGGGAGTGCCTTCACACCTTACAGTGAGATTATGTCTTAAAATCTCCAAATTCCCCATGATGGTCTCTCATGGAACCACCAAGGTGACCATCCTCGAATTTGCTTTATTGCATTGTAAATAATCATCGGACGTCCCTCCCTACCCTACCATTACTTTTCATCTTGGTGTATGTTCTTGTCCCATATTTCCCATAATTTGATCCTATTACTTTTCCCTCTGGATTTATCCAGCTTCCTGAATTTCTCTACGGAAGATCGCCATTCAATTAGATTTGGGGAGTTGGCAAGTATCCACTTTATACATATCTCTCTCCTAGCCAGTAAAATTAACATAAACAGTAGTTGTTTTTGATTATTGTTTAAGACAGGAGGAGAGTCATTACCTTCCACTGTACCAAAAATAATAGTAGTTACGCTTACCTCGATATTCTGTCCTAATGCTTTCTTAATAGTCTTACCCACTTCTTCCCAGAATATATCAAGGTGAGGGCATTGGTGGAACATATGGAAGTCGTCTGCCTTGGCTTCACCACATTTTGGGCAGTTTTTCACCACTTGCCTGTTCATTTTGGTTAGTTTTTCTGGCGTCCAGTATGCCCTGTGTAAGGTAAAAAGATGATTCTTCCTGAGAGGTGCAGATACTACTATGTGCCATAATAAAAAACAGGATACTTGCCATAGATGTTGCAGATCTTGTGTAGGGAAACTCTTCTTCCATAGGTCCGTCGGTAGAGTGAATTCCTCTTCTCCTGCTTGTATCATGCGCCAGTACCATTTTGATACTTCTTTTCTTGCTGGCTCGCTTTGTAATTCTTTTTCCAACTCTGTTTTGTCTTCCTGATGCTTTTCCAGACCCTTTGCCCAACTTGCCAGCTGGTAATATTTAAACCTGGACAGTTTCCCATCTGTACTTGCTGATAAGAAGTCCCAGCTTTTCAGAGATCCTGCTTGAATCAATTGCCCCCACTTTGTGATACCAGCCCTTCTTTAAGGATCCTGCCAGAGTGTCTTTCAAGCATTCAGGAGTTCCTGGTGAGTTCCAGATGGGTGCTAGACTGCTGTAGTACGGAATTTTCCAGATTCTCCTTATCTCATACCACAGTTTGCAAGCTGTGCCTAAGATCTTCAATTTGATTTTCTTGAAATATTTTGGATGGCCAAATTTATATATACAACAGTCAACGTATGTGGCGGCTTGTAAGTAAGGTGTATAGAAGGAGTGAGTTTTAAGAAGAATCCTGATGTTCTTAAACTGGAAGGCTCTGCAGTAAAGAAGAAGGTCGGGGCTGGCAATACCACCTTTATTTTTCCTCCTGCGTAGTTTTTTCCATGCAAACCCTCACTCCCTTCGAGGCCCATATGAATCCGTTGATTTCGCCTTGAATCTTCTTGATCCACTGAGTTCCACACTCCAGTGGGATAGCATAAAAGATGAAGGAGAACTTGGGCAAAATAGACATTTTTACAATATTGGATCTCCCAATGAACGAAAGAGGTAGGCCGCTCCAAGATGTTAACAATTTTCCTGTTTCCTTTGCTCTTATGTCAAAATTTTCGCAGGCAATCTCGTCAATATTGTTTAATATCTCAATTCCCAAGTACTTTATTCTGTTTTTTGTTTTTACTGTTGGTAATTGGGAGTTCCACACCATTATTTCTGTTTTCTGGTGGTTAACCTGATACCCGGAAATCTCACCGAATTCATTTAACAGATTTGTAATAGTAGGAAGGGAAGCACTCAGATCACTTGTGAACACCATGAAATCATTGGCGAATAAGGCCACTTTTTTAACCCAACCATTAAAATTAAATGGGTTAACACCTTGCGAACTTCTTATCTGGCTAGCTAGAGGCTCTATATATAAGTTGAATAAGTAAGGAGAGAGGGGGCAGCCTTGCCGCGTGCCTCTTTTAATTCGGATTTCTTTTGTGAGGTTGCCGTTTATGAGAATTTTTGCTACCGGGGCTGTGTATATATTCGTTACTGCATTTAAAAAATTGTCGTCTAAACCATAGTGAAGTATTACTCTGCGCAAGAACATCCAATTTACTCGATCGAATGCCTTTGCAGCATCAAAGGTGAGAACAGCAAGTGGGATGTTTTCTTGGGTGGCAATATCGATAGCTCCAATTATTTGATGGGTAAGGTCATGCATTTGTCTCCCCTTAATAAAGCCTTTCTGGTCTCCATGGATTAAGTTGCTGTTAATACACCCTAGTCTTGTTGCTAAGATCTGCGTATAAATTTTATAGTCATTATTTAGGATGGCTATGGGTCTATATGACTCGCATTTCAAGGGGTCTTTTCCTGGTTTTAAAATTAGACTGATGGTCACGTCATTGCAGGTTTTTGGGAGGGCTGAACCTTTAGAGAAAACCATATTGAATAAATCCACTAATCTGGGAGCCAGTGTTTCTTTTAGGACCTTATATAGCTCGTTTGGTAATGCATCCGGTCCTGCTGCCTTCCCTCTCTTCAGTCTCTTCAGTGCGTCAATCACTTCCTCTATAGTGATTTCTGCATTAAGCATCTCACACAGTTCTACTTCTAACCTTGGAACTGCAGCTTCTCTCAGGTAAGAATCAGCTAGATTACTAGGAACCACTAGGTCTTCATCGTATAGAGTTTGAAAAAAGTCTGTGAAGGCATTCCCGATCCCCTGATCTTCCACTACCTGTTCTCCCATGGTATCTCCTTGTATTGCAGTGATTTTATTCCTATTGGAGTCTGTTTTAATTTTCCATGCGAGAAGTTTCCAGCTGCCTTCCCCATATTCATAGTTTGCCAGATTACTGGCTTCCCACTTTTTCCTTACCCTTTCCTCCAATAAGTTTGACAGGTCGCACTTCTTTCTATAAATTTCTTCCTTTGCCTTTTCTTGTTCTAGACTGGAGTTTGCGGCCTCTAGGATCCTCTGTTGGTCTAGGATCTCTGTCTCTAACTGATGTATATTATGTCTAGTCTCCTTAATTCTTGTGGCCGCCAGGCCAATAAGGGCTCCCCTTATTACTGCCTTGTACGCATCCCAAACTACCTGGATGGGAGTTCCATTATTGATGTTGTTTTCAAAATATTCCGCAGTAGTGATTCTTAAGCTGTCTATAACCTGTTCATTTAAGAGAAGTGTACAGTCTTGGGTCCATCTTTCCGCCCCCTGGGAAGGACTTTGATTTAGCTCTATGTAGACTAGCGAGTGGTCAGATAATTGAGCAGGTACATGTTCTACCTTATTAACGTTGTTACTTATTGTTTTTTTATATCAGGAAAAAGTCAATTCTTGATGCACGGCCATACTTTTGGTTTTTATAGGTGAATTTATTACTTTGATTACCTTTTGTTTTCCACACGTCCAGCAATCCCAAGTCCTCCCTAAATCTACTCAGCCATTCTCTCATTTTGGGGAGATTTAATGCTTCTCCTGGAGGATGTCTATCATTCTTGGGGTCTAGTAACAGATTAAAATCTCCTCCCAGAATAATTGGAGAAGATACTACTATTAGTTGGGCGTTTAAGGCTTGAAGTGGGTCCAGGTCATCCGTATTTGGGCCACAATATCCAACTATAGTGTATGTGTTTCCCTCTAATTTTACTTTAGCAACTGCCCATCTTCCCTTCGAGTCAGTATGTTCTTCTTAAATTGTCGCTTTTGACGATTTAAAAAAAATAATTGCTATCACCTTGACACAGCAAGCTTGATCTGTACAAACATAGCTATCAGTCCAATTTTGGTGTTTCATAATATCCCTCCATTCTGTTTTTAAAAGATGAGTTTCTTGCAAGATTATAACGTCACACTTCATTATTTTTAAGTATTCAAAAATTTCCTGCCGTCTCTTCTTAACCCTGAGGCCGTTCACATTCCAGGATATAACTTTTATTTTGTTATTACCCACATTTTTGGCCATTAACTTTTTATTAATTCTTTCACTTCATCTTCATCCTTTAAGAGCTTCTCTTGATTTATCAGGATCTTATCTAAACTCATGTTCTGCACGTTGGACAATATTTTTTGTGTTTTTTTCCCTAATGCTCCCCACCTATACAAAAAGAAAGTGCACATACTTAACAGAATTCTTCCCCCCATCGTCCCTTGGAGAACCCTCCCTCCTGTCATTGGACAAAGCTGCTTTGTCCTATTCGAGCGCCGTCAACACGAGGCTCTAGTTTTACAGTGGGACTGACCCCCTATTTTTGTGATTTAATTTGCTCTATAAGATTGACCACTTCTCTTGGTTCTCTGATGTTATAAGTCTGGTTCTTCCACATGATCCTTAGTGAGGCTTGGAATTTCATTTGAACTGTTGCCCCCAGTGATCTGAGATCTTGCATATGTTTTCCCAGCTCCCACTGCCTATCTTGTGTGGCTCTTGATAGGTCGGAACGGATTTTAAAGTTGAAGTCTCCTTTGGTGAAAGTGTCTGCTTTTAGAGCGTCACTCAAGATCTTTTCTTTCAAGGTGTAGGTTTTAAAATTCACTAGAACTTTCATAGCATTTTTGCTCAACTTACCTAGCCTGAAAGGGTCTCTGTGCACTCTCTGGATGTCTTCATCTAGTGTTTTCTCGTCCATCCCAGGTATATAGTCTTTCAGTAAGTTTACCACAAACTTTTTTATGTCCTGTCCTTCCAACCCCTCCGGAATGTTTAGTATTCGCAGATTGTTTCTTCTTGCGTTGTTTTCCAATATTTCAATCTTCTCTCTGAGCTCCTTCTCATTTGATTTTAACGTGCCAATTTCCCCCTGGCAGGCTCTTACTTCTTTCCCGGTTTGTTCCACTGTATTTTCCATAACAAGTAATCGATCCATTAAAGAGTTTACTTTAGATTCAAGCGCTTCACAGGTTGCCTGGATCTTTTCTTGATTTTTTTCCGACTTAGCAAAATTTGCCCTCATCTCTCCGATTAACGTCCCCAACAGATTATCCATCCCAGCTTGTGGGGAATGCTCTGGACTTTTCCCTTGTGCACTTTGAGGTGTAC